>SKCR01001248.1:0-397014 GCA_019454045.1 Zanthoxylum bungeanum
CCATTTCTATGCTCATTATGCCACTAAATGCAATCCTTAGTAGGTCACTAAAATCAATATAACATCATATCATCAAAATTTCTCAAACCAAGATTTGGGTCAAAACCTCCTTATTTATACTTATTTGATCTTCGTCATCCTCTAAGTCTTATAGGCTTGATACTCATATCTTTAGCTTGTTATGAGAGGATTTGTATTGATTCTTCTTTAACTTTGTTAAGAAAAGACTCCCTCTTATTCTTTTCTCCTTCTCCCTCTTCCCATGTTTTTTTTGGAGATGCAAGAATAATAACCTTTATATACTAGGGGCTATTAACTTATTCTTATCTTCTTGATTTATTTAGCTTTTTCTAGAGGATTTTAGGGGGTTTGGAGATATTTAGGATTATTGGGACATTATGAGAAAAGTTTTGGGCTTGGGTTTGAAAGTGTAATTCTTTCTTTATGTCTTATTTTTGCCACTATGAAGATGGTCTGAGAACATGACCAAATTCGACCTCGTTCTTCTTAGAATTTGGAAAATGTTCAACGTAAAAGTTGTAGGTCTTGGTCTTAGTTTTCCGAATATATAAAAATTATAAAATTTGGAGATCGTATGAAAAGGTTATGGCCCATATACCATGGGCTTTCGTGAATGGCACGTCGTACAATTTCGTATAGGAATTTCGAAGAATTTACCGATTGTCCCCAAAGCCGTTTCATGAGTGTATATATTTTCAAATATAATTTATATTATGTATCACTCGTCTCCTACATGTAATAGTATTCAAGATCACCGGGTGTTACAAATTCTCCCTCTTTAAATAGGATTCGTCCTCGAATCCCTTCTAATGTTAAACTGTTTAGGTCTGACTTGGTTTGAAGGTATCTGACCTTTGCTACTCTTATTTTCTTTTACCTGCTTTCTATTATTCTGCTCAAGAATTTGATACTATAGCTTCTGGGAACCTCTTAGCTTGATTTACTTTATTCGATTCTTGTAGACGAATGATTAATCTTGGGGGTTTGTGTCATATCTCTAGCCTTATCACAGATGTGTCACTCTTATTGAGAGTTATCATTCATACAATTCTATCTATCTCTTATTTCATACTATATGAAGTCCCGCGGGGTGTACTTGAAATATTTAATTCCTCATAATCTGAACTTAGGTTCCCTACGAACTGGTGCCTGCGTGAATTGCTCCTTTTTGTCTAATACTTTATGACTGAATATCATTTAATTACATGCTTAACTTATAAGGTCATACTTGAATTTAATACGTTTATGCTAATAGGGCATATCCACGACCGTTCCAATTGAATCATTTCTCCTTAGCTTTTATATCTTTTGTCATGATAACGCTAATTCTTAAATATCATTTAGATCTTGTGTTACTTCTCACGTTTAAGGTGTCACTATTGTACTACATCTAATGACCTTCGCTTTCCCCTAACTTAAGTATACCTCAGGTTCTTCAGGTACTATTTATAATATAACCACTTTAACGATCTTATAAGATATATCTTACTAGGTATTTCCTTAGTTCCACATACTATATCTTATTCTAGCATTCATTATCGTATCTTAACTAACTATTTGACCCTATCTCTTTTCTCTTTAATAAGCTCGTACTGCTTATGAGCTCCCTCCTTAGAGTTCTCACCTCTCTGACTATCTATGGGCTTAGGACTTCATAATTCATAGCTAACTTCTTAATGTACTATCGCTTGTTGGTTTTTATTAAGGTCCCAAGATCAAACAAGACATGAAAACATTGCGTGAATACACCAACGGAGGTAGCGGAATACTCACATAGATCGGTTGAGTCGATTTGAAGACGAATGAAGCCCAAAATGCCCACTGTTTTGGCGCCCCACTGCAGCAGTCCATGCTCACTGGTTTGGCAGTTTCGGGTCTCAAAACGAAGCTCCAAACTCCGTCGGATGAGTCCCGCCTCATGGGTGAACCTCCCTAACACCTTCGCAATGTTCACAAGTGTGCTAGCACTAGATATCATCAAATGAAAATCACTCATTTGCTTCCCAAAGTCACGCCCAAACTGGTTTGAAAAACCAGTGAAAAAGCTTCAAAATGGCGTGAGAGGAGAGGAGAAAAAAATGGTGAGAGAGAAAAATGGAAATGTGTAATGAATGTTGTGTTTGATTTACCAAAAATAACTTATATATTTTCCAAAAATAAATAAGCTTTTACAATTAATTTTATCCAATAAAATCTTATGTAAATCAATTACACACTTATCAACATACTATTCCAACCACTTGCATCACTATTCACATGTCACTTTAATAAAGTGATGTGATGCAAGTCAATCAATCAATATTTCCATCAATCAATCAATCACTCAAAGTGACTTTTGATTTGACGCTTGATGTGACGATTGATTTGACGCTTGATGTGACTTGCGTCGCCGCACTCGAATTCGAAATACGAATGCGCTCGCAATCACACTCGGGCTCGGGTTCGTTAATTCCAAATTAACGATTTTTCCGTCGCGTCGTAATTAAATGATTACGCCTAGCGAATTCACTATTTACGTCGCTAACGAATTAATTCCAAATTAATTCGTTCGCCCGAATTAAAATCTAATTTTAATTCCGCGTCGAAATCTAATTTCGTTTAATATCGATATATTAATTTATTGATTAATTCCAAATTAATCGTTATCTCTCTCTAGACGATATTTTATCCTAGATAAAATATCTCCATAATTAATCCTAGATTAATTTTCTCTTTCTTCTATATAATCCCAGATTATTAATGAGTGCGAGTTATGCGTCATCGGTGCATTATCGGGAAGCGACCCATGAGATCCCCGGATAATTTAGCGGTAAATACGGTCGTCGGTGTGCCCGAATCACGTATGTACCAAGTACTACGTTCTACCGATTTACGAGACAAGGTCGGCTCCTAGCAAAGCACGATGTCTACCAAATTCTCCGGTCATATTCTTATAAGAATATTAAGATCTATATCAAGCGTAGTATACCAATGTATTGTGCATATCGGTCCAGTATCGGATAATCACGTGCTAGGGCTGGGGCTGGATAAGTGTCTACCCCGTCCGAAGCACATATCGGATGTCTGGTAACATAGTCTCTATAATCGGATATACATGACCTAGTCACAATATCCCGATTGGTTGCGCAACACTCAAGAGCACTAGTACCGTATCCTGCGTGACATCAACTCCATATGACTGAAGTGACACTTCCGTCTTGACATCACACCCAATGCTCTACGACTCTCTGATAAACCCAGAAGTGGTGTACTCAGACCTGTTTAAAGTCCCCTACCACCAAAACCAAAGTTTATCGATTATCGTAAGTATTAGCGATGCAAGTCTCAGGTTAAGACTATACACACGTACCTTGATTTCGGCCTCCCATAGACACATAGTCATAATACCAATGGGATTCCGATGGGTCTATCCAGAGCGAAGCTGTTTCCCGTACCATCGGTGAAACACGACCTCCTATCGCACTTGCATAAGTATCCAAGACTTATATATATGAGAACTATGCCGTTGTGCCCTCACAACGTACACAAGTGCAATACTAGCCTATTCCGTAGTATCGATGTCCAGTCTCGATAATACTACGGCTAGGGATATTTAATGATTAATCCTTCGTGGACTGATACTGTCTCATATCATCTCAATCCAGGAACTAATCATAGGGACCTCTCTTCATTTATATATCTATGGTGATCTAATCACAAATGATGAGAGTGCAATTTCCTTATTACATAGTTAATTTGCTACAACAACACAATGATCTGTGCAAATAGTGACGCTATGGGTCATATTATCCAACATCGCTATCAACCGATGGCTCTCATACTTAGAATGTTAATTCAGGGTAGTTTTTCTAGTTATCCTTCTCAATTAGTGAAAGAATTTTGGGACAAGGTATCTTTGTTAAGCCTGGTTGTCTGCACCTTTATGCTTAGCTGTGTTCTTTATTATTAATATTGGCACTGGTTATTCTGTTCTGGTTTATGTTTTAATTTCTTTGCTATTACATATATGATTACTGTCTTTTACGCTGACTAGTCTTTCCTTGCCTGCTTGCACTCTAGAATACTCCACCTTCAATTATCTCTTGAGTCTAATCCTGTCAGGTGTTTTCCCATCTCAATAATATCAATATCTTTATCGTTCTTGACCGTCTCTAGGTTATACTTCAATAAATCTATTTTCAAGTCATCCTATACACTATCCTTAACGATGTGCTGCAAAGGAAAATATATGGGTCACTATAATTATATTTCTCCCTTACTCATGTAATATAATTCCAGTTTTATCCAACTCTGAAAAGCTTACTATTCCTTAGTACCATTGAAAATCTATTTTATCACTATACACTTCTGTCTTTGTTTACCGGTATCTTTTATATTATCGTCCTATCTCAACAGTTCCACCTCCACCTTTTTACTTAATGTCCTTACCGTCTTCTTTCCTATTCTTAACTATTTATGGAATTTCTGGTTCCTCTGTACCTGTCTTTTTATCTTGAGGGGTGTTATCATTAAATTGTCTATTACCCTACCTTATAGGGTAATTTCTACACGATGGTTTCACTTGTTTCTAGGGATATCTTGAGGCAGTTATCGAGGTCCATTTTAGCTACTGTGGTATAATTAGGGTTGGGAGGGTGGGGCTTGGTCCCAAAATCTTTCTGGTTGTGCTGACCTCACTAGCTACCCGTATTGTACTTGCACGTTCAGCTCATCTATAAGCCTGGGATTCCCGTGTTTACTAATGTCGGCTCCCTCACAAAGATACTTTTGTTAGGTACTATCTGAATTTCCTTTTACTTCAACTTCACTCTTGATCCGCTTCCTGACTATCGATCATACTACCTCTTATTGTGAACTTTCTCTAGAGTCATGCTATCTAAATATTCCACTATGTTGTCTCTGTACTTCTTTCCGTTAGTCTCTATTGCTTAACCATCTTAAGTCATTACTCTCTCAGGGTTCGACTATACTCCATTTGTTATTCCTCTTTATGAGGTTTACTCTACTACTTAGATTTCCTTTTCATCTCAGTTCCTTGAACTCCTTAAATCTTTACTCCCCTGGAAACTTCATTAACTTCGATTGCTTAGGACATTTCTATTAAATCTTTTGGTTCAGGTGATACTTTCCATCTAGTTCTTCATTCTCAATACAATGAGACTCTTTATGAGTTATATACTATAATCCTGAGAGTCGCTCTCTCTAGTCTCTTTGCTCTTTTGAGTCCTTACTCTCTTAAGGGTTTCCGATTTCACGATGGCTTCTAGATTTGGCTCGAATTATTATGACTTCGAACTATTCTATCTCATGCTTCTTATCTATGTTCCGTTGAACTTATTGATTTGGCTATCTAGCCATCTCACGATTCGTCTAATTTTTCAAATGCACTTCTTCACTTGTTCTTACCCTTACTGAGCTTTAAGTGGAAGGGTAAGTCTATGCATTCCTTAGATATATGTGAATACGCATTTCTATTATTTACTATTCGTTCCATTGGAAGCTAAATCGACTATTCCATGTCTTAAAGTTCCTTAATATTTATCAATCAACCAATAATCTTCATTTACTTACTGTCCTTAATTTATATTATCCATTCTTACTATATAAACCGAACTTCCTTATTACTAGCCGTATCATTTTTAATTGTTTCTATATTCTATCTATTAGCTTTAGTTTGTGTTATTGAGGCTAGTAGTCGTTCATTTTATAAATTCCATTCTGGATTTCTACTGTTTCTATAGATCAAGGCTATAGTACTCTGTCCTACTGCCCTGTACTGGTACTTTTGCTAATTTCTTAGTATATTCAATTCTCATGGGTCTGCTCTTTTAAACTTACATGGGTTCATACTGGTGTTGGTATGATCTATAGGTTCTCACTAGTATTTTTAACTTGCTCATCTTGGCTTAGATCAGGTTCTTATTTGTCTGACCTTAGAAGTCTTTTTGTTTTTTTCAGGATAAATCATCCTTCCAAATTTACTACTTCTGTCTTAGAATATTAACGTCATGCGAACTGAGTTTTTGTACGATTATCTCTTTCTATGCTGGCATGAACTGGAACAATCATTTCACGTCTCTACGGATGTTGACGAACCTTGTTCTGGTATTCTATGTCTTGGTAGAATCTAGTACTCATATAAGATAGGTATGAGATAGACTCCTTCAAGACAGCTTCTCCAATCGACATTATTGAGGAATGAGAATTTAGGTAACTTAGAGTCGCATCTATGTCGGGTCTCTTGGGGTAAGGCAATTAATCATCTTTGCTTACGACCTTCATTTGTCTGCTTGCGGACGTGGGTTTGGGGATCTAGAATCTCTTTATCCGTTTTGACATTTACTGTCTATTGGAACTCCCACGTTGATCTGATTTCTTACCTCTCTTATACTTCTGACTATCCTTTACTATTAAGAGAGATTGCTATCTATACGGGGTATTCAAAGGCTATTGGTTCAGCTTGATGGAACTTTCTAATGAGAAAATGAATCTTACGAAAGGGAAGAGACCTTACATAGGTTTATTTGGCAATTTTACTCTTACTCAGGCTTGTTATATTCCTTTTACTGCTATGAGTTCTAGTGTTCTCTTTATCATATATTTATGTATCTCTCCCACTAACTATATCTAGTTGTTTGAACATCTATGTATCATTCATTACTTTTTCTTTATAGTTTTCCCTTCACACTCCCCGGAGTGAAATATTCTTAGAAACTTATTGTCTATCTTCATAACTTACCTTGGACATTCAAAAAATGAACCAAGGTAACTACATAAGGATTTTCAAAAAAATATAGTTACTTCATAAGAAAGGAAATTTTTGAATAGTTCAGAAATTCTTATTAACCTGTCTATAGAACTTTGAGGACGTACTCGAGGATCGAATACTGGAGAGGTAGTGCCTCGCATACTAGTACCCCGGGTATACTACATATACAAGACCCCAGCAGTCTGCCCATTGCAGTCACTGACTCCCTAGACCATCATCTGATACCATCTTTGTAACATCCCCCTTCAATAGATGTTACCGACAGGGAATGTGCCGACCTATCACTCCGAGCCTATGACTATCTGACTGTGGTCTTTACTATTGAACTCGTCTTGGAAACAAACTTATATATGAGACCCTTGCCTAACTCAACATCATGAAATGAAACTCAAATACTCAAAATCATGTATATAAAATATTACATTCTGAAACCCTGTCATGAACACTTAACTTGTAACAGACACAATTCAACTTATACAAAATGTATGATACATGACTTTTTCTTGAACTATGACTGACTATGTTTCTGACTTAACCTTGTGGACTCAGACCCTTTAATGACTGCCATCAGTATACATCCTCTTGAGCTCGACCTCCGGGTATACCTGCAAAATAAGAAACTGAGAGTGAGGGAAGGTTAGATCGTTTGAACGATCTAGTGAGTGGACAATTAAAATGAAAACTCATGGTTCTGAAATCCTCATAGAAAACATTCTTTTTTGAAATCTCTTTCTTATCTGAAACCTCAATTCTTCTAAAAAGCTTTTTTGAAAACTCTTTTATAATACTCGCCTTTTCTGAGAAATATTTTCTTGGAAATCTAACTGAAAGTCTGTTTATGAAAATCTACATCTGATAACTATATATTTGAGAAAATCTATATCTGTATATCTGGCGCATGGGGGCATTACGTATCGCCATCACTCATACGCAAAATCTGATGCTTAGGGGCGTCCCCTCGTACACAAATATCTGGTGGTCTTGGGGCGCTACGTCTTGCCGTCCCCCAAGCCAAAATCTGGAGTCGAGGTGCGGATCTATGCTGTCCTCCAGACTCAAAATCTAGGATCTAGGGGCATTAATCATCCCTAGTCCTGAGCTGCGTGTGCATAAAATATCTATATCCGTCAATTCCATATCTGAGTCCAGTTACATACTGAGGTGGGTTTTTCCCCATGCCTCGAAAATCATAAAGCTCAAGTTCTAAAATCATTCCCTTCTAAAAAAAATTTCTAAAAAATATTCTCATTCAAACACAATTGAAAGAAATCTTGGCTAACGCCCTAAGTGCTCAAAAGTAAATCTTGATTCAAAAACATATAAGTAAATATAGTTTGAGAGAAGGTTCCACTCACAGATTTTAGGATCCAATTGGTACTATTTAGCTTCATCGAAGAAATTACGGTTCTTACGATGATCTATAAATGATAAACTTAATTAGAATATAAATCGTGGAATATACTTCAGAGCTAGGTTAAGTTTATCGATTTGAACACTTGCTATCACTTCAAGACATATCATACTTATATTATGATGTCTTGTATGTATGCAAGTTGATACGAGACCCTTAGGGTGACCTCTAACACGCTAGGGTGAAACGGGAATGAACTAAAGCTGGTTTGGGGAAATTATGATCACGCGTCGCGACGCTTCCTCTTGGGTGTTGCGACGCTCACACATGCTGGTGAACCAGTGAGCATCCTTTGTCTCTGTTTCGTGACGTAAGTCCCTAGGCTTCGCGATGCTCACATTCCAGAACAGAATCTGTTTAAAATTTCCTCATTCATGTCGCGACGCTATCCCTTGAGCGTCGCGACACTAGTCCTTGAGCGTCGCGACGCTAGCCTATTTTTCAGGATCCAATACTTGCTTTCCAAAGTCTCTCTTACCAAAATGTGTCTCAACACCCTCACACTACAATTATACATAAATAAGTCTTTAACTGCAATATTCAAGCATGTTAAAACAACACCCCATCATCAATTTAACTCTTTAATTTCATAACTCCAACTTAGCTCAATTTTAGAATTTCTAAAAATTTAGACCTTTCCTAATATAATCCATTTCCATGCTCATTATGCCACTAAATGCAATCCTTAATAGGTCACTAACATCAATATAGCATCATATCATCAAAATTTCTCAATCCAAGATTTGGGTCAAAACTTCCTTACCTATACTTATTTGATCTCCTTCATCACCCAAGTCTTCTAGGCTTGATACTCATCTCCTTCACTTGTTATGAGAGTATTTGTATTAATTCTTCTTTAAATTTGTTAAGAAAAGACTCAATCTTCTTCCTTCCTCCTTTTTATTCTTCTCTCTCTTCCCACGTTTTTTTTGAAGATGCAAGAATAATAGCCTTTTATATACTAGGGGCTATTAACTCATTCTTCTCTTCTTGATTTGTTTAGCTCTTTCTAGACGTGTCTAGGGGTTTTGGAGGATATTTAGGGTTATTGGGCCATAATGAGAAAAGTGTTGGGCTTAGGTTTGAAAGAGAAATTCCATCTTGATGTCTTATTTTCTCCAATGTATAGAGGGCTAAGAGAATGACCATATTCGACCTAGTTCATCTCCGAATTGGGAAGAATTCTCAACTCAAACGTTGTAGGTCTCTGTCCTAGATTTCCGAAGATATAAAATTAATAAAAATCGGAGATCATATGAAAATGTTATGGTCCCAATATCATGGGTTGCTTGAGTGGTACATCGTACAATTTCGTATCGGAATTTCGAAGAATTTACCGATTGTCCCCAAAGTCATTTCATGAGTGTATATGTGTTCAAACATAATTTATATTATGTATCACTCGTCCCATAATGTAATAGTATTTGAGATCACTAGGTGTTACACCTGAAGTATTTGAAATTTACATTTTAACTTTAGAAGTTTTAGAAATTTATAAATCAGCCCCTAAGTCAGATTTGGACTAACGAAGTGTCAAATCCATTATTTTCGATCGTTCCCGACGCAACAGTGACCTATGATTTGTGAAATTCAGCCCCGATTTTATCATATTTTCATTTTAAATGATAAACCTATAATGGAAAGTTCATTTTATAGTGCGATGATCAAGCTGACATCAACCAATTACTCTCTCTGGAGGAATCAGATGATAGATTATTTGCATTGCAAAGATCTGTTCGATATAATCGAGATGAAGGGAGTGGAACCAAAATTTATTAAAGAGTATGACTTTAATAAAGTCAATAACAGAACTCTAGGTCACATTAGGCAGTGGATCGGCCACAATGTCTTCCACCACATAGCACAAGATACTAGTGCTTATGAAATATGGATAAAATTGGAAGACATGTTCTAGGTCAAGACAACTCGGAATAAAGTCTTAATAATGAGGCGTTTGGGGAACCTGAAGCTACGGAGTGGAACTTCCATTGCAGAACACACCAATGAGTTCCAAAGCCTGGTGAACCAGTTGTCTGCAGTAGACATGCAACTGAGAGATGAAGTTCAAGCCATATTACTACTCAGTTCTCTTCATGATAGCTGGGAAATATTGGTGGTTACTCTCAGTAATTCGGCTCCATGAGGCAAACTTACCATGCCTATGGTAAAAGATGTCTTATCAAATGAGAAGTCCAGGAGAAAAGACGTGGGCAAAGATCAGACACAAGCCCTTATCACAGAGAATCGAGGAAGACAACAATATAAAAATTGAGGTAACGGGAGAGGTTGAAGCAAAATTAGAGGTAAATCCACATACAGAAGAATGCCTACTTACAAATGCTACCACTATGGCATAAAAGGCCACTTAAAGAAGAATTGTTAAAAGCTGCAACGAGAGCTGGGTCAAGGTAATTCCCAACCGAAGAACAACGATACATAGACACTAGTAGTTGCTTCAAGAGATGTAGCTATCAGCTCTATCTAGGAAGAAGTATGCCTTCACACCGTAACTCAAGATGTTGAGTGGGTGATAGATACTGCAGCATCCTACCACATCACCCTTCACAGAGATTTCTTCAAAACATACAAAGCATGAGACTTTGGACCAGTGAAGATGGGAAATTCCAGTTCCTCTCATATAGTGGGAATTGGTGATATTCGGATGCGGAAAAATACAAGGTATATAATAACTCTAAAGGAGGTGAGACATATTCCAGAACTTCGGCTAACTCTACTCTCGGGAGTAGCCCTTGACAAACAGGGCTATGCAGCCACTTTAGCAATGGCACATGAAAAATGATAAAAGGTGCAAGGGTCGTCGCCCGAGGACATATTTGTGGCACTTCATACAAGACTCATGTGAAGATATGTGCAGAGAGCCTCAATGTAGCTGAACATGAGGCTTCGTAAAATCTATGGCACTAGAGACTCGGTCACATGAGTGAAAAATGGTTATCTACCTTGACAAAAAAAGATCTAATCACAGTCTCCAAGAATGCTACTCTAGATCCTTGCAATCATTGTCTATTCGATAAGCAACATATAGTCTCTTTTAATTTATCTTCTACGAGAAGTTCAGAGTTGCTCAGTCTGGCGTACTCTGATGTTTCTGGTCCCTCGGATGTTAATTTGCTAGGCGATAACAACTAATTGTTGACTTTCATTGATGATGCTTCTCGAAAAGTATGGGTATATTTTTTGAAAACAAAGGATCAACACCTATATTATTTCAAATTATTCCATGCCATGGTAGAGTATGAAACATGGAAGAAATTGAAGTGCCTCCGCACAGATAATGGAGGTGAGTACACATCCAAAGAATTCAATGCCTATTGCGGAAGCCACGACATTCGACATGAAAGGATTGTTCCAAACACTCCACAATATAATGGTGTTGCCGAAAGAATGAACTGCACCATTATGGAAAAAGTCAGAAGCATGATCAATAGGTAATGATGTGGTGCATGATATGTCAGAAGCAAAACCAGAGGAGGAATATAGTGTTGAGTAGAGGGAGTTGCGGCCCACTCCATTAGAGGCTACATAATCATCTACAGATCTGGATGAGGACAGGCCTTCAGAAACCAGTGAACCTCCAGTACGAAGATCCGAGTGAGGCCGGATTCCATCTAATAGATACTCAAGATCTGACTATATTCTGCTTAGTGATGAGGGAAACCATAAAATTTTAAGGAAGCTGTATCTCATATAGACAAAGAAAAATGATTGCACGCAATGCATGATGAAATGAAATCTCTATAGAAGAATCATACTTATGAGATAGTCAAACTCCCGCAAGGCATGAAGGCACTGAAGAACAAATGGGTGTTCAAACTAAAGAATGATGGCAGCAGAAATGTGGTGAAACACAAAGCCCGGTTAGTAGTCAAAGGATTCCTACAGTAAAAGGGAATCGACTTTGATGAAATTTTTCACCAGTTGTAAAAATGGCTTCAATCCGAGTTATCCTAGGATTGGTAGCTAGTTTGAACTTAGAGCTTGAACATCATTTCTTCATGGTGATCTACATAAATAAATCTACATGGAGCAGCCAGAAGGTTTCAAGGTTTCAGGAAAATAGAACCTTGTTTGCAAGCTGAATAAGAGCTTGTACGACCTCAAGTGAGCACTAAGGTAATGGTACAAGAAGTTTGACTCATTCATGGTGAGTCAAAACTACAAAAGAACTACAACAGACCAGTGTGTCTATATTCGGAGACATTAGTAGTTGCCAGCTGAAGAACAACGATGCAGAGACACTAGTAGTTGCCATGAGATGTAGCTATCAGCTATATCCAGGAAGAATCATGCCTTCACACCGTAACTCAAGATGTTAAGTGGGTGATAGAAACTACAGCATCCTACCACGTCACCCCTCAAAGAGATTTCTTCACAACATAGAAAGCATGAGACTTTGGAGCAGTAAAGATAGGAAATACCAGTTCCTATCAGATAATGGGAATTAGTAATATTCAGATGCGGAACAATACATGGTATATAATAACTCTAAATGAGGTGAAACTGTTAGGGATATGCCCTATACCCAACTTGTAGATGGGCTATATGAACATGTATTTGTAATATTTTCATTAATTAATAAAATGGAAATCCTTATTATACGTGTCTTACATAGATTATATAAATCATAAAACACTGTAATAAAGCCCTTGGAGTAATAAGATGATGGCTTCCATGCCTTATGATAATCATTACTCTTAAACGTTCATATTTATAGTTTTGTGAATAATTTGGGCGTTCACAAAGCGGAGAGACTAGCATGATGATATGATCCGCCCTTAAGTGGGGTAGCCGATCACATAGGCTACTAGCGGAGATCCATCTGTTTGGTGTATCACATGGATGCATGAGTTGCTCGTGTCCATCGAATTGACCGCCGAAAGTTTTCATATGGAATGTTTATCCCATGTGTCTGTGAGAACTTTCATGTATCGATTGTATGACTAGTCCTTAGACTTGAGGTCTTTACAAACTTATGTGTGGATCAAATAACTTTGACATTCTCCTTCCCCGGTTCAAAAGATCCGGTCATAAGGGTATGATTGGGTCATTTGTTGAAACACATGAAGTTTGTAAAGATACAACAGAGAATCACCACTCTCTTGGATAATATTTTCTTATAAAAGTAGTATTCTAGTTCGTGGGTTGATATGTGTGATCAGTGTTTGAGGCGAGGGACCGTATCATATGTAAATCACATACAAAATGGGTATATATATCTTTCCTTCTCATTTGGGGGCCTTGGCATGTTGCTAGATGTCAACCTTGGTCATTGAAATCGAACGACCATCTGATCAGAGGATAATTTATGTTCCATTAAATTATCACGATTCATTTCATGTCCAACTTGAGGGGAACCCAAAAGGTCACACACAACAAAGTCGAAATCAATGGTTAACAGTGCACATTATAAATTTAACAGCATATATGATTGCTGTATGAATTGATCATAAATGGTTCAATGTGTTTAATTATTGAACATATCATTTATGAGGTTCCATAGTAGCTTAGGAATTGGTGAATGACGATAGGGGCACTTTGGGAATTGGAATAAATAAATAAAAATGTGAATAGTAACGTGAATAATAATTTTTTTTTTATTTGTTATTTGTTTTGAATTCCAATTCGGCCCAAACTCTTATTAGGGTTTTATAATCTCATTAAACCACTGAATTAAGATCCAATGACTAAGATTAAATTAGCATTTATCCCACATCAGATTCTTAATTAATTTTGTTGTCTTTGTAAAAGCTCGTTGGAAAGCTAACACCCTGAACGTAATTTTAGGAAAATGTTTTGCATGATTTGGTCAAGATTTGAATTGTGAAATTGCATTTAAAATTCACGCATTTGTAAAAAATGTGAATAGTAAATTTATTTGAATAAAATAAAATGCAATATCATAATTAAATATTAATCAAAGTTATTTAATGCCTAAAATAATTCCAACATAATAAAACTTATATGCTTGATGATTCTATGTATGATTAGAATTAGCATGATTATTTTAGGGTGCAAACATCTAGAGACTTTCTAAGGAAATAAAGAGTGTATTGCTTATCCATTAGCTAAGTAATTATTCCGTGATGAACTTAGAGATTTATTACCTTTAAGGCTAATAAATATAAATCACTTGTTTATAATAAAAGACATTATAAAAGATACAAGTGGGGTGAGACCAAGGCGTTAATAAAACTTTCCAAACTAAAGTTAATTTAACCAAATGTATTACTAGAGTTAGATAATGATTTGGTGTCTTCCTTCACTCACTACCTTTTTATAGCCAAAAGGAAAAGTTGTGAAGACATCTAGATAATCATTTACTCAAAGCTTACCTTAAAGCATATTTAAAGTGTTAGACTAATTTGGAGGATCTATTTTTTATTCCTGTCACTAAGGCAATAAGAGCCTAAGAAGTAAGGGTATTTAAGAGAGTTCGCTCCACCCTCCCTCTGGGGAATTTTCAATGGAGGAATCCATTTGACAGTTATTCACTTAAACTTGCTAAAATTCTCAATAATAATTTAAGTCTAAAATTTACCTCCCATTGTAAAGTATAGACCCAAATGGCTTAAACCGTATTGGCAGGACTAGGCTTTACCAGACTGAACAATACCAATTTGTCCATAAATCATACTATTGACAATGGTTTGACTTTTCTGAGTCATAAGACGCAACGACCCTTATGCGTGGTCTTATAAATTAGTGGCAAAGATTGAATGTCCACAAGGACTAGCATAAGCTATGGCATGTTTGATTGCCCAACCCAATGATCAAGGAATTGTGATTTATATCATAAATTGGTTGGGAACTTACCTAATTATCGTATTTTATAACGACCGGCCCTAGTCGGAGTTATGAAATGATGATAATGGGATCCTTGCCCACAAGAAATCCATCATATTGGGGTTGATGCGATTTGATTAAATTTTAAAATAATTGAGTGGGAGCAACTTCATAATATTAAAGTCCATGTTATTATGAAACATTAATGAAAATATATTCATAATTTTAACATTCTCTCTTAACAGATGGGTTAAAATATTTCACAAACATTCAAATGGCAAACAGAGTATCACTTCGTTCCATCCTTGATGAGCATAAGCTCAAAGTGGACAGCTACAATGACTGGTTTAGAAACCTTAAAATTATCTTACGACAAGAAAATATTTTATATGTTCTTGAAAGACCATTTCCCCTGAACCCGTAGAAGATGCTGACCAAAATACATTTGATGCTTGGAAGAAACATGTCGATGATGATGAGCAAGCAGTTTGCATAATGCTTGGCTCTATGTCGGACGAACTTCAGAAAGCTCACGAAGATATGGATGCTCAAACCATCATCTTTCACTTGAAGGAGTTGTATGCAACTTTCGTTCATCCGTGAGATTCCAAGTGTCATGTGCCTTATTCCAAACAAGGTATAATGAAGGATCTGTTAGTGGACATGTGCTTAAGATGATTGGCCACATTGAAAAATTGGCCAACCTCGGGTTTATCATGGATCATGAGATTGGTCACGATCTAATTCTTCAGTCCTTACCAAAAGACTTCTCTAACTTTATTATGCAGTTTCATATGTCTGATAAAGAAGCTACTTTAACAGAATTGCACAATCTGATAAGGCAAGCAGAGAAGGATTTGAAATCGGAGCTTAAAACCTCCGACATGCTTACGGGTAGGGACCTGAAGCCACGAGGCCCAAAGAAAAATAAGGGCAAGGCCAAGGCTCCAGATCACCTAAAGCCCAATGGTAAGGTGGAGAAGAAAAAAGGAAATGGGAACTGTTTCTTTTGTGGAAAGAAGGGTCATTGGAAGAAAGACTGCAGATATTTGAAAGCCAAGGAAGCTATGGAAGCCCAAGAGGCCAAGAAGCCCAATGCTTCAGGTATGTTGTATATGATTGAACTATATTATCAAAACCCTGAACCTTCTACTTGGGTGCTTGACACCGGTTGTGAGACTCACTTGTGTAACAATGTGCAGGGCCTGAGAAATAGTAGGAGACTTCGTCATGGGGAGGTTGACTTACGCATGGGTAATAGAGCAAAACTGATGCATTGTGCGGGGGGACTTATTCATTAGTTTTGTCGAATGGTTTAGTTTTAGACTTAAAAGATTGTGTTTATGTACCTTCTCTAGTAAAGAAAATCATTTTAATTTCTTCTTTATGTAATAAAGGCTTTTCATGCCTAATAAGTTATAATGAATGTTCTATTTATTTCAATGAAATAAAATATGGAGATGGTATTTTGAATAATAGTATCTATGTCTTACAAACTAACAAAGAATGTTCAACCTCTAATATATACAACGTTAACTCGAATAATCTCAATGAATCACTTCTATGGCACAGTCGCTTAGGCCATATCAATGAAACAAGATTAACTAAGCTACATAAGGATGGGTATTTCAAACCCTTCAAATATGAACCTTATGGAACTTGTGAGTCTTGTTTACTTGGTAAAATGACAAAATTACCCTTCAAAGGTAAATGACAGCGTGTAGCGGAGATATTAGAACTCATACACTCTGATGTATACAGACCAATGTCAGTCACCGCTAGAGGTGGATTCTCCTACTTCATTACCTTTATCGATGATCACTCGCGATATGGGTATGTGTACCTTATGCGGTACAAATCTGAAGCCTTTGAGAAATTCAAAGACTTCAAAGCTGAAGTAGAAAACCAGCTTAATAAAAGTATTAAGTCACTAAGGTCTGACTGAGGTGGTGAATACTTAAGCGACGTATTTCAAGATTACTTAAGAGAAAATGACATTGTTTCCCAGTGGAATCCTCCGAGAACTCCACAGCATAATGGGGTCTCCGAAAGGAGAAATCGGACATTATTAGATATGGTCCGATCAATGATGCCAGACACGGATCTACCTCTTTCATTTTTTGTCTTGCTTTAGAAACTGCAACACTACTACTAAACCAAGTTCCTTCCAAGACTGTTAGTCAAACACCATATGAGTTATGGTCTGGGAAACATCCTAGTCTTAGTTATCTAAGAGTTTGGGGATGTGACACATATGTTAAGCTCACACAAACTAACAAATTGGATGATAGGGCAATTAAATGTAAGTTTGTAGGATATGCCTTAAACTCAAGAGCATACATGTTCTACGTCCCAAATGAACAAAGAACATTTGTCTCACGAAATGCTAAATTTCTAGAGAATGAATTCCTTCTCAAGAAATATAGTGGGAGTAGACTTGACCTCGATGAGGTACGAGAAGAACAAACTAACATAGATTAAGCCCCAGGCCCCTCAAAAGGGCAGCGACGGAATAACCATAAGGTTATGAACTTAGAAGGTATGGTAGGGAAAGATATGAGCCTGAAAGATATGGTTTCCATATTGATGAGGAACACGATCAGGTCATTGATAATGACGATCCCACCAGTTATGACGAAGCAATGCGTACATTGATTCAGCCAAGTGGCTTGAAGCCATGAAATCCGAAATAGACTCTTTGTATCAGAATCAAGTCTGGGACTTAGTGGATGCACCTGAAGGGATAAAACCCATAGGCTGCAAGTGGATTTACAAGCGTAAAACTGATGCAGAAGGCAACATCCAAACCTATAAGGCTAGGTTGATGGCGAAAGGTTATAGACAAATCCAAGGAATTGACTATGACGAAACCTTCTCGCCTGTTGCAATGATAAAGTCCATTCGAGTTTTACTGGCACTAGCTGCACACTTTGATTATGAGATTTGGCAGATGGATGTCAAAACAGCTTTCCTTAATGAGAACCTCGTAGATGAAGTCTATTTGACACAACCTGAGGGATTTGCATCTAAGGATGATCATAATAAAGTATGCAAGCTTAAACGATCCATTTATGGACTCAAGCAAGCCTCCAGAAGTTGGACTATACGATTTGATGAGACAATCAAAGAATTTGACTTCATCAAAAATGTAGACGAGCCTTGTGTTTACAGGAAAAGTAGTGGGAGTGCTGTTGTATTTCTTGTATTATATGTCGATGATATATTAATCATCGGGAATGATATTCACATGATGCAAGACACCAAGCAATGGTTATCTCAGAATTTCTCCATGAAAGATTTGGGAGAAACATCCTACATCCTCGGCATTATAATCTACCGTAATAGATCTAAGAGGTTGTTAGGACTTTCTCAATCTACATACATAGATAAAGTTTTGAAAAGATTCAAAATGGAAGATTCCAAAAGAGGTAATTTACCTACTTGTCATGGAATCAAATTATCTAAGGAGCAATGTCCATATACTTCTTCAGATAAAAAGCGTATGAGTAGGATCCCTTATGCTTCAGCAATAGGATCGATCATGTACGCCATGCAATGTACAAGACCTGATGTCTCTTATGCTCTTAGCATAATGAGCAGGCATCAAGAAAATCCTGGTGAGCAACATTGGGCAGCTGTCAAAACAATCCTCAAGTATCTGAGAAGAACTAAGGATGTGTTCTTGACATACGTAGATTGTTCTGAGATGAAAGTCATTGGTTATTGTGATGTGAGCTTTCAGACCGATATGGATGACAACAGATCGCAAACATGATATCTGTTTACTTTGAATGACGGAGCTGTCAGTTGGAAAAGCTCAAAGCAGTCAACTACAACGGACTCCACCACTGAAGCCGAGTATATTGCAGCATCTGAAGATGCTAAAGAATCAGTCTGGATAAATAAGTTCATCACGGTGCTGGAAGTGCTTCCCGCATAAAGAATGTCGTCACGATGTACTGTGACAACACAGGCGCCATTGCTCAATCAAAGGAACCAAGGTCCTACCAGAAATCCAAGCATGTACTCAGGCGATTTCATCTCATCATGGAGATTGTTGAGAGAAAATACCCACATAAGATAATCTTGCAGATTCTCTGACTAAAGGGCTGACTCAACAAAAGCATGATAGACACACCCGAGAGTATGGTGTCCAGATTCATACTAGTTGGCTATAGTGCAAGTGGGATATTGTTAGGGATATGCCCTCTACCCAACTTGTGGATGGGCTATATGTACATGTATTTGTAATATTTTCATTAATTAATAAAATGGCAATCTTTATTATACGTGTCTTACATAGATTATATAAATCATCAAACACTGTAATAAAGCCCTTGGAGTAATAAGATGATGGCTTCCACGCCTTATGAGAATCATTACTCTTAAACATTCCTAGTCATAGTTTTGTGAATAATCTGGGCGTTCACAAAGCGGAGAGACTAGCATGATGATATGATCCGCCCTTAAGTGGGGTAGCCGATCTCATAGGCTACTAGCGGAGATCCGTCCGCTTGGTGTATCACATGGATGCATGAGTTGCTCGTGTCCATCGAACTGACCGCCGAAAGTTTTCACATGGAGTGTTTATACCATGTGTTTGTGAGAACTTTCATGTATCGATTATATGACTAGTCCTTAGACTTGAGGTCCTTACAATCTTATATGTGGATCAAATAACTTTGACATTCTCCTTCCCCGGTTCAAAATATCCAGTCATAAGGGTATGATTGGGTCATTTGTTGAAACACATGAAGTTTGTAAAGATACAACAGAGAATCGCCACTCTCTCGGATAATATTTTCTTATAAGAGTAGTATTCCAATTCACGTGTTGATATGTGTGATTAGTGCTTGAGACTGTGGCCGCAGCGGAAGAATCATGTGAGATTCTTGGGTTAGCACAATTCATGACACTATCAACATCATACCTTTGACTGTATGGGTAGACATTTTCCATACCCTAGGTCAAACGGTGGGGATACAGTGAGGCGATGGATCGTATCATATGTAAATCGCATACATAATGGGTATATATATCTTTCTTTCTCATTTAGGGGCCTTGGCATGTTGCTAGATGTCAACCTTGGTCATTGAAATCGAACGACCATCTGATCGGAGGATAATTTATGTTTGATTAAATTATCACGATTCATTTCATGTCCAACTTGAGGGGAACCTAAAAGGTCACACACAATAAAGTCGAAATCAATGGTTAATAGTGCACAGTAGAAATTTAACAACATATATGATTGCTGTAGGAATTGTTCGTAAATGGTTCAATGTGTTTAATTATTGAACAGATCATTTATGAGGTTCCACAGTGGCTTAGGGATTGGTGAATGACGATAGGGGCACTTTAGGAATTGGAATAAATAAATAATAAAAATAACATGAATAGTATCGTGAATAGTAATTTTTTTTTATTTGTTATTTGTTTTGAATTCCAATTCGGCCCAAACTCTTATTAGGGTTTCATAATCTCATTAAACCACTAAATTAAGATCTAATGGCTAAGATTAAATTAGCATTTATCCCACATCGGATTCTTAATTAATTTTGTTATCTTAGGAGCACCTATATAAACCCAATGAATTCTTTACAAATTTTTGCACCAAACCTTTCAGATATTGGGTTTATATAAGTGAGAAACTCTAAAGTTTAAGAGTAAGCCACTGATTTTGAGGATCCTTAAGTCTAATTGACTAGAGGAACCTCGAGTTAAAAGTTTTAAGGTATTTGCCTAGGCTAGGTTGGGATTCTACGGTCTAACCGGGATCGATTTAAGCAAAGAAACGTGCGAATACAACAAGAAGTTGCGGAATACTTACATTGATCGGTTGAGCGATGCGAAGAAAAAAATCATCAAGCTTTCCCTCATAGAGCTCACGGCTTTGACTGGTTTTTGCTCCTCCAAATTCGGCCATGGATGATCTCAAGCTCCAAGCTTTGTTATATGATTCCATGATCACGGGTGCGGTTCCCTATCACCTTCGCAAGACTCCGGAAGTGTGCTAGCACTCAGAAATTTTTGCCGCAAAAATCACCTTGCTTCTCCTTGCCATTCTCGGCTTTGAGCAGAAAATGGAGGAAAAAAATTGGCCTTGTGGTCGTGAGAGAGAAGAAGAAATTGAGAGAAGTGTGTTGGTTGGTAGTTGAAAAAATGTGTATCTAATACACTAATTGAATTTCAAAAATTCATTTACCAAATATTTTGCTTTCCAAAAGTCAAAGGCAATTAAGCCAACACCAACTCAATCAATCAATCAAGTGACAAATTGTCACATCACTCAAAGTGACAAGTGATTTGACGCTTGATGTGACTAATGATTTGACGCATGATGTGACTTGTGGGCCGCACTTAAATTCACATGCGAGTGCGCTCGCAAACACTCCCGGCTCGGGTTGTTAATTCCAAATTAACGAATTTTCCGTTGCGACGTAATTAAATAATTATGCCTAGCAAAATCACTATTCACGTCGCTAACGAATTAATTCTAAATTAACTCGTTCGCCCGAATTAAAATCTAATTTCAATTCCGCGTCGAATTCCAATTTCGTATAATATATCGAATATATTTTTTATCGATTAATTCCAATTAAATCGTTCTCTCTCTATAAATAATATTTTATCCCAGATAAAATATATCCGTAATTAATCCCAGATTAATTTTCTTTCTCATTTAATTAATCCCAGATTAATAAAGTGCGAGTCATACGTCATCGGTGAATCTTCGGGAAGCGACCCATGAGATCCCCGGATATGTTGGCAGTAAATCCGGTTGTCGGACTATACGAACACATATACCTAGTACTACGTTTTTAACGATTTACAAGACAAGGTTGGCTTCTAGCAAAGTGCCATGCCTACCCAATTCTCCAGAAATATCCTTACATGAATATGTGATCTATATCAGGCGTATTATATGTAGTATTGCGTATTTCGATCCAGTATCGGATGTCACGTGCTAGGACTGGGGCTGGAAATGGTGTCTGTCCCGTACGAAGCACATATCGGATCTCAGGTAACTAGTATCTATAATCGGATAAACATGACCTAGTCATAATATCCCGATAGCTGCAGCATATAAGAGAACCAGTTCCGTATCCTACGTGATCATCATCTCCACTATTACTGGAATGATACTTCCATCTCGACATCACACCCAATACACTACGATTCTCAATATACCCAGAAGAGGCGTACACAGAACCTGTTAAAGCCCTGGACGACCAAAACCAAAGTACATTGATTGTCGCAAGTATTAGCGGTGCAAGTCTCAGGTTAAGACCAAATACACCTACCCTGATTCGGACTTCCATAGACACATAGTCATACTACCAATGGAATTTCCAGGGGTCTATCCAGAGCGAAGCTGTTTCCGTACCATCAGTAAACACAACCTCCTATTACACTTGCAAAAGTATCCATACTTAAATAAATGAGAACTATGCCGTTATGCTCCCACAACGCGCACAAGTGCAATACTAGTCTATTCCGCATTATCGATGTCCAATCTCGATAATACTCCGACTAGGGATGTTTTAATGATTAAACCTTCATGGATCGATACTGTCTCATATCTTATCAATTCGGAACTAATCATATGGACCTTTCATCATTTATATATCTTGGTGATCTAATCACAAATGATAAAAGAGCAATTTTCTTTGTCACATAGTTAATTTGTACAACAACACCATGATCTGTATAAATAGTGATGCTATGGGTCATAACTATCCAACAATCTCCCACTTGGCACATAGCCAATCACTTAAGTGTGCTACACTTGAACTATGTACGGTTCGCTCAAACGTATGCTGAGGTAATGCAATCGTCAGCGGATTTGCATGATTATCACCTGATTCGATTTATTCGATCATCACATCACCACGATGTATGATCCGAATGAATCAAATGAATATTCTGGATCGTTGATGAGACCATTAGTTCTTTAGCCTGTGCTGTAGCCTAGCTCAGCTGCTAACAGAACTACTCATAATCTAATTAGGATTATCATCGATCCAAAAGGCTTCTATTGCTACCTCAGCTGCATCAATAATCCACTATTGTTGTTTATGCGGCAACAATATCTTGCTTGGAAGATTTCCAGCTCACTGTTCCGTTATTCAAACTTTATAGTACCGTTATTGTGACTTATAGTCGTTTTATCGGTTTGGAAACTTGCAGCAGTGAATCCAGTCACTTCAAGTTCTCCTTCTCCATAGTATAAGAATGCATCCTTAGTTCCTCTAAGATACTCAAGTTATTCTTAACATCAATCCAATGACTATCACTTGGATTGGCCTGATTGTGACTCCATACGCTCAAAGCATATGAGACACCAGGTCGCGTACATTTATTTCAATGTACGAGTTCTCAGAGAGTATTAACAACTTAAATCTATCCCAGTAGATCTTTATTCCTAGAATAAAAGGTGTTTCTCCCAAGAATTCTACGGAGATTTTTTCATGAAAGCCAAGCTTTCACCGATTGTATTATGGGAATATCATTTCCAAGAAATGATTTTTCATCATTACTTAGGACGTCCACTATCAGTGCGCTCCCACTAACCTCCTTATATACACAAGAATCATTTCGTTTTGAATTAAATCATATGCCATTATGATTAGATCAAAACGATAATTCCAAGAACGCAATGCTTGCTTCAATCCATCCATGGATCGAATTTAACTCACAAACCTTGTTTGCTCGTTTTGGTACGACAAAACCGTCAGGATGTTGTAAACATCCTCCAAAAGGTTTCCGTTAAGGAAAGCGTTTTGGCATTCAGCTGCCATATTTCATAAATGAAATAGGCAACATCAGCAAGCATTATCCAAATGGATTTAACATGGCAACATGGTAAAAGGTTTCGTCGTAATCAACATAATATTGATAACGATACCTTTTCGCTACAAGCCTACTTAGTACGTTGGTATATTGCCTTCCATATATGTCTTCCTTGAAGACTTATATAGTACCAATAGGCACAATGCTTTCCGGTACAACAACTAGTATCCAAACTTAGTTGGTATACATGGAATCCATTCCGGACATCATGGCACTTTGCCATAATAGGGAGTCGATACCTTGTATCACTTCCTCATACGTAGTCAGATCGTATTCCTTAATAAGATTGACATCTTTCTGAGGTGAGATCATAAACCCGTACCCCAGGTTGTTTTCTGACTCTCTCCGACTTATGTGGTTCTTGTGTATTCGAAGATTATTGGTATAGTTTCATCATTGATGAACTATTCGTGTTCCATTAAGGAATCGGTGCCTGGAATAGTATTACTCCGATATTCATCGATTTTTACTTTCCTCCCACTTACCACTGCATATCGGTATTCCTCTTAGGAAAAACCGCATGGTGAGCAACAATTAAATTGTTCTCTTGTGAGTTGTATAAGTACTATACTTTTGGTTTCCCTAGGATAACCCACAACTTAGGCACTTATCCGATTTGGGTTCTAGTTTGATATCATCCAAACATATGCCTAGCATCCCCAAATCTTTAGGAATGAGAAACCCGGTTTCTTTCATGTTCATATCTAATATGAAGTCTGTCAAACAGATTTTTATGGAACCTTATTCTAAATAAGTTCTGCACTATTTATGCGTATCCGTTGAAGGAAATGGTAGCTCAAAGCGACTCATGATTAACCTTATCATGTCTAACAAAATTCGGTTTCTCTGTTCAGACACACCGTCAATTGACGTGTTCCGGGAGGAGTCCTCATTCGAAAGAATACTATACTCTTTCAAGTATTTGAGAAACTTATTGCTTAAGTATTTTCATCATGGTCTTACCGTGATGGTTTTATACTTTAGCCGATCTGTTTGTTTACTTCGGGTCGAAACTCTAAAAGTTTCCGATTTGTGTTTCAAAAGAAACACATAACCATAACGCGATGCCACATCCGTAAAGGTCACGAAACATTCATATCCACATCTAGCCTAGCTAGACATATGCCCACTTACGTCACTATGAACGAGGGATAACAGATCGATGGCACTTGTACTTTTACCAAGTAAAAAGGTGTTTTTAGACACTTTGCCTAATAAACTAGATTCGTAGACTTTATTTGAATAGTATCAAATCCGTCCTAGTATCCACTCTTCAAAAGTGTGGATACACGAGTCTTGTTTAATTGTGTCCCAGACAACAATGCCACATATAAGTCTCAACTAACTAAATCAGTTTGAGCTATTTGTTTGTCATGTCATATGTTTGAGATTTATTTATATTCAAAATATAAATACTGTTTTTCACATCTAATGTGTTTATCTCAATATCATCTTTATAAAATAAAACACTTTAGTGTTCTAGAATATAAAGGTATACCCGCAACGGATTATACTATGATATAGAGATAATGTATCTAGTCAAACTAGTTACATTTTAACAGTTTCCTAATTTAAGTACACACCCGAAGGGTAGTTCCTAAACTTAGGTATCTACGGTTAAAACAGCGACTGTTGTCCCATTTCTGATTCGTAGATAGATCTCATCTGAAGTCAGTATCCTAATTTTCAGCAGATTCTGCACAACAGTACATATTAATGTACCACATCCAGTATCTAAAATCCAATTTTAATACTAGACGCGAACATGTTTATAACAAACATATTTGAAGTCGAAGTCTTACACCATCTTCAATTCCTTCATGTCTGCTTTGTCCATACGGCAGTCACGCTTGCGTGTCCCCGTTTGCCACAATTTAGGCAGATATTTTGGGATATGTCCTTTATCTTCCCAAAAGATTATAATGATTTTGCCTTTGCCCTTTTTTCCACACTCCAGAAGCCTTTGGCCCAGCCTTGGCCTTCTGGAATATTGAAGTAAGGTGCGCCTTGCGCTTCTTGCCTTATTGCAAACTTTTGGCTTTGTCTCATTGAGAATGGCCATTAACTCTCCAAGAGTTTACTATTGCAATTTAGTACTTCAAAGATCTAGAAATAGATCTATGAAGATCCTTCAATTTCATTTTTATACTTTAAGGATCTAATCCTTAGTTCTGATTAAGAAATTAAGGAGTCTATTTGGCAAGCATAACGGATTAAGCACTAAAGTTATCATCACATGAATATTCCAAATATCATGCTCTACTATTTGCTTAACTCCGGGCTTAGGCCTAATATGTTATTTTATCAAATAAAGTAACTTATTAGTTTCCAGGACCATCCTGAAATTTTATTCCCAATTGAAAATTAAAGTCGTTTAAAACATTTTTCACCCAGGATTATGTTTTAAACACTAATCTTTCAATTTATCTTAATTCTAATAGTCCAACTATTTAATCAACGATTTAGGTACTATTTATTATAATGATTACTATAGTCTAACTATATAATCAAGTATAATTTATTTTTTAAATTCAATTATATTGATTACTATAATCCAATTATAAAATCAACTATAATCGAAATAGTTTGAATACAGTCCAACTGTTTATTAAAACAACATTAATTATTAGTCCAACTAATATATTAATTTATTGACGAATAATTTGTATGACCGCGTATGGCAAGTAACTAAACGAATATTGCAAATTTAATACTTGCCTCCCACTATTTTTCGGCGAGCCTCTAACCCTCTGTGGAGTACTCGGGAAACCTTGTTTCCTAGTGGGATAGGATCCCGTTAAATAACACACAATCTTGACTTTGGCCAACAAATTGTATGATAATTAACTAGGTAGATCTCTAAGATCAATTGGATCACATCCAATTCCTAGATCCAGTAGGTGGACATCCAAGTCCGAAACATATATCTTATATATGCCAATATATCCAATATATTGCCTAACCTTTTTCCTCTGAATCAACTAAGCCTTGGCTTTGGCACAACAAACTTAGTGATCCCAGTTAAGCGGAACCCATTGACTATGGAAAGCTTCGTAATCAATGTCGATGGACAAGAAGTGATCTTGACTTTGGCCAAAAAATCACAACTTGGACAAGACACCAATATGGAACAAAGCCTTCATGATTCAAACACATCCTCGACGGACAAAGGTCTTGACTTTGGCCAACAAACCAATGTCTGTCTTGGATCTTGAGTAAGAATCACTCAATGGAAGGAAAAAATGATGTTGAGGGTTTTTCTCGTGCAATTGGCAACCAATTAATTATCTTTGTTAAGGTCTCATCATCATACACCCTTAAACATACATTCTAAACACATAATAAGGCGCGTATAAATAAAATATTAATGATATGCGAATGGATATTTAACACATTGTTCCTAGAATAAATATCTCCCTTTCCTCTCTCCCGCTAGCACAAGTATTACTTCTACCCGATTACATAACACTTCTAAAGAAACCTCATTTACATTGAGGGGAATAGGTGAAAAGAGAAATACAAAGAGTAAGGAGGTAATAGGCTGGACATGCCGGTCCAATTAATAAATTCTAAATTTATTACAACAATTTCCAAAATCGCCCCACCCATCTAATATCCATCCGATATACATTATTCATGCATCGCAACCATGTATTCACACAAGCATGTTATCAATCAATCTAATCCAATTAATTAATTTGATATTAATGACCATCAAATGTTCAAACAACGATTTGATTTTGCGCGAGTCAAACTCGTTTTGCGAATAAGTACTCAAAGTACGAATTCTTGAATTAAATTAAACTACAACATTAAATCCAATTTAATATGTATTTAATACTAATTCACTATTTAATTCCAAATTAAATATTACACTTTATTAACGAACCTTTACGACTTAGATTCTAAATCTAATCGTTACAGGTCTCAAAGCCTGATTAACATCCAATGTTATATTAATTAAAGTCCAATGGGCTTTTAATTAATTTCTTAAGGCATGGACTTTTGGTCAATATGGGTCAAACCCAAATACCAAAGCCCATTTAAGGAATCACCCTTATTTGCCAAGAAACCAATTTAGGCCCATTAGGCCCAATTATAATTAAAGGTCCATTAAGTCATATTTGGACTTTATGGATATGGTTTTGGGCCGAATTGGATCCAAGCAATTTAGCCTAAACCCAACTTGGTACAACCAAGCCCATTTAAGCCCAATTACAACTTTTCAAGCCTAATTTCCAAAATAGGCCCAATTAATTAAATTACCAAATTCCAAATTTTATAACTTAATTAACCTAAGTGTATTGCCATAATTAATTACCCAAATTAACATTTCCAAAACACCAATTTGTACAATTAATTATGCTCATTAACATTAAAACATGTCCAACACATTTTAATCAAAAATCAACTCATTTTCACATGCTATAACTCACGACAATTTGGGATTTTTCATGTCCAATTCGGTTTCAATCCAATTAAATCCACAATCAATGATTACGCCCAAATATGACTCGCGGTTATCGCAGTACAGTTGGGGTGTCGATTCCACAGAGAGATGGTTACAATGAAACTGATTCACTAAATCAAGAACGTTAACGGTAACTAAAATAAATAAAATGATAAAAATGGTAATTAAAGTGAAGATAAATAAAATAATGAAAAAGGTAATGAAAGATAATGGCAGAGAGATATGACAAAGCTTCGGGAATCCCTCTTACATCGAACTCTTATATTTAGTTATTGATTTCTTTTATTACACAATTGAAGGTTTCACATCCCAAACCAACAACCGGAAAATATTCAATTCTACACATATTCAAAATCTAAGGTGATTAATGATTATTTTCCCTATGTTAACAGCATACAAAAGCCATCGTTACGAGCTATCTAACGTCGACAATATACCCTCAGGCAATACTGCAGCAGAAGACCAACACGCAAAACAACTTTACCAGTCACAATTAAATTCGCAAACCACACATAGAAGAAGCATGACTGGATCTATATGAGATTTGAAAAAAATATAATTTCTGGATTAATAAATCGAAAGATAATAGAAAACAATAAACATTAATTTTATTAAACGATTAAAAGGTTCGTAGGAATCAAAAACATAAATAATAAAATCCAACACAAGAGTTCATCCATAGCTTTGCCTAGGGGATTAGTTCCCCATAAGAGAAATAAGAATAGCCTGGGATTGGAGAGAATTATTGTTCCGAATCATCACGGCTCCGTGTCCCGTTTTGTGCTCCGATTTCTTCTCTTCCTGTTCGGTTCTGCTCCCTGCCTCACGCACTCGGCCTGCTCTCTAATTTTAATTATTTTATGCGCAGCAGCCTTCGTGTTTTCAGCCTTTCGGCCGATCTCCCCCTGGACGTCACTTTGTGTGGCTTTATATAGCATAAGAAATTAAAACCTAATTAATTTTTGTCTAAGGCCACGTGCTCAACTTTCTTTCACGCACACTCTCTCTTTTTCTTTCAAAGTACAAAGTAAATGCTGAACTTGGGCCCACGTTGAGTACACAAACTTTTTGGTCAAAGGATGTGGCCCATTTGCTTTCTTTATTTGTTGTAAATCCTTCTCTTACTTCCTACAGCGCCGTGGCGCCCATTTGTTGATGATGAATGGCGCCATTCTCCCTGGAACTTGTATGGGATTTTGGCGCCTCGGCGCCATTCTTCCCTGCTCGTCTTGTGTCTTCCCAGAGGTTCCCAAAATACTTGTGAGTATTCCCGGATTCATGTATTAATATTCTTACAAACAAAAATCACTAAATTAGCGTAAATAATAAACATTTTTAAATTAATATAACAATAGGAATTATATACTAAAACATAAAATATATAACTAAATACTTAACATAAGCCTAGATTAGTGATGTTTCAAAGTACATTTTCATGCACTTATCAATCAACATTCCCGAATGATTTCAACTCATCCAATGAATCAAAAATCAAAAAATCACCATGACAAAAGGGCAGTCCAACTTTCGGCCAAGCCTCACCAATTTGGGGAAAATTATTCCAAATCAATTTTCATGAAATTGATCACATCCAACTTCAATTAAACATCATTCAAGCATACTTAATCAAAGAATTTTATCAAATCATGCTCAAATTCAATTTACCCAATTTTAACCCTAAGTTCAAGTTTCATGCTCAACTTCGCTCTGATGCCATTGTTGGGATTCTACGGTCTAACCGGGATCGATTTAAGCAAAGAAACCATGTGCGAATACAACAAAGAAGTTTTGGAATACTTACATTGATCGGTTGAGCGATGCGAAGAACAAAATCATCAAGCTTTTCCCTCCTAGAGATCACGGCTTTGACTGGTTTTTGCTCCTCAAAATTCGGCCATGGATGATCTCAAGCTCCAAGCTTTGTGATGTGATTCCATGCTCACGGGTGCGGTTCCCTATCACCTTCGCAAGACTCCGGAAGTGTGCTAGCACTCGGTAATTTTTGCCTCAAAAATCACCTTGCTTCTCATTGCCATTCTCGGCTTTGAGCAGAAAATAGAGGAAGAAAATTGGCCTTGTGGCCGTGAGAGAGAAGAAGAAATTGAGAGAAGTGTGTTGGTTGGTAGTTGAAAAAAAATGTGTATCTAATACACTAATTGAATTTCAAAAATTCATTTACCAAATATTTTGCTTTCCAAAAGTCAAAGGCAATTAAGCCAACCACCAACTCCATCAATCAATCAAGTGACAAATTGTCACATCACTCAAAGTGACGAGTGATTTGACGCTTGATGTGACTAATGATTTGACGCATGATGTGACTTGTGGGTCGCACTTAAATTCGCAATGCGAGTGCGCCCGCAAACACTCCCGGGCTCGGGTTCGTTAATTCCAAATTAATGAATTTTCCGTTACGACGTAATTAAATAATTATACCTAGCAAAATCACTATTCACGTCGCTAACGAATTAATTCTAAATTAACTCGTTCGCCCGAATTAAAATCTAATTTCAATTCCGCGTCGAAATCCAATTTCGTATAATATATCGAATATATTATTTTATCGATTAATTCCAAATTAATCTTTCTCTCTCTCTATAAATAATATTTTATCCCAGATAAAATATATCCGTAATTAATCCCAGATTAATTTTCTTCTCATTTAATTAATCTCAGATTAATAAAGTGCGAGTCATACGTCATCGGTGAATTTTCGGGAAGCGACCCATGAGATCCCCAGATATATTGGCAGTAAATCCGGTTGTCGGACTATCCAAACACGTATGTACCTAGTACTACGTTTTTACCGATTTACAAGAAAGGGTTGGCTTCTAGCAAAGTGCCATGCCTACCCAATTCTCCAGAAATATCCTTACAGGAATATGTGATCTATATCAGGCGTATTATATGTAGTATTGCGTATTTCGATCCAGTATCGGATGTCACATGCTAGGCCTGGGGCTGGAAATGTGTCTGCCCCGTACGAAGCACATATCGGATCTCAGGTAACTAGTCTCTATAATCGGATAAACATGACCTAGTCATAATATCCCGATAGCTGCAGCATATAAGAGAACCAGTTTCGTATCCTACGTGATCATCATCTCTACTATTACTGGAGTGATACTTCCATCTCGACATCACACCCAATACACTATGATTCTCAATATACCAAGAACAGGCGTACACAGAACCTGTTAAAGCCCTGGACAACCAAAACCAAAGTACATTGATTGTCGCAAGTATTAGCGGTGCAAGTCTCAGGTTAAGACCAAATACACCTACCCTGATTCGGACTTCCATAGACACATAGTAATACTACCAATGGAATTCCGAGGGATCTATCCAGAGCGAAAGTTTTCCGTACCATCGGTAAACACAACCTCCTATTACACACTTGCATGAGTATCCTATACCCAAATATATGAGAACTATGCCGTTATGCCCTCACAATGCGCACAAGTGTAATACCAGTCTATTCCCATAGAAATATATTCCAGAACTTCGGCTAAATTTACTCTCGAGAGTAGCCCTTGTCAAATAGGGCTATGCTGGTCACTTTAGCAATGACACATAGAAAAAGATAAAAGGTGCCGTGGTCGTCGCCCGAAGACATATTTATGGCACTTCACACAAGACTCATGTGTAGATATGTGCAGAGAGCCTCAATGTAGCTGAACTTGAGGCTTCGTAAAATCTGTGGCACCAGAGACTCAGTCACATGAGTGGTAAATGGTTATTTACCTTGACAAAAAAGGATCTAATCACAGTCTCCAAGAATGCTACTCTAGATCCTTGTAATCACTGTCTATTCGGTAAACAACATAGAGTCTCTTTTAATTTCTCTTATAGGAGAAGTTCAGAGTTGCTCAGTCTGGTGCACTATGATGTTCCTGGTCCATTGGATGTTAATTCGCTAGGCGATAACAACTAATTTTTGACTTTCATTGACGATGTTTCTCGGAAGTATGGGTGTATTTTCTGAAAATAAAGGATCATGTCATAGATTATTTCAAACTGCTCCATGCCATGGTAGAGCATGAAACAAGAAGAAACTAAAGTGCCTCCGCACATATAATGGAGATGAGTACACGTTCAGAGAATTCGATGCCAACTGGTAAGCCACGACATTTTACATGAAATGAGTGTTCCAAACACTCCACAACATAATGGTTTTTTCGAAAGAATGAACTGTATCATTATGGAAAAATTCAAAAGTATGATCAACATGTCTAAGCTGCCAAAGCCATTCTGGAGAGAAGCTGTCTATGTCGCCTGCTACCTGATCAAGAGATCACCATCTGTAATGTTGAATTTTGAGATTCCGGAGAAAGTATGATCTGGTAAGAATCCATCATATTCTCACCTTAGAACATTCGACTGTTTAACCTTTGCACATGTATCCTAGGAGCTCAGGCAGAAGCTCGATGCAAGGACTACTCTATGTATCTTCATAGGCTTTGGACATGAGGAATTTGGATATAGGGTATATGACTCGAAGGTAAAGAAGGTCATCTGAAGTAGGGATGTAGTGTTTCTTGAAGACCAGACAATAGAAGACATTTAAAAGCCCAAGATGTTTTCCACTTCTAGTACTGAAAAAATCGATTCAAATTCAGACACAACCCCAACACCAAATACGAGTGGCCACATATAATGATGTGGTGCATGATATGTTAAAAGCAAAATCAGAGGAGGAAGATGGTGTTGAGCAGAGGGAGCTGCAACTGCTCCATTAGAGGCTATATAATCATCTACAGATCTGGATGACGACATGACTCTAGAAACCAGTGAACCTCCAGTACAAAGATCTGAGCGAGGTTGGATTCCATCAAACAGATACTCAAAATCTGACTATATCCTGCTTAGTGACGAGTGGGAGCCATAAAGTTTCAAGGAAGCTGTATCTTATAAAGACAAAGGAAAATGGTTGCACGCAATGCATGATGAAATGGAATCTCTACAGAAGAATTATACTTATAAGATAGTCAAACTCCCACAAGGCATGAAGGCACTGAAGAACAAATGGGTTTCAAGCTAAAGAATGATGGCAGTGAAACTATGGTGAAACACAAAGCCCGATTAGTAGTCACAGAAAAAAGGAATCGACTTTGATGAAATTTTTTCCTCGGTTAAAAAAATGGATTCAATCCGAGTTATCCTAGGATTGGTAGCCAGTTTGAACTTAGAGCTTGAACAGATGGATGTTAAGACAACATTTCTTCATGGTGATCTACATGAAGAAATCTACATATAGCAACCAGAAGTTTCACAATTTCAGGAAAGGAGAACCTTGTTTGCAAGTTGAATAAGAGCTTGTAAAACCTCAAACAAACAACAAGAAAGTGGTACAAGAAGTTTGTCTCGTTCATGGTCAGTCAAAACTACAAAAGAACTGCAGTAGACTAGTGTGTCTACATTCAAAGGTTTCCGGATGGGAATTTCATTGCTCTTCTACTATATGTCGACGACATGTTGATCATTAGACAAGATGCAGCGAAGATCAGCCAACTAAAAAAAGAACTCTCTAAGTCTTTCAACATGAAAGACTTAAGACTAGCTCAATAAATTTTGGGAATACTAATAGTTCGTGACAGCTAGAATAAAAGGTTGTGGCTTTCACATGAGAGTTATTGTGAACGGATAATCACAAAATTCGATATATAGAAAGTAAAACATGTCAACATTCCGCTAGCACCACTTCAAACTGAGCAAAAGTTTGTGCCCCTCATCCAAGAAAGAGATAGAAGAGATGTCATCGATACCATATTCTTCAGCAGTTGGAATCATAATGTATGATATGGTATGTATCAGGCTAGATATTACTCACACAATAGGTGTAGTGAGTCATTTCCTCTCTAACCAATGAAAATAACACTAGGAGGCAGTCAAATGGATTCTCAGTTACCTCAAGGGTACATCAAAGTTATGTCTATGCTACGAGGGAGCTGATCCAATCTTGGAAGGATATACAAATTCAGATATGGTAGGAGATCTTGATGGTAGAAAATCTACATCAAGTTTTCTATACACTTTTCCATTGAGAAAAGTAATTTTTACACCCATTTGATGTAATTCTAGATCCATGCTCGCTATTACAACCAAGATCAAGCAAATTGAGCTAAACTTTACAACAAGTGAAAAAATCTCTTCGTAGTCAATTCATTCATGTTGTGTATACCTTTTTACTACAAGTTATGCTTTATATCTTTCGATATTTCCATCATCATTGCGCTTTATTTTAATAACCCATTCCAATGGCTTTGCATCATTTGGGTAGATCAATTAGTTTCCAAACTTGATTGGACCTCATTGACCCTATTTCTTCTTCTATTGCTTTAATCTATTTCTCATTAGCAGGGTGTTGAAGAGCCTCTTTTATGTTTATTGGCTCTTTATCCTCTTGAGATAGAATCATAAAGGCTTCTTATTCGATATCGAAACAACATTGTGGAATGCCTACAAGATTACAACGTTGCAATTAGGATTCTATTTATGGAACTAACTTCACTTTCCATATTATTCCCATTTGGATCATTTAAATTACTTCCATTCGGATCATGTACATCATTTGGATCATGTAAAAGAGGCTCATGTGAAACTGATTCATCATTTCATGTTAAACTAATTCATCATATTTTTCCAAATTTCTCCCATCATGTATATCACTCCCACTTAAATTAGGATTTATGTGGTCCTGAATTTCTTAAAGAGATAAATCTTGACCTATCTCTCACTGCTTAGGAAAATATATTTATAAGAATGTGATATGTCGTGATTCAAATTCTATCACACCTCCACTTTCGTGAGTTTTACAGACATGTGTACGATTTTCAGAATAAATTTATGTTTTCTATTTTAATTTATGACTTCTAACTTATGTTTAATTGTTACGAGTTTACAAATATGATTTTCAGTATTAGAGTTTTCATATTCATGTTTTCAAATCATGATATGGCTTTCAGTCATCTTCTCAAGCCATATTTACAGTTTTATACTTAGCTATGCTTTAAAACAGTTCAAAATCATGCATTGGGGTCAGTTTATCAAGGTCTATATCGTATAGTCAGATTCTGAATTGACGTTTAGAATTAAGGTCAGTATGCAAGTTAACAATAATTATTCAAGACCAACATATAGGGTCAATCATTCAGTTTTAAAGATAACCACTCAGGCCCAAGTTCAGGGATAGTCATGTACTTTAAGGCAGCCAAGTAAAGTGTTTCAAGTTCATATAATCAGAATTCAGTTAGCTATTTAAGATCATATCAGTCATCAGGTTTAGATAATAAAGTCATGCATTTAGAGTCAGGTTCAGTCATGTACATTTTGATAGCATGACCAAACATCAGGATTAGTAAAACAAGAACGTTAAACTAGAATAAATCCTCAGTGATTGACATTAGAGTCTGAATCCTGATTTGACGTGTAATCCCCAATATCTTATGAATGCATTTCTTATTTATTTATGTCATACTTTTAAAACTCACTTACTAAGTCGTTCATATGACTTACTTCTCTCAAATCTAATTTTACAAGTACTTCGCTTATGCACATAGAGGACAAGCTCCGGGACGATGGACACCAACTGCTACAGTCAATAGGGAAAAGTGTTAGGGCTCACACTTAAAATACATGTGCTAGCTTAAGTGACAAACATATAATAATGATGTAATTTAAGATATAATGTTTATGTTAAAACCTATGTTTATTGATTCAAGATTATGAAAATTTCATGTTAGAAAAACTCTGATTGGAATATCGACCTAAGTTCATTTGTATATTAGATTGAGTTGAATGTATAAATTATATAGGCAAGTTTCCGTATGGTGCTGGATATCGGTCCAGAATGCATGATGTTTGGGGTACATCATGCCGAAATTTTTATAGCATGCTTATTAGGTTCAATCAAGCATGCGTTTTATATATGAGTTTGTATACATGTATGTGTGTTAGTTATCCCAAGTTTGAATTCACAACATGTTAGGTATGCATAAGTCATGAGGCTCAAATAAATGGCTATGTAGTCTCCTATTGGTCACGTCTTGGGAAACTGAGATGTGACAGATATGGTAATCGAGAAAAGTCCTAGGCGTCAATGACTGCAGCAAGTCCGTCGATTCTATGTAAGTCATCCTACCTATTTACTTAGAATTGAATCATTTCATGTGATAATTGGAATATCACTGATTGTAAAGGACATGATAGCATTGCATGATACAATTAGAGAAAGATAGGTCAGTTATACAATCTACAAACAGGTTAGGATTCGAGGACGAATCATATTTTAAGGTGGAGAATGAAACACCTTGGTAATTCATGACATGCCTAGTACAGTAAATTCATCATGCATGTCATATTGACACGTGTATAATCATGTGTAAGTAGGTTTTAAACCTTAGAAATCCCGAAAGGAGATTCAAGATGAATTTTCAATAGGTTTTAAATCTTAGTTATCCCGACGGGCCTATTCTGGCAATAAGATTGGTACCGTTCGGACAGAAGAACATCCTAAAGTTTGGCAGATTTTGTCATATTCTTCAATAAAACCATTAGGGTTGAGGCTGGGTGGACACTGTATTTTTACACATGCTCCGATGATTAGTCTCTTATGGGAACATACCTAAGAGGTTTGAGAAAGTTTTCGGGTTTAATGCTGGAAGGGAAAGAAACCCTAGAAGATCTAAAAGAGTTAGCCACCAAACCTAGCTGGATGTGACATATGTCTGGTCTGATATGCCTTAAAATCCGGCCGAATATGCATCAGGTTTCCAATTTTATAGAAGGATTCGATATATTTCCTTCTTAATCGATTTCCATAAAACCTTAATTACATTCTTAACGGATTTTATGATCAGATGGATATTTTCCTTATTAACGAAACCCTACACAATATAAAAATGAGATCAAAACACACAAAAAGGGAATTCGATTCTTGGAGAATGCTCAAAAATAGAGAAAACACATCAACCTTAAATTTCCCTTCCAACAAGACCTAGCAGCCAAACCAAATCTTCAGAGGTGTCCTTGGAACCGAGTTACACTCAAAGGTAAGACTTAAGAGCCCCAAAACCTTGGACTTCATATATTTTACTGTTATCCTGATACTATATATTCGGCTGGACATCATGTATGTTCGGCCAGACATACATTTGTCATACAGAAAGTCTGGCCACTCCACTGGCTACACTTGACTTTCTGTTTTCCGTGGTATATAGGATGAAAACCCATACATAGATTCCATAGCCGATTCTGAATGGATGGTAGTATGGTTTTTACTCGGGATACAATTCCACATATAACACGAAAGCGGACGTGCAAGGTTCTAATTCCATTTCTTATCATTATCATACTATTTCTGTTTTCATTATAATTTACTGTTTATTTATTGTTGTTACTGATTTACTCTTGATCTAACCATTTTTAATGTTGTTATGACTATCATCTTGACGTAATTCCGAGTATAAGATTTTACTAGTTTACGTAGTAACTATGGCCAACCTTCATTCAGGTTCGACCGGACATACATAGATCATATATATCCGGCCAGAGCCAAGATATGTCCGGCCAAGTTTATTTTGCATGTTATTATTACTGTTCCTTTATTACTTTTATAATCTGTGTCTGTCTTGTGAAATATAAAATCTTTTGTGTGATTCTTACGTTATAAGCTATGTGGATCCTCTTTTGAACTCGGATATTATATTGTGATTATTAATGGATAATTTCGAACTTAAACAGGTTTAAGGTTGGACCTTGCCAGGGGTGTAATATGGCCTTAAATCATTCTCGGTGTCTTATACTAAGTGAGGACTCCTTTATTCTCCAGTAAGTTTCTCGTGTACTATCTGTACTCTCTAGGGGCTGTGAGCCCAATAATGTCATGGTCGCCGATGTCATAGGTATAGCGATAAATCCTACTTCACTCCTACACTTGGTTCATGCCAAGGAATGTAGGTGGGTGTAGTTTTTTGAACTCCTGTAGAGTCACAACTAATTCTTGCACTCGACCATCGAGAACTTGGGCTTGAGGTTGAACAAGTGGTAGATGAGGTATAGTAGGGGCTTGGGCATGTTGTTGCGGTTGGGTCATAAGATTTACCAAGGCCTGCAGGGTTTGATGGATTTATTGCATACCTATGGGGGCAACATTAGTTACTGGAGCTTCAGCTACATAAGCTCTCATTACTCTACCACCTCTACCAGCACATCGCCCTCTTCACTTAGGCACAGGCCTGTGAGGTGTCGAAGAGCCTTGATCGGGGGTAATCTCTTATGGTGCCCTACCACGCGCACCTTGTCTTCTCGGTGGCATAGCCTAATTCTACAATGAAAATTTTGAAGCATTAGTTCATAGGGAAACAGTTATATATATATATATATATATATATATATATATATATATATATATATATATTCTACAAGAGATTTAAAGATGCACTTGGATGATAGAAATATCGGATAGTTAGCATTCTACATATGAGTATCTGAGACATGCTTCACATGTAAAGTGCACATAACCTTTGTTTGCAAGTCAACGACCTTTAATCCTAACCTTTAATCTCTCGCTCTGATACCATAACTGTAACACGATAATGAATTCATAATATTATATGCAGAAAGTCGGACCATCTAGTCTCTAAAGCCTGACACATACCAAGACCTATTATATGACACTTGTAAATTATGATATCCTCATATAACCATCTCACAAGAAGCAGATGTAAATAGGGCTCCATGCCCACATACACAATTCATTACAAGCATATTCAAATACTTTACAACTATTAATCAAATGTAATTCACAATAAAACACTTTCCCATTATATATATAACAATAAAATATAATACAAATGTCCCTTATGTGCCTTGTAAGACAATATCCAACATCCAACGAGCTATATTCACCAAGGTTATGTATGGTGTCAACAAAAGAACATGAATGTCCTGTAAAACATTAACAAATTGGTGGGGGTAAGTCTTTTAGACTCAGTGAGTGGATACCAAAATAAATAAATCTCATCATATATAGAAGCTTATCAAAACAACTTTAAAACTCAAAGTTTATATCATTGCCATGAATGTCATTGACAAAACATATCAAGTGGTCCACGCCCAAGTCGCGCGCAATGACTAAGCAAGGAATGAAACAACTAATTGACGGCAAGGTAGCGAGTTGATCTATTTTCTGATGGTTGAGACCATAAACAAGTTCCCCGACGGAAACATAATGATAGGTCATAAAATATGAAAACATGGGTCATGGACTGGAACAGAAACTTATATCATTGATCAAACGTCTCAGAGGAAACATAATGATAATTTAAAAATCATGAAAACATTTAACAAACACAGAGACAGAAACATATAATCATTATGCATGTTCATTAATAAATAAAACTCAATCAAATCGAAATCATCAAAATTTAAATCCTTTAAAATATAAATAAGTAAAACATGAAATGAGGCATGTACTCACAGTGACAGGCTATAAAAAGTAACTCGGAGACGAGTGGTTGATTGGTCCGACGATCTATGATACAATAAGAATATGTAATATTCTTGATATAGCCTATCAAAGTAAAATAAATGCAATCTACGTTAAAAGTGGACGAAGCACGCCACTATTATATACAACAACCCTTATATAATATTATAATGCTAGAGTAAACTTTCAAGTTACTACATAAACATTTTATTCAATTTCTAAAGTCGAAGCCTCGTTCCCAAAGTTGTCATACATTCATCCTCTTTCCTGAAGTCTTATTTCATTCCCGATAGTATCTTATATTCATCCTCATTCTCAAGGTTCCGCTTCATTCCTGAAGCTATCTTATATTCATCCTCATTATCGAGGTTCCACTTCATTGCCGAACCTATCTAATATTTATCCTTATTTCTGAATTTCTACTTCATTCATAAAGCTATGTCATGTCCATCTTCATTCTTGAGGTTTTACTTCATTCTTTAATTCTTCATTCCTAAGGTTCTACTTCTTTCTTGAATCTATCTCGTATTCATCCTCATTCATGAGGTTCTCATTCTATTCCTTAAACTATCTCACATTCATCCTCATTCTGAGGTTTGAGTTATCGGATATTTGTTCCAAATTTCCAACTCTAATTTCCACATTTGTCCAGCTTTTCCAAATCTGTCTGGATTTCTAATTCTCGTTCCAAGTCTTTTGACCGGTGGTAAACACACACGTAACGCAAGTGCACGTATCGCTCAAGTAGCATAAAATGTATCGATCCCACGAGGACTTAATACATATTCTATCAATTTATGAAGCTAAATGTCTACTAGTATCTAATTGATTTGATTGCTGGTTGATTGGTGATGTTTATTAAAGACAAGTAATTAAAACAGTGCGAAAGTAAATTAAAGGAAAAATCAATATTATAAAGCTATCTAGGGTTGTGAATCCTTCCAATATCTTTTAAAGATAAAGTGATTATCTCATGTTTACGTAATATATCAGTTTATTAACCTGGAATACGGAAATATGCAAAAGCCTCTGGCGATGGTCAGATGCAAACACCCAAAGTAAGTCAATTAACTATATGTCTATGTTAACCAAGATACTCTGAATTCATTAAGATTAAGTTCCAATTGTTGCTATCCACGTCTGACAGGTATATGTCTATCCTGGAAGGAAATCTACCCTTAAGAGAAATCTACCCTAAGGTAAGATCGTGAGCTATTGAGTCTAAGGCTGAAACCTAAAATCCCTTCGTCAAGCTCATTTTAAGTTTACCAAATCAATCTTATTAGTGGCCAGTCAATAAGAAGCATTAAGATTAAGACTTAATAAATAAACCATTATATTACCCAAGTATTGGAATTCATCACAACCCTAGATAAGGTATTTACTTACAACACATACCTAGGATTACTAAAGACAAAAATAAATAAAACATTTTAAAACAACTTTGAAAATTAAAAAGGTAAAATTTAATAATAAAATAAAATGTCGGGGGTTAAATGATCCACTTTTATTACTTCTAATTTAGAAATCTCCCTTATTATAATATATAAATTTGCGTTATATTACCTACCGACCATATAGATGGTATCCTGATTAAGTCAGATTTTAATTAATTCCAACCAACCATAAAGGCGGTATCCAATTAAGTCAGGTCAAAATTAATTTAATTAAGTCCAACCAACCATAAAGGCGTTATCCCATTAAGTCAGGTTTTAAGATAATTTATATATTATAACTAATGGAGATTAATCTAAATTATAATAATAAAAGCTTCACCTTTTCACCATAGCAGAAGAAGTTACCCACTCATACTTTAAATAAAACACAAACACTTTTACTGCTAAAATAAAATTTAAATACAAGGAAGCTGTAAATAAATAAACAAGATACTCTATTCTTAGTATTCTAAGGAAATTCCTCAGAAGAAAGTATGAATTTTCCTTCTGAATTCAGCCTCAATTTATAGGCTTCAAAAACGCCATGTGTCGCGACGCACAACTCCTGCGCGTCGCTGTTGGTTTCTAATTAGGTCCCAAGATTCATCAAATCAAGCAAGAAAAACGCATGAATACAACAAAGGAGAATGGCGGAAACATTACTCACATTGACCGGTTTGGATGCTACGAAGAACAAAACGAATTGGCCTCCTCCATGAAGCTCGGCAGTGGCTTCTCCATGCAGTGGACTGCTCGGTTTTGCTGCTTCTTGCTCCTTGAAGATTCGGCCATGGTAGACACCATTGAAGCTCCAAGCTTCAAGCTTCCAAAGTGGTTCTATGCTCACGAAATGGCTGCCCTAACACCTTAGGATGACTCATGGTGTGTGCTAGCACCTTTGTTTTGCAACAAAACAACTTCTTGCTTCTCTTATCTCTCGGCAGAACCAGAAACGAGAAGAAGAAAGAATCGGCTCTAAGTCATGTGAGAGAAGGAGGGAAAAAGAGGGAGACCGAAAAGTGAGAGAGAGAGAGAAGAAAACGAAATGTTTTATTTATTTATTTGATTTTCCAAAAATCAAATAACAAATACACAAATCATTTTCCATTTATAAAAATCAAAAAAGCAAAAGTCAAAAAGCAAAAACAATAAATGATTTTCAACTACCACATCAAGCACTCAAATCAATCAATCAAATTGTCACATCACTCAAAGTGACATGTGATTTGACGCTTGTGTGACTTGAGATTTGACGCTTGATGTGACTTGTGTGCCGCACTCGAATTCGAAATGTGAATGCGCTCGCAATCACACTCGGGCTCGGGTTCGCTAATTCCGAATTAACGAATTTTCTATCGCGACGTAATTAAATGATTACGCCTAGCGAAATCACTATTCACGTCACTAACGAATTAATTTTAAATTAATTCGTTCGCCCGAATTAAAATCTAATTTCATTCCGCGTCGAAATCCAATTCGTATATTTCGTATAATATATCAATATGTTATTTTATCGATTAATTCCGAATTAATCGTTCTCTCTCTTTCATTAATATTTTATCCCAGATAAAAAAATCTTCGTAATTAATCCCATATTAATTTTCTCTCTCTTCTAATTAATCCCAGATTAATAAAGTGCGAGTCATACATCATCGGTGAATCTTCGGGAAGCGACCCATGAGATCCCCGTATATGTTCAGGCAGTAATACGGTCGTCGGACTATCCGAACACCTAAGTACCTCGTACTACGTTTGTACCAATTTACAAGACAAGGTTGGCTTCTAGCAAATCGCCATGCCTACCCAATTCTCCAGAAATATCCTTACAGGAATATGTGATCTATATCAAGCGTAGTAGTATACCGAAGTATTGTGTATGTCGATCCAGTATCGGATGTTCACGTGCTAGGCCTGGGGCTGGAGTTGTGTCTGCCCCATACGAAGCACATTCGGATGTCTGGCAACTAGTCTCTATAATCGGATAAACATGACCTAGTCATAATATCCCGATAGCTCGAGCATTTAAGAGAATGAGTTCCGTATCCTATGTGACCATCATCTCCATATGACTGGAGTGATACTTTCGTCTTAACATCACACCCAACACACTATGATTCTCAATATACCCAACATTGGCGTACACAGAACCTGTTAAAGCCCTGGACGACCTCAACCAAAGTACATTGATTGTCGCAAGTATTAGCGGTGCAAGTCTCAGGTTAAGACCAAATACACCTACCCTAATTGCAGACTCCCATAGACACATAGTCATACTACCAATGGGATTCCGCAGGGGTCTATCCAGAGCGAAGCTGTTTCCCGTACCGTCGGTAAAACACAACCTCCTATTACACTTGCATGAGTATCCTATACCCAAATATATGAGAACTATGATGTTGTGCCCTCACAACGTGCATAAGTGTAATACTATTCTTTTACGTATTTATCGATGTCCAATCTCGATAATACTCTGACTAGGATATTTAATGATTTATCCTTCGTGGACTGATCCTGTCTCATATCATTCTCTGTCCAGGAACAAATCATAGGGACCTCTCATCATTTATACATCTAGGTGATCTAATCACAAATGATAAGAGTGCAATCTCCTTTGTCACATAGTTAATTTGTATAACACACCGTGATCTGTACAAATAGTGACGCTATGGGTCATAATTGTCCAACAATCTCCCACTTGGCCTATAGCCAGTCACTCGAACCTCTGACACCCGAACTATGTACGGTTGGCTCAAACTACTGAGAAAAGGTTTTCGTCAGCGGATTTACATGATTTCCATCTGATGCGATTTATTCGATCATCACATCGTCGGGATGTATGATCCGAACGAATCAGAGGAATATCAAAATAAGTATCTGGATCGTCGATGAGACCATTAATTATTTAGCTTGTGTTGACGCCTAGCTCAGCTGCTAACAGAACTATATCTAATGTAATTATATTTATTATTGACCCAGATGGCTTCTATTGCTGCCTTAGCTGCTGCAATTAACCCGCATTTGTTGTTTATTCGGTAACAGTATCTTGCTTGGAAGATTTCCAGCTCAATGTTCCTTTATACTATTGTATAGTACCTATGTTACGACTTATAGTCGTTATCATGAAAGCCAAGCTTTCACCGATTTTATTATGGGAATATCATTTCCAAGAAATGATATATCATCATTATTCAGGACATTCACTATCAGTGCGCTCCCACTAACCTCCTTATATACACAAGAATTATTTTCATTTTGAATTAAGTCATAAACTATTATGATTACATCAAAACGACAATTCCAAGAACCTAATGCTTGCTTCAATCCAAACATGGATCGAATAACCTGCAAACCTAGTTTGCTTGTTATGGTTCGACAATACCGTCAGGATGTTGTAAACATCCTCCGAAAGGTTTCCGTTAAGGAAAGCGGTTTTGGCATTCAGCTGCCACATTTCATAAATGAAACATGCAGCATCAGCAAGCATTGTCGAAATGGATTTACCATGGCAACAGGTAAAAGGTTTCGTCGCAATCAACACAATGTTGATAACTCTACCTTTTCGCTACAAGCCTAGCTTTGTACGATGGTATGTTGCCATCCATGTATGTCTTCCTTGAAGACTTATATAGTACCAATAGGCACAATGCCTTGCGATACATCAACTAGTAACTAAACATAGTTGGTATACATGGAATCCATATCGGACTTTATGGCACTTTGCCATAATAGGGAGTCGATACCTTGTATCACTTCCTCATACGTAGTCAGTTGGTGTTCCTCAATAAGATAGACATCTTTATGAGATGAGATCAGAAACCCATACCCCAGGTTGTTTTCTGAATCTCTCCGACCTGCGGTTCTTGTGTATTCGAAGATTAATGGTAATAGTTTCATCCTTGATGAACTATTTATGTTCCATTAAGATTAGGTGCCTTGAACAGTATTACTCCGATTTTCATCGAGTTTTACTATCCTCCCACTTACCACTGCATATCGGTTATTCCTTTTTAGGAAAACCGCATGGTGAACAACAATCTAATGTTTCTCTTGTGAGGTGTATAAGTACAATACTTATGGTATCCCTAGGATAACCTACATTGGCACTTATCCAATTTGGGTTTTAGTTTGGTATCATCCAAATATATATGCCTAGCATACCCAAATCTAACAGGAATTTGAAACCCGGTTTCTTTTCCCGTTCGTATCTAAATGAGATCTGTCAAACAGATATTATGGAAACTTATTCAAAATAAGTTCTTGCACTGTTTAGCGTATCCGTTGAAGGAAATGGTAGCTCAGAGCGACTCATGATTAACCTTATCATGTCCAAAAAAAATTCGGTCTCTCATTTCGGACACACCGTCAAACTGACGTGTTCCGGGAGGAGTCGTCATTGAAAGAATACTATACTCTTTCAAGTATACTAGAAACTTATTGCTTAAATATTTCCATTACGGTCTTACCGTGACGGTTTAATACTTTAGCCGATCTGTTTGTCTATTTCGTGTCGAAACTCTAAAAGTTTCCGATTTGTGTTCTTCAAAAGAAACAATAACCATACGCGATACCACATCCGTAAAGGTCACGAAATATTCATATCCACATCTAGCCTAGCTAGACATGGGCCCACTGCTTCACTATGAACTAGGGCTAACAGATCAGTGGTACTGGCACTTTTACCAAGTAAATAGTGTTTTAGGCACTTTGCCCAATAAACTAGGTTCGTAGACTTTATTTGATTGGAATCAAATCAGTCCTAGTACCCACTCTTCGAAAGTGTGGATATACGAGTCTTGTTTAAATTGTGTCCCAGACAAAAATGCCATATACAAGTTTCAACCTGATCAAATCAGTTTGAGCTATTAGTTTGTCATGTTATATATTTGAGATATTATTTTATTCAAAATATAAATTCTGTTATTCACATCTAATGTGTTTATCTCAATATCATATTTATATAATAAAACACTTTAGTGTTCTAGAATATAAAGGTTCACCCGCAACGGGTTAAAACACTGATATAAAGATAATGTATCTAGTCAAACTAGTTACATTATAACAGTTTCTTAATTTAAGCACATACCCGAAGGTAGTTCCTAAATTCAGGTATCTACGGTTAAAATAGCGACTTTCGTCCCGTTTTTCAATTTGCAGATAAATCTCTATTGAAGTCAGTATCCTGTTCAAAACAGATTCTGAACATCAATATATATTTATGTATCACACTAAGTATCTAAAATCCAATTTTAATACTAGTTGTGAACATAATTATGACAATCATTTTTGAAGTCAGAGCCTTGCTCGTCTTCAATTCCTTCTTAGGATATGTCCTTTTATCTTCCTAGAAGATTATAATGATTTTGCCTTTGCCTTTTCCATATTCCGGTCGCCTTTGGCCAAGCCTCGGGTTTCTAGAATATCGAAGTAAGGTGCGCCTTGCGCTACTTGCCTTATTGCAAACTTTGTCTTTATCTCCTTGAGATTAGTCATTAATTCTCCAAGAAATATTTATTGCAATTTTTACTTCTAAAATCTAATTTTAGATTTATAAAGATCTAAAATAGATCCATGAAAATCCTTCAATTTCATTATCATACTTTAAGGATCTAATCCTTAGTTCTGATTCAGAAATTAAGGAATTAGGCTCTACGACAAGTATAATGGATTAAGCACTAAAGTTTTCCTTACATGAATATTCCAAATATCATGTTCCACTTATTTGCTTAACTCCTAGCTTAGGCATAATATATTATTTTATCAAATAAAACAACTTATTAGTTTCCAGGACCATCCTGAAACTATATTCCCAATTTTAAAATTAAAGTCGTTTAAATACATTTTCACCCATGATTATGTTTTAAACACTAATCTTTCAATTTTCTCTTGATTCTAATAGTCCAAATATTTAATCAACGATTTGTGGTACCTTTTATTATAATGATTATAATAGTCCAACTATATAATCAAATATAATTTAAATCAATTAACCTCAATTACATTGATCACTATAATCCAATTATAAAATCAACTGTAAATTGAAATTAATTAATTCAAATATATTGATTAATATAATCCAATTATATATAATCAACTATAATACAGTCCAACTGTTTATAAAAACAACAATTTTAAATATTAGTCCAACTAAAATTTAATTTAACGACGAAATAATTTGAATGAGCGCGTATGGTGAGTAATTGAACGAATATTGCAAATTCAATTCTTGCCTCCCACTATTTTTCGGCGAGCCTCTAACCCTCTGTCGAGTACTCGGGAAACCGTGTTTCCTAGTGGGCTAGGATCCCGTTAAATATCACACAATCTTGACTTTGGCCAACAAATTGTATGATAATTAACTAGGTAGATCTCTAAGATCGATTGGATCCAATCCAATTCCTAGATCCGGTAGGGGGACGTCCAAGTCCAAAACATATATCTTATATATGCCAATACATCCAATGTATTACCTAACCTTTTTCCTCTGAATCAACTAAGCCTTGGCTTTGGCACAACAAACTTAGTGATCCCAGTCAAGCGCGACCCATTGACCATGGAAAGCTTCATAATCAATGTCGATGGACAAGAAGTGTTCTTGACTTTGGCCAACAAACCACAACTTGGACAAGACACCAATATGGAACAAAGCCTTCGTGATTCAAACACATCTTCGACATACAAAGGCCTTGACTTTGGCCAACAAACCAATGCCGTCTCGGATCTTGAGTGAGAATCACTCAATGGAAGGAAAGACGCTTAATATTGAACGAGGGTTTTTCGCGTGCAAATTGGCAACCAATTTATTATCTTTGTTAAGGTCTCATCATCATACACCCTTAAACATGCATTCTAAACACATAATAAAGCGCATATGAATAAAATAATAATGATATGCGGATGGATACTTTACATTGATCCTAGATCAAATCTCTCTTTTTCTCTCCCGCTAGCACAAATATTTCTTCTACCCGTTACACTACACTTTTAAAGAAACCTCATTTACATTTAGGGGAATAGGTGAGAAGAGAATACAAAGAGTATGGAGGTGATAAGGCTGGACACGCAGGTCCAATTAATAAATCAAATTTATTACAATTTCTAAAATTGCCCCACCCATCTAATATCCATATGATATACATTATTCATGCATCGCAACCATGTATTCATACAAGCATGTTATCAATCAATCTAATCCAATTAATTAATCTGATAATTAATGATCATCCAATGTTCAAACAACGATTTGATTTTGCGCGAGTCAAACTCGTTTTGCGAATAAGTACTCAAAGTAAAAATTCTTGAATTAAATTAAACTACATAATTAAATCCAATTCAATTTGTATTTAATACTAATTCTCTATTTAATTCCAAATTAAATACTACACTTTTATTAACGAACCTTTACGACTTAAATTCCAAATTCAATCGTTACGGGTCTCAAAGCCCGATTAACATCCAATGTTTATTTAATTAAAGTCCAATGGGCTTTTAATTAATTTCTTTAAGGCGTGGACTTTTGGTCAACTCGGGTCAAACCCCAATAACCAAAATCCAATCCGGGATTTACCCCATAAGCCCAGAAATCAATCTTGGCCCATTAGGCCCAATTAAATAATTAAGGTCCATTAAGTCTTAATAGGACTTTATGGATTCGGTTTTGGGCCTAATTGGATCCAACCAATTTTGCCTAAACCTAACTTGGTACAACCAAGCCCAAAAGCCCAATTACAACCTTTAAGGCCCAATTTCCAAATTCCAAATTCCAAATTCCATAATTAATTAACCTAAGTGTAATACACAATTAATCATCCAATTAACATTTCTAAAACATCAATTAGCCTAATTAATCATGCATTTTAACAACACATAGTGTCCAACACAGTTTATCAAAATCAAACCCATTTTCACATACTATTGTTCTCGGCAATTATGGGCTTTTTTCTATCCGATTCGGTTTCAATCCAATTGAATCCACAATCATTATTTCCTAAATCAATTCAACTCATCCAATGAATCAAATCAAAAAATCACAATTAATTTCAAAAAATCATCATTTTCGGCCAAGCCTATAATTTGGGGAAATTTGTTCAATTCAAAAGTCATCCAATTAAACCTCAAATTAACATTACCCTATTGTTTTAAGTCATCCAATGATCAAACAAACAAAAATTACCAAGACATTAGGGTTCTAAGATTTTCGGCCATGCCCAAAATATTGGGGAAAAATGGATCCAATCCAATTTCATGAAATTGAACATGCACAACTTCAATTAATTAACATACAAGCATACTTAATCAATCAATTTAACCAAATCATGCTTCAATTGATTTTACCCAATTTCAAACCCTAACTTTTTCATGCTTGATCAAAGCTCATAGATACAATTGTTGGTTTCTAATTAGATCCCAAGATTCATCAAATCAAGCAAGAAAAACGCATGAATATAACAAAGGAGAATGGCGGAAACATTACTCACATTGACCGGTTTGGATGCTACGAAGAACAAAACGAATTGGCCTCCTCCATGAAGCTCGGTAGTGGCTTCTCCATACAGTGGACTGCTCGGTTTTGCCGCTTCTTGCTCCTTGAAGATTCAGCCATGGTAGACACCATTGAAGCTCCAAGCTTCAAGCTTCCAAAGTGGTTCCATGCTCACGAAATGGCTGCCCTAACACCTTAGGATGACTCATGGTGTGTGCTAGCACCTTTGTTTTGCAACAAAACAACTTCTTGCTTCTCTTATCTCTTGGCAGAACCAGAAACGAGAAGAAGAAAGAATCGGCTCTAAGTCATGTGAGAGAAGGAGGGAAAAAGAGGGAGACCGAAAAGTGAGAGAGAGAGAGAGAAGAAAAAGAACTGTTTTATTTATTTATTTGATTTTCCAAAAAATCAAATAACAAATACACAAATCATTTTCCATTTATAAAAATCAAAAAAGAAAAAGTCAAAAAGCAAAAACAATAAATGCTTTTCAACTACCACATCAATCACTCAAATAATCAATCAAATTGTCACATCACTCAAAGTGACATGTGATTTGACGCTTGATGTGACTTGCGATTTAACGCTTGATGTGACTTGCGTGCCGCACTCGAATTCGAAATGCGAATGCGCTTGCAATCACACTCGGGCTCGGGTTCACTAATTCCGAATTAACGAATTTTCCATCGCGACGTAATTAAATGATTACGCCAAGCAAAATCACTATTCACGTCGCTAACGAATTAATTCTAAATTAATTCGTTCGCCCAAATTAAAATCTAATTTCAATTCCGCGTCGAAATCCAATTTCGTATAATATATCAAATATGTTATTTTATCGATTAAATCCGAATTAATCGTTCTCTCTCTTTCATTATATTTTATCCCAGATAAAATATCTCCGTAATTAATGCCAGATTAATTTTCTCTCTCTTCTAATTAATCCCAGATTAATTAAAGTGCGAGTCATACATCATCGGTGAATCTTCGGGAAGCGACCCATGAGATCCCCGGATATGTTGGCAGTAAATACGGTCGTCGGACTATCCAAACACGTAATTACCTCGTACTACGTTTGTATCGATTTACAAGACAAGGTTGGCTTCTAGCAAAGCGCCATGCCTACCCAATTCTCCAGAAATATCCTTACAGGAATATGTGATCTATATCAAGCGTAGTATACCGAAGTATTGTGTATGTCGATCCAGTATCGGATGTTCACGTGCTAGGCCTGGGGCTGGAGTTGTGTATGCCCCGTACGAAGCACATATCGGATGTCTGGCAACTAGTCTCTATAATCGGATAAACATGACCTAGTCATAATATCCCGATAGCTCGAGCATTTAAGAGAACGAGTTCCGTATCCTATGTGACCATCATCTCCATATGACTGGAGTGATACTTCCGTCTTAACATCACACCCAACACACTACGATTCTCAATATACCCAGCATTGGCGTACACAAAACCTGTTAAAGCTCTGGACGACCTCAACCAAAGTACATTGATTGTCGCAAGTATTAGCGGTGCAAGTCTCAGGTTAAGACCAAATACACCTACCCTGATTGCAGACTCCCATAGACACATAGTCATACTACCAATGGGATTCCGCAGGGGTCTATCCAGAGCGAAGCTGTTTCCCGTACCGTCGGTAAAACACAACCTCCTATTACACTTGCATGAGTATCATATACCCAAATATATGAGAACTATGATGTTGTGCCCTCACAACGTGCACAAGTGTAATACTAGTCTTTTACGTATTTATCGATGTCCAATCTCGATAATACTCTGACTAGGGATATTTAATGATTTATTCTTCATGGACTGATACTGTCTCATATCATTCTCTGTCCAGGAACAAATCATAGGGACCTCTCATCATTTATACATCTAGGTGATCTAATCACAATTGATAAGAGGGCAATATCCTTTGTCACATAGTTAATTTGTACAATAACACCGTGATCTGTACAAATAGTGACGCTATGGGTCATAATTGTCCAACAGTCGCGACGTATGTTATAGTACTGTACAAGTGTCGGCAGCTAAATTATTAATTGCACGTCTTGACACAAAGGACCTTGTACGTCACGACGCGTGAACATAAAATTTCCCATTTTTCCCTTTTTGATCCGAATTTCACCGTTTTAGCCCTGATTCAAATCTAGTGAGTTCTGAAATTTTATTTATCTGCAAAATAACACAAAACACATAAAAATATTCACAATACTCGAGAAACTATACAAAATATTAAGTAAAAGTGGTAGTAAGTATTAATATATTTTCTGCTTATCATCTTTCTAACTTAATTGATGGTCTAAATCCATTTAGTGTTCCAAATCTTGTAATATTCTAAATCTATTCGACTGTCTAAATTTGATGGTGTCTTAAGTCTATTGGCATTCTACTTCCGACAGTGTTCCAATCCCATTGGTATTCCAAAGCAATTCCAATTCTAATTCCAAATTTTTCAATATTCCAAATTCATTAGTGTTCCAAATCCATTGGCGTTCCAAGTCCATTTCCAATCTTTTTGGCATTCTAAAGCTGTTGGTGTTCCAAAACCTTTAGTGTTCCAATCCTATTGGCTTTCCAACTTCGTTCAGTAATTTAAACTTGTTGGTATTCCAAATCTTTTGGTGTTATAAACCAACCAATTTTCCAAACCTATCAGTATTCCAAACATGTTGCTGTTCTAAACTCATCGTCATGTTTCATCTTTTAGGGCGATCTTTCTACAAACTTCCTTTGCGATCTGAAGCATTCCAAAATCTATTTTTGCTCTAAATATTTTTCTGTTTTAGGCATTCCAAAACCCAATTTTTTTTATCTAAAGGCATTCCAAAACTTGATATTGTTGTAGGCGTTCCAAAACCTTATTTCGCGGTGGGCGTCGCCCCTAACTATTACAACTAGGTAGGCCTCGTCCCCAGTTACTATGTTTAGGCGGGCCTTGCCCCTATTTCTTATCCTTCGGACTATCGGGTTCTTCGTATCTTGAAGGCTTTATCTTTGGACTTCAACTTAATTTCTTGTTCCATTTCTTGGAGGCTTGCTTTGTCCAAATTTCCTGCAAAAGAAATGTTTTATGTACGTATGCATGTATGCAAGTATGCTTGTATGCATGTATGCATGTATGCTTGTATTCATGTATGCTTGTATGTATGTATGCATGTATGTATGCAAATGCAAATGATCCCTAACTATATATCCACTATTCGACTTGAGAGAGTGCATGAGTCACGATGTTCTTCTGTAAAGGTATTGTCAGAATTTGTCTCACCCCTTGCCTAGGTTGTCCTCCGGGATTTCCAAATCATCAATCTTACTTTCCAAATTTTTATCATGCCATGACTCCTTGCATTCTCTCAAAAGTTTTATTTTTCCTTTGAAATCCAGTCTCTTTTCAAAGTACGAGTATTTTCTAAATTCAAAATTCAATTTTCAACTAAGGTTTCACCTTCTGAATGTTTCTCTATATATGTCGGTGATTTTCTAGCAAAGAATTAAGCGCAATCTGGATCGGTTTATGGTAGCACCAAGTGTAGATTCGTGCTAATACTTCGGTTCTTTTTTCATCTTTTCCTTGGTCAATGTAATCTAACACCTAGTTGATGATCAACATGACTTTTCAAATATTATTTTTACGTAAGGCTTATCCCCAGCTTCCTTAAGTCGTCAAATTGCCTTTTGACGCAAAGACTACAAATTTTTAATGTGAGTCCCTGGTTACTCAATAACTTCTCCAACTCAAATTCCTTTGCATACTCGTTATTTGATTTTTTGTTTGATGCAAAAGTAGTTGTGGGGTTCATGATCCTCCTGGTTACTAAATAATCCAAACAGTGGGGTAGATTTTTTTGTGGGATACATTTTTCTTTCTTTCTCTCCATTTTTCCTTTCATTTTCCTCTCTTTTTATTTTTTCCTTTTTTTTTCTTCCTATTTTTTTCTCCTTTCCTTTCTTTTTGTTTTCATTTTTTTCTTTATTTTTTGTTAGTGACATCTCTTTAAATTAGTGTCAACTTAACCTTAACTTTGGAAGGAAATCAAATGAGTGCCAAGTGCCTTAACCGTCTCTACAATTTTTACAAGTATAAATTCTTTCCAAGTGTTTTGTAATTCTAAGTGCAAGTTTAGTGCGCATTTATGGATGGCATTTTGCTAGTGATTCCAAAGTTTAATCTTCTTTCCAAATTTAGACATGCTCATTTTTATTAAGAGATGAGAAATATTTGGAAAACAATTTATTTCATCATGAACATTTAAAAGAGTCATCACATAAAGAGAACATAAAGATGCATAGACGATAATTTGGAACCCGTTCAGTGCATGGTTGAGGCTTTTTTCAGGATCTAGGATTCTACCAATGTCGATCACATTTTAGATCTCATTCCTGAGGCGAAGGCCATTGTTAATGTCATGGCGATTCTTCTGGTGGAAATGGTAGTATTGATTCGGGTCCATGTGGGGGATGAGTTGGGTTTGGTAGTGGACTAGGCTCCAAGGGCTTCAACAGACCATGTTTCTCAAACTTAGCTAAAATTATGGGTATTGACCTTCCTAAGTTGGAAAAAAGTCATTTTTGGACGGTGTTCACTTTTTCTATTTCTGAGCCCTCTCCATTATTCTTCTTATATTGCCCTTGGCTGTAGAGCTTCTTGTTCTCCACTTCCTCTTCTTCTAGGTCCATAATAGTCTCCTTTAACTATCGAAAGTCCCAGATCATTAAGGCCATCCTCCTCTGCTAGTTATAGATGAAGGCCTTAGTACCCTTGATGATCATCTTGGTTTGATAATTTTCTAAGGGTCTAGTCTATATATATAATAGTTGACTTCTTTTGCGGTCTAAGTATTGCTTGAAGCTCTCGTCAGGCTTTTGATTGGTGTTTTCCGCACTTGACTTTGGGAGATTTGAGTCGCACTCATCATGGACAAATGCAGACAGAGGTGTAACTTAGGGTCTCCATTCCGTTGAACTTGGCCATGTTAGGCATTTTGAATTCGGACGGCAGCTGCAGCTTGAATGTCATAGCATTATAGTGTTGGACAATTATGACCCATAACATCATTATTTGTATAGAACATGGTGTTGTTGTACAAATTAACTATGTGACAAAGGAAATTGCTCTTTTATCATTTGTAATTGGATTACCGGGATATATAAATGATAAAAGTCCATATGATTAGTACCGGATTAATATGATGTAAGACAGTATTAATCCACGTAAGGTTTAATCATTAAATATCCATAGTCGTAGTATTATCGAGACTGGAAATCGATAATACGGAATAGGCTAGTATTACATTTGTGCGTGTTATGGAAGCGTAACGACATAGTTCTCATATATTTGGGTATTGGATACTCATGCAAGTGTAATAGGAGGTTTTGTTTACCGATGGTACGGAAACAGCTTCGCTCTGGATAGACCCATCGGAATCCCGTTGGTAGTATGACTATATGTCTATGGGAATCTGAATCAGGGTAGGTGTATTTGGTCTTAACCTGAGACTTGTATCAGTAATACTTGCGACAATTAGTATACTTTGGTTTTGGTCATCCGGGGCTTTAACAGGTTATGTGTTGGCATCTTCTGGGTATACTGAGAATCGTAGTGTATTGGGTGTGATGTCAAGATGGAAGTATCACTTCAGTCATATAGAGATGATGATCACGTAGGATACGGAACTAGTACTCTTAAGTACTGCAGTCATCGGGATAATATGACTAGGTCATGATTATCCGATTATAGAGACTAGTTACCAGAGATCCGATATATGCTTGTAATCGGTAAGAATGTGGTACCGCGTACGCACATGTTTGGAAAGTCCGATGACCGCATTTACTGCCAACATATCCATGAATCTCTTTGGTCGTTTCCCGAAGATTCACCGATGAAATTTGACTCGAACAGAATTAATATATGATTAATTATAAGAGAGAAAATTAATCTGGGATTAATCACGGTAATAATTAATCTGGGAATTAATTATCAGAGAAAGAATTAATTTGGGATTAATTGCGTCGAGAATTAGTCTGGGATTAAATTCGTCGAGAAGAGAGAATGCGATTAATTTGGAATTAATCGGCAAAGTAAATTAATAGTGAAATTGGAATTTTACTATTTAATTTATTTAATTGGGCTAAAATAATATATTAGATATATTAATTGAAATTAGATTTCAACGCGGAATTAAAATTGGATTTTAATTCAAACAACGAATTAATTTAGAATTAATTTGTAAGCGACTTCCGTAATAATTTTGCTAGGCATTATTATTAAATTAAATTGGATTTAATTACGTAAGCACGGAAAATTTCATTAAATCGGATTAAACGAACCTGGGCCCAAAGTGTGTTATTTAAGCCAACTTGAATTTTGAATTCAAAGTGGTGGGATTCACTAACTCACATCACTAGTCATTTGTTGGTAAGTGGTTGGATGCATTTAATGCATTTTTTCCAACACACTTGACTTTTTTTTTGGAAAATATAAAAGGAAGTTGTATTTGGAAACATTATTAGTTTTGTTAGATATTACTATTCACATCTCTCTCTCTCTTCTCTACCCTCCATTGCGGATTCTTGTTCTTCTTGGAGAAGAAATTTTTGTTTCAATTTTGGACAAAGCTAGCACTTTGGAAGTCATAGAAAGGTGATAGGGAAACTCACCCGAGAGTTTTGAACTCAACAAACAAGCTTGGAGCTCCAACAAAGAATGAATTTTTGAAATCCTAAATTCAATCAAGGTGAGTTTTTCCGCAACTTCCTTCGATTAATTCACACAAAAATCACTCTTAGACGATCTTGGCATGTTCTAGGAACACTTACAATGGTATCAGAGCCTACTAAGTTTGATTTGAAAATCTAGGGTTCATGACTTTAATTTGGGATTTTATGCTTAGAGCTTGATTTTGCCTAATTGATGAGTTGGTGAGTTTATATGATGTTGAATTGGATTTGTATATCATTGGATTTGTGATAAATTGATTATAAAAAATCCCCAAAATCCATGCTTGGTCGAATGTATCCCCTAGGTTGCTCATGGTGATTTTTTGAAAATTAACAATTAGATGTGTTGATGGCATGAATTTTATGTTAAATGTTGATTTAATTAGATTGAAATCAAATTGCATGATGAATTCTTGCCTTTGCCGTGAGTTATATAGCATGTAATAGATTGATTTTGCTTCAATTTGTGTTGGACATGAATTGGAAATGTTGAGCATGATTAATTGGATTAATTAGTGTTTTGGAAACATTAGATTAGTTGATTAATTATGTTAATTACACTTGAATTGGATTAATATGTAATTTGGAATAATGTATTAATTTAATTGTTGTAATTGGACTTAATGGGCTTGGTTGGGCCAAGTTTGGTTTTGGACAATTGGGTTGGATCCAATTGGGCTTAAAACCATTTCCATAAAGTCCAAATATGACATTTTGGCCTTTAAAAATTTAATTGGGCCTAATGGGCTTAAATTGATTTTTGGCATAGAGTGATCTTAATTGGGCCTTGGCATCTTGGGTTTGATCCATAATGGCCAAAGCCCATGCCTGAAGAATTAATTAAAAGCCCATTGGACTTTAATTAAAAGTATTGGATACTAATTGGGCATTTGAGACCCATGTAGATTGGATTGGAATCCAAGTCTAAAAGGCACTTTTAAAAGTGTAATTATTTAATTTGGAATTAAATATGAATTAGTATTGAATATAATTTAATTGGATTTAAAATTATACTTCGATATAATTCAAGAATACGTACTTTGAGTATTTATTATTAAACGAGTTGGACTCGCACAAATCAAATCGTTGTTTGAACATTGGATGGTCATCAATTCAAAGATGAATCAATTGGATTAGATTGATTGAATAACATGTTATGTGTGAATACTTGGATGTATTGTATGAATAATGTATATCGGATGGATATTAGAAGGGTGAGGGCAATTTTGGAAATTGTTGTAATAAATTTAGAATTTATTAAATTGGACCTGCGTGTCCAGCCTATTATCTCCTTATCTCATTGTATTTCTCTTCTCACCAATTCCCCTCAATGTAAATGAGGTTTCTTTAGAAGTATTATGTAATTGGGTAGAAGTATGAATAGTGCTAGCGGGAGAGAGGAAAATGAGAGATTTGTACTAGGAACAAAGTTTGTTATATATCTATCCGAATATCATTATTATTTTATTCGCGCCTTATTATGCTTTTAGAATGCATGCTTAAAGGTGTATGATGAGACCTAATTAAAGATAATAAATTGGTTACCAAATCGCGACAAAAACCCTAATCAAATATTAAGCATTTTTCCTTCCATTGAGTGATTCTCTCTCAAGGTCCAAGATTGGTATTGGTTTGTTGGCCAAAGCAAGACCTTTGTCCATCGCGGATGTGTTTGAATCACGAAAGCTTTATTCCATATCGTACTTCTTATTCATCGACCTCGATTACGAAGATTTCTAACTGTCAATGGGTCATGCTTAACTGGTTTTATTAAGCTTGTTGAGCCAAAGCCAATGATTAGTTGATTCAGAGGAAAAAGGTTAAAGAATATATTGGATATATTGGCATATATTGGATATATATTTTGGACTTGGAGGTCCACCTACTGGATCTAGGAATTGGATGAGATCCAATTGATCTTAGAGATCTACCTAGTTAAGTTTCATACAACTTTTTTGCCAAAGTCAAGGTTATGTGTTATTTAACGGGATCCTAACCCACTAGGAAACTAGGTTTCCCGAGTACTCCACAGAGGGTTAGAGGCTCGCCGAAAAATAGTGTGAGGCAAGTATTAAATTTTCAATTTCGTTTAGATACTTGCCAATACGCGCTCATTTCATTTTTCGTCATTAATAATTTATAAATATATTAGTTGGACTAATATTCAATTGTTGTTTTAATTGAACAGTTGGACTGTATTCAAACTACTTCATTTTAGTTGGACTATAGTAATCAATACATTTGAAAGTAACCAATCAAATTGTAGTTAATTATATAGTTAGTCTATAGTAATCATTACATTAGATTGTACCCGAAATCGTTGATTGCATAGATGGACTATAGCAATCAAGATGACTTGAAAGATCAGCGTCAAAGGACATAATCCTAGGTGAAAAATGTATTTAACCGCTTTAATTTTCATATTGGGAAATGAATCTGAGGATAGTCCTGGGAGTTGAGAAGTTACTATATTTGATAGAGCGACCTCTCGGGCCTAAGCCTGGAGTTGAGCAAATAGTAGAGCATGAGTTTTGGAAGACTCATCGTGATGATAACTTTAGTGCTCAATCTGATATGCTTGCCGCAAAGACTCCTTAATTTCTTCGTCAGAACTAAGGATTAGATCCTTATACTATGATGATGAAATTAAAGGATCTTCATAGATCTAACCTTAGATCTTAATAGAAGCTCTTTCGCTCGCGTATGTCAGAGGGTACATTTTTCGAGCACTAGATGTCGCAGATGATTGCTGACATCGAACATCTAGGTTAACTGGGCATTACTTACGAGGCCGAGACTTCCATAGATTTGATCTTATAGTCTCTGCCCGAATGCTGGGGCGGGTTCATCTTGAACCAAGAGAAAAAACTCTTGGAGAGTTAATGGCTATGCTCAATGAGACATAGCCAGAGCTTCTAAAGGGCAAGAAGCGCAAGGCGCATCTTACTTTGACATCTCAGAAGGCCAAGGCTTGGCCGAAGGCTTCTGGGGGTGTGAATAAAAGGGCAAAGGAAAAATCGTCAATGTATTCTAAGAAGACAAATGACATATCCCAAGATATCTGCCGAAAAATGTAGCAAACGGGGTCACTGGAAGTGTGACTATCGTATGAACAAGGCATACATAAAGGAAGTGAAGACGGGCAAGGCTCCGGCTTCAGGTATGTTTGTTATAAACATATCCACTACTGGTTTTAAAAATTGGATTTTTGATACTGAATGTGGAACATACATTTGTACTGACGTGCGAGATCTACTGATTAGCAGGAGACTGGCTTCAGTTGAGATCGACCTATGAGTCGGAAACAGGACGAGAGTCGCTGTTTTGGCTGTGGGAACCTAAATTTTGGAACTGCCCTTGGGCATGTACTTAAATTAGGAAACTGTTATAATGTACATAGTTTGACTAGAAACATTATCTCTATATCTAGTGTAACCCGTTGCGGGTATACCTTTATGTTAATGAACACTAAGTGTTTTGTTTATAAAGATGATATTGAGATATACACATTAGATGTGAATAACAGTACTTATATTTTGAATATAAACAAATCTCAAACATATAACATGACAAACAAATGGCTCAAACTAAGTAAATCAGATGAGACTTATTTGTGACATTGTCGTCTGGGACACATTAACAAGACTCGTATATCCACACTTTCGAAGAGTAGATACTATGACAGATTTGATTCTAATTCAAATAACGTTTGCGAATCTAGTTTATAAGGCAAAGTGCCTAAATCACCTTTTATTGGTAAAAGTGTACGTGCCACCGTGCTGTTAGCCCTCGTTCATAGTGACGTAAGTGGGCCCATGTCTAGCTAGGCTAGAGGTGGATATAAATACTTCGTAACCTTTACGGATGTGGCATCGCGTTATGATTATGTGTATCTTATGAAACACAAATCATGAACTTTTGAGTAATTCAAAGAGTTTCGACACGAAGTAAGAAAACAGACCGGTAAAAGTATTAAAAACATTACGGTTGGACCATAGTGTAAAATACTTAAACATATGAGTTTCAAGATTACTTGAAAAAGTATGGTATTCTTTCACCGTGGACTCCTCTTGGGACCCCTCAATTTGACGGTGTGTCCAAACAGAGAAACCGAACTTTGTTGGACATGGTAAGGTTAATGATGAGTCGCTCTGAGCTACCAATTTCCCTCTGAGAATACACATTAAATAGTGCATACTTATTTTGAATAAGGTTCCATGAAAATCTGTTAGACAGACTTCATATTAGATATGAACAGGAAAGAAACCAGGTTTCTCATTCCTGAAGATTTGGGAATGCTGGGCATATGTTTGGATGATACAAAACTAAATCCCAAATCGGATAAGTTCCCATTATGTAATTGGTTGTCCTAAGGAAACTAATTCCACAACTCACAAGAGAACAAAGAAATTTGTTGCTCTCCATGCGGCTTTCCTAAGAGGAATACCTAAATGCAGTTGTAAGTGGGAGGAAAGTAAAACTCGATAAAAATCAGAGTAATACTGTTCCAGGCATCGAGTCCTCACGGAACACCAACAGTTCATCAGGGATGAAACTGTACCAATAATATTCTAATACACAAGAACCGCGTAGGTCAGAGAGAGTCAGAAAACAACCTGGGTGGTATGGGTTTCTGATCTCACCTCATGTAAACATTAGTCTTATTGAGGATACTGAACCGACTACATATGAGGAAGTGATACGAGGTATCGACTCCGCTATATGGTAAAGTGCCATGAAGTTCGAAATGGATTCCATGTATACCAACCAAGTTTGGGCACTAGTTGATATACCAGAAGGCATTGTGCCTATTGGTAACAGATGGGTCTTCATGTTAGTTTCTATTAAGGTCCCAAGATCAATAATAAGCATGAATAAAGTGTGAATACAAATTGAAGAAGTTACGGAATACTCACATCGATCGGTTGAGCGACACAGAGGCAACAAAAATTTCAGATTCTGCCTATCCACTGGTTCGGCAATGAGCTGTGTGAAGCTCACTGGTTTGGCTCGGTTTGGGTCCTTCGTCAAGCTCTAAGCTTCGTCGAACGATTCCCGGCTCATTGGTGGACTTCCCTATCACCTTCGCATGTCTCGTAAGTGTGATATCACTTGAGATTTTGCCACAAAATCCACTCTAGCTTCCCACTGCTCACGGCAGTTCACTGCAAACCAGAAGGTTTATTTTGCCCCTTGGGTGTGAAGAGTAGAGAGAAAGAGAGAAGATAAAGTTGTGTTTGGTTTGTGAAATTTGTGTATCTTATACACTAATTTGAATTTCAAATTCATTTCACATGAATTTGGCTTTCAAAAAGCAAATCATTAAAGCCATAAATGGCACCAACCACTCACATCACTTCCATCAATCATGAATAGTGACTTGCGTCAATCACTCAAAGTGAAAGACATCCATCACTTGATTGACGAATAATGTGACGCTAGATGCGACTAGCGAATTGACGCTTGATTTGACTTACGTGCAGCACTCGAATTCGAAATGCGAATGCTCTCGCAAATAATCTCGGGCTCGGGTTCACTAATTCCAAATTAACGAATTTTTCGTTGCGTCATAATTAAATGATTACGCGTAGTGAAATCACTATTCATGTCGCTAACGAATTAATTCTAAATTAATTCGTTCGCCCGAATTAAAATCTAATTTTAATTCTGCGTCGAAATCCAATTTCGTTTAATATATCGAATATATTAATTTCTCGATTAATTCCAAATTAACCGTTATCTCTCTTAATTGATATTTTATCCCAGATAAGATATCTCCGCAATTAATCCCAGATTAATTTTCTCTCTCTTCCAATTAATCTCAGATTAATTTAGAGTGCGAGTCATACGTCATCGGTGAATCTTTGGGAAGCGACCCATGAGATCCCCGGATATGTTGGCAGTAAATTTGGTTGTCGGACTATCCGAACAAGTAAGTACCAAGTATTACGTTTATACCGATTTACAACCTCATATTACACTTGCATGAGTATCCTATACCCAAATACAGGATAACTATGTCGTTGTGCCCTCACAATGCGCACAAGTGTAATACTAGTCTTTTACATATTTATCGATGTCCAATCTCGATAATACTCTGACTAGGGATATTTAATGATTTATCCTTCGTGGACTGATACTGTCTCATATCATTCTCCGTCCAGGAACAATTCATAGGGACCTCCTATCATTTATACATCTAGCTGATCTAATCACAAATGATAAGAAAGCAATCTCCTTTGTTACATAGTTAATTTGTACAACAACACAATGATCTGTACAAATAGTGACGCTATGGGTCATAATTGTCCAACAATCTCCCACTTGGCCTATAACCAGTCACTCGAGTTCTTACACCCAAACTATGTACGGTTGGCTCAAACTGCTGAGAAAAAGCTTTCGTCAGCGGATTTGCATGATTATCATCTGATGCGATTTATTTGATCATCACATCGGCACGATGTATGATCCAAACGAATCAGATGAATAGTCGAAGTATTTATCTGGATCGTTAATGAGACCATTAATTCTTTAGCCTGTGCTGACGCCTAGCTCAGCTGCTAACAGAACTATATCTAATCTAATCAGATTTGTTATCGAACCAGAAGGCTTCTATTGCTGCCTCAGCTGCAGCAATAACCCGCATTAGTTGTTTATTCGGTAACAGTATCTTGCTAGGAAGATTTCCAGCTCACTGTTCCGTTATTCAAACTTTATATTACCGTTTGCGACTTATAGTCATTTTATCGGTTAGGAAACTTGCTACAGTGATCCCAGTCACTTCAAGTTCTCCATCTCCATATACTAAGACAACATCCTTAGTTCTCTAAGATACTAACGGATGTTCATAACATCAATCCAGTGACTATCACTTGGATTGGCCTGTTTGTGACTTCATATGCTCAAAGCGTATGAGACATCAGGTCACGTACATTTTTCAATGTACGATTTCTCGGAGAGTATTCGAAAGCCAAGCTTTCGCCGATAGTTTTATGGGAATATCATTTACAAGAAATGACGTATTATCATTATTTATAGGGCAGTCACTGTCAGTGCGCTCCCAGTAATCCTCTTATATACACAAGAATCATTTTCGTTTTGAATTAAATCATAAACTATTATGATTACATCAAAACGATAATTCCAAGAGCCTATGCTTGCTTCAATCCAAACATGGATCGAATAACATGCAAACCTTGTTTGCTAGTTTTGGTACGATAAACCCAACAGGATGTTGTAAACATCCTCCAAAAGGTTTCCTTTTCAGGAAAGCGATTTTCCCGTATAGCTGACATATTTCATAAATGAAACATGCAGCAATAGCAAGCATTATCCAAATGGATTTACCGTGGCAACAGGTAAAAGGTTGAATCAAAATCAACACAATGTTGATAACGATACCTTTCCGCTAAAAGTATTGCTTTATACGTTGGTATGTTTCCATCCATGTACGTCTTCCTTGAAGACTTATAGTACCAATTGGCAAAATGCCTTGCGGTACATCAACTAGTTCTAAACATGTTGATTTACATGGAATCCATTTCGGACTCATGACATTTTGTCATGATAGGGAGTCGATACCTTGTATCACTTCCTCATACGTAGCCAGTTGGTATATATCAAAAGATTAACATCTTTATGAGGTGAGATCAGAAACCCATACCCCAGGTTGTTTTCTGACTCTCTCCGACATACGCGGCTCTTGTGTATACGAAGATTAATGGTATAGATTCATCCTTGATGAACTATTTGTGTTCCATTAGGATTCGGTGCCTTGAATAGTATTACTCCGATTTTCATCGAGTTTTACTATCCTCCCACTTACCACTGCATATCGGTATTCCTCTTAGGAAAACCGCATGGCGAGCAACAATCTAATTGTTCTCCTGTGAGTTGTATAAGTACTATACTTATGCTATCACTAGGATAACCTACAATTGACACGAAATATGTCAAACATATTTTTATAGAACCTTATTCTAAATAAGTTCTGCACTGTTAATGCTTATTCGTTGAAGGAAATGGTAGCTCAGGGAGACTCATAATTAACCTTATCATGTCCAACAAAATTTGGTTACTCCTGTTCGGACACACCGTCAAACTGACGTGTTCTGGGAGGAGTCCTCATTTGAAAGAATACTTTACTCTTTCAAGTATATAAGAAACTTATTGCTTAAGTATTTTCCATTACGGTCTTACCGTGACGGTCTAATACTTTAGCCGATCTGTTTGTCTATTTCGTGTCGAAATTAAAAGTTTCCGATTTGTGTTTCAAAAGAAACACATAACCATAACGCGATGCCACATCTGTAAAGGTCACGAAATATTCATATCCATCTCTAGCCTAGCTAGACATGGGCCCACTTACTTCACTATGAACTAGGGCTAACAGATTGGTGGCATTAACACTTTTACCAAGTAAATGTGTTATAGGCACATTGCCCAATAAACTAGATTCGTAGACTTTATTTAATTGGAATCAAATCAGTCCGAGTACCCACTCTTCAAAAGCGTGGATATACGATTCTTGTTTAATTGTGTCCCAGACAACAATGCCACAATTAAGTTTCATCTGATCAAATCAGTTTGAGCTATTTGTTTGTCATGTTATATATTTGAGATTTATTTATATATTCAAAATATAAACTCTGTTATTCACATCTAATGTGTTTATCTCAATATCATCTTTATATAATAAAACACTTTAGTGTTCTAGAATATAAAGGTTCACTCGCAGCGGGTTAAACACTGATATATAGATAATGTTTCTAGTCAAACTAGTTACATTATAACAGTTTCCTAATTTAAGTACACACCCGAAGGTAGTTCCTAAACTTAGATATCTACGATTGAAACAACGACTTTCGTCCCGTTTCTAGATCGCAGATAAATCTCTATTGAAGTCAGTATCATGTTCATAACAGGTTCTGAACATCAATATATATTTATGTATCACACTAAGTATCTAAAATCCAATTTTAATACCAGTCATGAACATATTTATGACAATCATATTTGAAGTCAGAGCCTTGTTCGTTCTTCAATTCCTTCATGTCTGCTTTGTCCAAACAGCAGTCACGCTTCCGCGATCCCGTTTGCCACAATTAAGCAGACATTTTTGGATATGTCCTTTATCTTCCCAGAAGATTATAATGATTTTGCCTTAGCCCTTTTTCATATTCCAGTAGCCTTTGGCCAAGCCTCGGGTTTCTAGAATATCGAAGTAAGGTGTGCCTTGCGCTACTTGCCTAATTGCAAACTTTGACTTTATCTCCTTGAGAATAGTCATTAATTCTCCAAAGTTATGTTTACAATTTTAGTACTTCTAAAATCTAATGATAGATTCTTTGAAGATCCTTCAATTTCAGTATCATACTTTAAGGATCTAATCCTTAGTTCTGATTCAGAAATTAAGGAGTCTACTGCGGTAAGTATAATGGATTAAGCACTAAAGTTATCATTGCATGATCTTCCAAAGATTATGCTCTACTGTTTGCTTAACTCCGGGCTTAGGCATAATATATTATTTTATCAAATAAAATAAATTATTATTTTCCAGGACCATCCTGAAATTTAATTCCCAATTTGAAAATTAAACCATTTAAATACATTTTCCCTAGGATTATGTTTTAAATGTCAATCTTTCACTTTTATCTTGATTTTAATAGTCCAACTATTTAATCAATGATTTAGGCACTATTTAATTTAAGGATTACAATAGTCCAACTATTAATCAACTATAATTTAATAAATTAAAATCAATTATACTGATTACTATAATCCAATTATAAAATCAACTATAAATGAATTGTTTGAATATAGTCCAACTATTAATTAAAACAACGTTTAAATATTAGTCCAACTAACATTTAATTGATTGACGAATGATATTTGTTTGAGCGCGTATGGCAAGTAATTAAACGAATATTGCAAATTCAATTCTTGCCTCCCACTATTTTTCGGCGAGCCTCTAACCCTCTGTCGAGTACTCGGGAAACCGTGTTTCCTAGTGGGCTAGGATCCTGTTAAATATCACACAATCTTCACTTTGGCCAACAAATTGTATGATAATTAACTAGGTAGATCTCTAAGACCGATTGGATCCAATCCAATTCCTATATCCGGTAGGGGGACATCCAAGTCCGAAACATATATCTTATATATGCCAATACATCCAATGTATTACCTAACCTTTTTCTCTGAATCAACTAAGCCTTGGCTTTGGCACAACAAACCTAGTGATCCCAGTTAAGCGCGACCCATTGACCATGGAAAGCTTCGTAATCAATGTCGATGGACAAGAAGTGGTCTTGACTTTGGCCAACAAACCACAACTTGGACAAGACACTGATATGGAACAAAGCCTTCGTGATTCAAACACATCCTCGACGGAAAAAGGCCTTGACTTTGGCCAACAAGACAATGCCAGTCTCGGATCTTGAGTGAGAATCACTCAATGGAAGGAAAAACGTTTAATATTGTTTGAGGGTTTTTCGCGTGAAAATTGGCAACCAATTTATTATCTTTGTTAAGGTCTCATCATCATACACCCTTAAACATGCATTCTAAATACATAATAAAGCGCGTATAAATAAATAATAATGATATGCGGATGGATACTTTACACATTGATCCTATATCAAATCTCTCCCTTTCTCTCTCCCGCTAGCACAAGTATTCCTTCTACCCGTTACACTACACTTCTAAAGAAACCTCATTTACATTGAGGGGAATATGTGAGAAGAGAATACAAAGAGTATGGAGGTGATAAGGCTGGACACGCAGGTCCAATTAATAAATCAAATTTATTACAAAAATTTCTAAAATTACCCCACCCATCTAATATTCATCCGATATACATTATTCATGCATCACAATCATGTATTCACACAAGCATGTTATCAATCAATCTAATCAAATTAATTAATCTGATAATTAGTGACCATCCAATGTTCAAACAACGATTTGATTTTGCTCGAGTCAAACTCGTTTTGCGAATAAGTACTCAAAGTACGAAGTCTCGAATTAAATTAAACTACATAGTTAAATCCAATTCAATATGCATTTAATTCTAATTCGCTTATTTAATTCCAAATTAAATACTACACTTTAATTACGAACCTTTACTACTTAAATTCCAAATTTAATCGTTACGGGTCTCAAAGCCCGATTAACGTCCAACGTCAATTTAATTAAAGTCCAATGGACTTTTAATTAATTTCTTAAGGCGTGGACTTTTGGTCAACTCGGGTCAAACTGAATAACCAAAATCCAATCCGGGAGTTACCTCATAAGCCCAGAAATCAATTTTAGCCCATTAGGCCCAATTAAACTTTAAAGGTCCATTAAGTCGCATTTGGGCTTTATGGATGCGGTTTTGGGCCTAATTGGATCCAACCAATTTTGCCTAAACCCAACTTTGTACAACAAAGCCCAATAAGCCCATTTACAACATTAAAGCCCAAATCCAATTTTAAGGCCCAAATAATTAAATTCCAAAATCCAATTTTCCCAATTTAATTACCAAAGTGTATAACATGATTAATTACCCAAATTAACATTTCTAAAATATTAATTAACATAACTAATCATGCTCATTTTCATCATCACATGTCCAACACATTTTGATTAAAATCAAACCCAAACATGCTTCACAAAGTCTCGGCAATCAAAGGGAATTTTATATCAATTCCGAATTCAATCCAATCAAATCCAAATTAACATTAAATCCACATTTCCAATTGATTCAAGTCATCCAATGATCAAAAATCAAAAAATCACCAAGACCATTAGGGCTTCAAACCTCTCGGCCAACACCAAATTTGGGGGGAAAAATTGATCCAATCCAATTTCATGAAATCATGCTTAAATACAAATTACCCAAATTTTAAGCCATAAACATTTCATGCTCAAACCTTGCTCTATATGCCATTGTTGGTTTCTATTAAGGTCCCAAGATCAATAATAAGCATGAATCAAATGCGAATACAAATCGAAGAAGTTGCGGAATACTCACATCGATCGGTTGAGCGACACAGAGGCAACAAAAATTTCAGATTCTGCCTCTCCACTGGTTCGGCAGTGAGCTGTGTGAAGCTCACTAGTTTTGCTCGGTTTGGGTCCTTCGTCAAGCTCCAAGCTTCATCGAACGATTCCCGGCTCATGCGTGGACTTCCCTATCACCTTCGCATGTCTCGTAAGTGTGATATCACTTGAGATCTTGCCACAAAATCCCACTTTAGCTTCCCACTGCTCACGGCAGTTCACTGCAAACCAGAAGGTTTATTTTGCCCCTTGGGTGTGAAGAGTAGAGAGAAAGAGAGATGAGAGAGTTGTGTTTGGTTTGTGAAATTTGTGTATCTTATACACTAATTTGAATTTCAAATTCATTTCACATGAATTTGGCTTTCAAAAAGCAAATCATTAAAGCCATAAATGGCTCCAACCACTCACATCACTTCCATCAATCATGAATAGTGACTTGCGTCAATCACTCAAAGTGAAAGACATCCATCACTTGATTGACGAATGATGTGACGCTAGATGCGACTAGCGAATTGACGCTTGATTTGACTTACGTGCAGCACTCGAATTCGAAATGCGAATGCTCTCGCAAATAATCTCGGGCTCGGGTTCACTAATTCCAAATTAACGAATTTTTCGTTGCGTCGTAATTAAATGATTACGCCTAGCGAAATGACTATTCATGTCGCTAACGAATTAATTCTAAATTAATTCGTTCGCCCGAATTAAAATCTAATTTTAATTCTGCGTCGAAATCCAATTTCGTTTAATATATCGAATATATTAATTTCTCGATTAATTCCAAATTAACCGTTATCTCTCTTTCATTGATATTTTATCCCAGATAAGATATCTCCGCAATTAATCCCAGATTAATTTTCTCTCTCTTCCAATTAATCTCAGATTAATTTAGAGTGTGAGTCATACGTCATCGGTGAATCTTTGGGAAGCGACCCATGAAATCCCCGGATATGTTGGCAGTAAATTTGGTCGTCGGACTATCCGAACACGTAAGTACCAAGTACTACGTTTATACCGATTTACAAGACAAGGTTGGCCTCTAGCAAAGCGCCATGCCTACCCAATTCTCCGGAAATATCCTTACAGGAATAAAGGATCTATATCAGGCATAGTATACGTAGTATTGCGTATTCTGTCCAGTATCGGATGATCACGTGCTAGGCCTGGGGCTGGAATTGTGTCTGCCCCGTACGAAGCACATGTCGGATGTCTGGTAACTAGTCTATATAATCGGATAAACATGACCTTGTCATTTTATCCCGATAGCTATAGCATTTAAGAGAACCTGTCCCGTATCATACGTGACCATCATCTCCATATGACTGGAGTGACACTTCCGTCTTGACATCACACCCAACACACTATTATTCTCAATATACCCAGTATTGGCGTACACAGAACCTGTTAAAGCCCTGGACGACCGCAACCAAAGTATATTGATTGTCGCAAGTATTAGCGGTACAAGTCTCAGGTTAAGACCAAATACACCTACCCTGATTTCGGACTTCCATAGACACATAGTCATACTACCAATGGAATTTCGAGGGGGTCTATCCACAGCTAGACCCGGCCACGGTTCCGGTTCGGAACCGGAACCGAACCGGAACCGAACCGGTTGGAACCGGAAGGTTCCGGTTCCAACCGGTTCCGGTTCCGGTTCCGGAACCGAACCGGAATAGGACCGGTTCGGTTGGGGTTCCACCCCAACTCGAACCGGTCCGAACCGGTGGAACCGTACGGTTCCACCGGTTCGGACGGTTCCAACCGGAACCGTTCGGTTCCGGTTGGAACCGTCGGGTTCCTGTTGGAACCGTAGGGTTCCAACAGGAACCCTAAGGCCCCCAACGGCTAGTAGCCGTTGGGGGCCTTATTAGTTATTCCCCCAACGGCTACTGCCGTTGGGGGATGCAGGGAGCCGTTTGGCTCCCTGCCAAAAAAAATAAAAATAAATAAAATTATAAAAAAATTTTTATTATATAAAATAAAAATTACTAATGTACCCCTAATAACGGTAATAAAACGGTTATATTTAGGGGCATTTTTGGTATCAAAAAAATTCTAAAATTCTATAAATAGGATTCATTTTTCATAATTTCATCACACCAATTTCTCAACTCTCTCATTTTCTATAAATCTCTTATTCTCAATCTTACTTCAATACAATTCTCTTATTTTAGTTGTTAATTAATTTGTTGTCACATTCGGCATTCGCATCGCAATTATTCAAATGGCAAGCTCATCCGAGAACATAATGTCAAATATGCCAACCCAAGAGAGCGGCCCTAGTGTCAGTGCACAATCACGGAGAAGAGAAGTTAAGGCTCGGTCCTCGGATATTTTCAAAATTCATTTTAATTTGGAACGCCTAGAAGATGATTCACAACGAGCAGTTTGCAACTATTGTGGGGTTATCTACAAATTTTCAGGTGGATATGGCAATATGATCAAGCACATGGAAAAACATCATCCGGTTGAATTTGGCATTGATACGACGCAAACTCAAATGGCCAGGTACGCATCATCAAGTAGAGGTACGCGTGCTTTAGATTTATTTAAATATTCTGATGCAAAAAATAGAGAGGAATTTGCGAAATTAACTTGTATGGCACATCTTTCTTTAAGCTTTGGTGAAAAAACTTTTTTTTACTAATTACGCATAATGCTTTAAACCCTTCTGCATGTAGAATGACTCGAAACACAACAAAACGTCATATTTTTAAATTATACAAAGATGGTAAAATTATTTTAAATGAAATATTTAAAGAGATGAAAGGTCGTATTTCTGTATGTTCTGATATTTGGAGTGATCGTTGGCAAACACATTCATACATGGGTGTGACTTGTCATTGGATTGATGCATCATTTACCATGCAAAAACGACTAATTGCATTTAGAGTTTTTGATGACCAACATACTGCACATAATATTTATAGAATGATGAAGGTAATTTTTGATGAATATGGTTTAGGAGAAAAAATTTTAACAATTGGATTTGATAATGCATCTGCAAATACTGCATCCATCAATGATTTAAAAGAAATATGTCAACCAAATTTAGGGGGTCGGTTTTTTCATATTCGTTGTACATGTCATGTCCTCAACTTATGTGTGCAAGACGGTCTAAAATTATTATCACCTTTCCTTGATCCAATTAAAACGGCACTTAACTGTATTTGGTCATATTCTCAAATTAGGAGAGAATGGACCAAGTTTTGTAAAATAAATGGTATTAAACCGATTAAATTTTCAAGAGATGTTCCAACACGTTGGAATTCTACTTATTTTCTTTTATGTCAAGCATTTCAATACAAAGATGCATTATGTAGTTTTTTTTCTCAACATGTTCAAAATATCACACTTTATCCTAGTCAATGGGATATTTGTGAAAAAATTTTAGATATTTTAAAAGTTTTTAATGATGCTACTTTAGTTTTTAGCGGCGTTTATTATCCTACAGCACATTTATTTCTTCTTGAGAGTTTAAATATTGTTGGCACTCTCGATGAGCATGTTGACAGTAGCGATCCTAATGATATTGTTTTGTTAGAAGCCATTACTGTTATGAAGGTAAAATGGTTAAACTATTTTAGAGAAATTCCTTTACTTTATCTTATTGCTGCTGTTTTTGATCCTAGATTTAAATTAGAAGGTTTGAGTGGTGCTTTACAAGCTTATTATGGTTATTTAGGAATATTAGATGAAATTGACATTACTAGATTAATGACGAAATTAAGAAATGATTTAATTGAGTTATTTAATGATTATATTGTAAGATATAACTTAGGAACATTAGGTCAATCTAGTAGTAGCGAACCGGTAATTCAAACAAGACTTAGCGCAGGGGATCGTTGGTTATTGCAACGAAATAAAATTGCTAGGGATACGACAACTAATAACCCTGAATTAGATAATTATTTATCTACAAATTTTGAGTTTTCTAATGAAAGTTTATGCAGTAAAAATTTTAAAATCCTTGAATGGTGGAACCGGCATCAAAATATATATCCTGTTTTATCTATTATTGCTAAAGAGATCTTGGCAGCACCTATTTCCACCGTTGCGGTTGAGCAAGCCTTCAGCTTGGGAGGTAATATATTGGAAGCTAGGCGATCTTCATTACATCCAAGCACTCTAGAAGCAACAGCTTGTGTGGATGATTGGACTCGAGCTGATCTGAGACAACAAGAAGATGCCCCCGATGATTGTGAAGATTTGTTCGATAATGCTTCTGCAACAAGTGCAAGCGGAACCGGAGCCGAAGGATCAACCGATAATGATGATTGATAATTGTAAAATTATAATTTACAAAAGGATATGTCTAAAAGACTAAAACTTGTAATGGAACTACGTGAGCTTTGATTCCTCTCACCCTTGGAGGATACGTAGGCAACTTAAATATTTAAAAATTTAAGCTCAAGCTCTTCAATGTAATAAAAATTTTTTTTTTAAATTTAATCTCATTTTTTTTTATTTAAATTAATCAAAAAAAAAAAAATTTAACCGAACCGAACCGGAACCGAAAGGTTCGGTTCCGGTTCGGTTTTCGGTTCCGGTTCCACACTTGTGGAACCGGTAACCGGCCGGTTCGGTTCGGTCCGAACCGGAACCGAACCGCCGGCCGGGTCTATCCACAGCGAAGCTGTTTCCCGTACTATCGGTAAAACACAACCTCCTATTACACTTGCATGAGTATCCTATACCCAAATACATGATAACTATGTCGTTGTGCCCTCACAATGCGCACAAGTGTAATACTAGTCTTTTACATATTTATCGATGTCCAATCTCGATAATACTATGACTAGGGATATTTAATGATTTATCCTTCGTGGACTGATACTGTCTCATATCATTCTCCGTCCAGGAACAAATCATAGGGACCTCCTATCATTTATACATCTAGCTGATCTAATCACAAATGATAAGAGAGCAATCTCCTTTGTTACATAGTTAATTTGTACAACAACACCATGATCTGTACAAATAGTGACGCTATGGGTCATAATTGTCCAACAATCTCCCACTTGGCCTATAACCAGTCACTCGAGTTCTTACACCCAAACTATGTACGGTTGGCTCAAACTGCTGAGAAAAAGCTTTCGTCAGCGGATTTGCATGATTATCATCTGATGCGATTTATTTGATCATCACATCGCCACGATGTATGATCCGAACGAATCAGATGAATAGTCGAAGTATTTATCTGGATCGTTAATGAGACCATTAATTCTTTAGCCTGTGCTGACGCCTAGCTCAGCTGCTAACAGAACTATATCTAATCTAACTAGATTTGTTATCGAACCAGAAGGCTTCTATTGCTGCCTCAGCTGCAGCAATAACCCGCATTAGTTGTTTATTCGGTAACAATATCTTGCTAGGAAGATTTCCAGCTCACTGTTCCGTTATTCAAACTTTGTATTACCGTTTGCGACTTATAGTCATTTTATCGGTTAGGAAACTTGCTACAGTGATCCCAGTCACTTCAAGTTCTCCATCTCCATATATTAAGACATCATCCTTAGTTCTCTAAAATACTAACGGATGTTCTTAACATCAATCCAGTGACTATCACTTGGATTGGCCTATTTGTGACTTCATATGCTCAAAGCGTATGAGACATCAGGTCACGTACATTTTTCAATGTACGATTTCTCGGAGAGTATTCGAAAGCCAAGCTTTCGCCGATAGTTTTATGGGAATATCATTTCCAAGAAATGACGTATTATCATTATTTATAGGGCAGTCACTGTCAGTGCGCTCCCACTAATCCTCTTATATACACAAGAATCATTTTCGTTTTGAATTAAATCATAAACTATTATAATTACATCAAAACGATAATTCCAAGAGCCTATGCTTGCTTCAATCCAAACATGGATCGACTAACATGCAAACCTTGTTTGCTAGTTTTGGTACGATAAACCCGACAAGATGTTGTAAACATCCTCCAAAAGGTTTCCTTTTCAGGAAAGCGATTTTCCCGTATAGCTGACATATTTCATAAATGAAACATGCAGCAATAACAAGCATTATCCAAATGGATTTACCGTGGCAACAGCTAAAAGGTTGAATCGAAATCAACACAATGTTGATAACGATACCTTTCCGCTAAAAGCATAGCGTTATACGTTGGTATGTTTCCATCCATGTACGTCTTCCTTGAAGACTTATAGTACCAATAGGCACAATGCCTTGCGGTACATCAACTAGTTCTAAACATGTTGATTTACATGGAATCCATTTCGGACTCATGACATTTTGTCATGATAGGGAGTCGATACCTTGTATCACTTCCTCATACGTAGCCAGTTGGTATATATCAAAAGATTAACATCTTTATGAGGTGAGATCGGAAACCCATACCCCAGGTTGTTTTCTGACTCTCTTGGGCATGTACTTAAATTAGGAAACTGTTATAATGTACCTAGTTTCACTAGAAACATTATCTCTATATCTAGTGTAACCCGTTGCGGGTATACCTTTATGTTAATGAACACTAAGTGTTTTGTTTATAAAGATGATATTGAGATATACACATTAGATGTGAATAACAGTACTTATAGTTTGAATATAAACAAATCTCAAACATATAACATGACAAACAAATGGCTCAAACTAAGTAAATCAGATGAGACTTATTTGTGACATTGTCGTCTGGGACACATTAACAAGACTCGTATATCCACACTTTCGAAGAGTGGATACTAGGACAAATTTGATTCTAATTCAAATAACGTTTGCAAATCTAGTTTATAAGGCAAAGTGCCTAAATCACCTTTTATTGGTAAAAGTGTATGTGCCACCGTGCTGTTAGCCCTCGTTCATAGTGACGTAAGTGGGCCCATGTCTAGCTAGGCTAGAGGTGGATATAAATACTTCGTAACCTTTACGGATGTGGCATCGCGTTACGATTATGTGTATCTTATGAAACACAAGTCATGAACTTTTGAGTAATTCAAAGAGTTTCGACACGAAGTAAGAAAACAGACCGGTAAAAGTATTAAAAACATTACGGTTGGACCATAGTGTAAAATACTTAAACATATGAGTTTCAAGATTACTTGAAAAAGTATGGTATTCTTTCACCGTGGACTCCTCTTGGGACCCCTCAATTTGACGGTGTGTCCAAACAGAGAAACCGAACTTTGTTGGGCATGGTAAGGTTAATGATGAGTCGCTCTGAGCTACCAATTTCCTTCTGAGAATACGCATTAAATAGTGCATACTTATTTTGAATAAGGTTCCATGAAAATCTGTTAGACAGACTTCATATTAGATATGAACAGGAAAAAAACCAGGTTTCTCATTCCTGAAGATTTGGGAATGCTGGGCATATGTTTGGATGATACAAAACTAAATCCCAAATCGGATAAGTTCCCATTATGTAATTGGTTGTCCTAAGGAAACTAATTCCACAACTCATAAGAGAACAAAGAAATTTGTTGCTCTCCATGCGGCTTTCCTAAGAGGAATACCTAAATGCAGTTGTAAGTGGGAGGAAAGTAAAACTTGATAAAAATCAGAGTAATACTGTTCCAAGCACCGAGTCCTCACGGAACACCAACAGTTCATCAGGGATGAAACTGTACCAATAATCTTCGAATACACAAGAACCGCTTAGGTCAGAGAGAGTCAGAAAACAACCTGGGTGGTATGGGTTTCTGATCTCACCTCATGTAGATTCCCGGCTCATTGGTGGACTTCCCTATCACCTTCGCATGTCTCGTAAGTGTGCTAGCACTTGATATTTTGCCAAAAAACCCCCCTCTAGCTTCCCACTGCTCACGGCAGTTCACTGCAAACCAGAAGGTTTATTTTGCCCCTTGGGCGTGAAGAGTAGAGAGAAAGAGAGAAGAGAGAGTTGTGTTTGGTTTGTGAAATTTGTGTATCTTAAACACTAATTTGAATTTCAAATTCATTTCCCATGAATTTGGCTTTCAAAAATCAAATCATTAAAGCCATAAATGGCACCAACCACTCACATCACTTCCATCAATCATGAATAGTGACTTGCGTTGATCACTCAAAGTGAAAGACATCCATCACTTGATTGACGAATTATGTGACGCTAGATGCGACTAGCGATTGACGCTTGATTTGACTTGCGTGCCGCACTCGAATTCGAAATGCGAATGTGCTCGTAAATAATCTCGGGCTCGGGTTTGCTAATTCAAAATTAACGAATTTTTCGTTGCGTCGTAATTAAATGATTACGCCTAGCGAAATCACTATTCACGTCGCTAACGAATTAATTCTAAATTAATTCGTTCGCCCGAATTAATATGTAATTTTAATTCTGTGTCGAAATCCAATTTCGTTTAATATATCGAATATATTAATTTCTCGATTAATTCTAAATTAACCGTTATCTCTATTTAATTGATATTTTATCCCAGATAAAATATCTCCGTAATTAATCCCAGATTAATTTTCTCTATCTTCTAATTAATCCCAGATTAATTTTCTCTATCTTCTAATTAATCCAAGATTAATTTAGCGTGCGAGTCATACGTCATCGGTGAATCTTTGAGAAGTGACCAATGAGATCCCCTGATATGTTGGCAGTAAATTCGGTCGTCAGACTATCCGAACACGTAAGTACCAAGTACTACATTTATACCGATTTACAAGACAAGGTTGGCCTCTAGCAAAGCGCCATGCCTACCCAATTCTCCGGAAATATCCTTACAAGAATAAAGGATCTATATCAGGCATAGTATACGTAGTATTGCGTATTTCTGTCCAGTATCGGATGATCACGTGCTAGGCCTGGGGCTGGAATTGTGTCTGCCCCATACGAAGCACATGTCGGATGTCTGGTAACTAGTCTCTATAATCGAATAAAACATGACCTTGTCATTTTATCCCGATAGCTGCAGCATTTAAGAGAACCAGTCCCGTATCCTACGTGACCATCATCTCCATATGACTGGAGTGACACTTCCGTCTTGACATCATACCCAACACACTACGATTCTCAATATACCCAGTATTGGCGTACACAGAACCTGTTAAAGCCCTGGACGACCGCAACCAAAATATATTGATTGTCGCAAGTATTAGCGGTGCAAGTCTCAGATTATGACCAAATACACCTACCCTGATTTCGGACTTCGATAGACACATAGTCATACTACCAATGGAATTCCGATGGGGTCTATCCAGAGCGAAGCTGTTTCCAGTACTATTGGTAAAACACAACCTCCTATTACACTTGCATGAGTATCATATACCCAAATATATGAGAACTATGCCGTTGTGCCCTCACAACGCGCACAAGTGTAATACTAGTCTTGTACGTATTTATCGATGTCCAATCTCGATAATACTCTACCTAGGGATATTTAATGATTTATCCTTCGTGGACTGATACTGTCTCATATCATTCTCCGTCCAGGAACAAATCATAGGGACCTCCTATCATTTATACATCTAGGTGATCTAATCACAAATGATAAGAGAGCAATCTCCTTTGTTACATAGTTAATTTTTACAATAACACCATGATCTGTACAAATAGTGATGTTATGGGTCATAATTGTCCAACACTTTATGGTGAAGACAAACGTGGATGGCAACATACAAACGTACAAAGCTAGGCTTGTAGCGAAAGGGAATCGTCATCAACATGGTGTCGATTACGACGACACCTTTGACCCGTTGCCATGATTAAATCCATTCAGATAATGCTTGCTAGTGCTGCATATTTCATTTATGAAATATGGCAGCTGCACGTCAAAATTGATTTCCTTAACGGAAACCTTTTGGAGGATGTTTTATGCAACATCCTGATGGTTTTGTCGTGCCAAAACATGCAAACAAGGTTTGCAAGTTAAATCATTCTATTTATGGATTGAAGCAAACATAGCGTTCTTGGAACCAACGTTTTGATGAGATCATAATGGTATATGATTTCATTCAAAACAAATATGATTCTTGTGTGTATAAGAAGGTTAGTGGGAGCGCACTGTCAATGAATGCTTCTTAGCAATAACATTCCCATAATAGAATCGGTGAAAGCTTGGCTTTCATTAAAATTCTCCATGGAATACTTGGGAGAAGCAGGCTTTATTCTAGGAATAAAGATCTACTGGGATAGATCTAGAAAGCTGCTGACAACCCTCCCAGAGCTCGTACATTTTTGAAATGTATTTGACCTGATGTCTCATATGATTTGAGCATATGTAGACGCTATAAGGCCAATCCAGGTGATGGTCACTGGATTGATGTAAAGAACATCATTGAGTATCTTGGAGGAACTAAGGAAACTTTCTGGGAATATGTGGAAAGGAGAACTTGAGGTGACTAGGTTCACCTCTGCAAGTTTCCAAACCGACAAAGACGACTTTAAGTCGCAATAAGGGTACATATTTAGTTTGAATAACGGAACAATGAGCTGGAAATCTTCCAAGCAAGATATTGTTGCCCAATAAATAAAAAAAGTGGAACATTACTGTAGCTGAGGCAGCAAAAGAAGCATTTTGGATCTATATAATCCTAATTGGATTAGGTGTAGTTCTGTTAGCAGCTGAGCTGGGCTATAGCACAGGCTAAGGAACCGCGGTCTCATCAACGATCCATGTATATACTTCGACTATTTCATCTGATTCGTCAGAACATACATCGTGGTGATGTGATGATCGAATAAAAATCATCAGATGATACCATTGCAAATCCGCTGACGAAAATTGTTTCTCAGCAGAATTTTGAGTGACCCGTACATAGTTCAGGTGTAGGACACTTGAGTGATTGGCTATAGGCCAAGTGGGAGATTGTTGGACAATTATGACCCATAGCATCACTATTTATATAGAACATGGTGTTGTTGTATAAATTAACTATGTGATAAATGAAATTGCTCTTTTATCATATGTAATTGGATTACCGGGATATATAAATAATAAAAGTCCATATGATTAATACCAGATTAATAAGATATGAGACAGTATTAATCAACGTAAGGTTTAATCATTAAATATCCCTAGTCGTAGCATTATCGAGAATGTACATCGATAATGCGGAATAGGCTAGTATTACATTTGTGCGTGTTATGGAAGCGTAACGGCATATTTCTCATATATTTGGGTATTGGATACTCATGCAAGTGTAATAGGAGGTTCTGTTTACCGATGGTACGGAAACAGCTTCGCTCTGGATAGACCCCTCAGAATCCCATTGGTAGTATGACTATGTGTCTATGGGAATCTGAATCAGGGTAGGTGTATTTGGTCTTAACCTGAGACTTGCATCGCTAATACTTGCGACAATCAGTATACTTTGGTTTTAGTCATCCGGGGCTGTAACAGGTTCTATGTACGCCTCTTCTGAGTATACTGAGAATCGTAGTGTATTGGGTATGATGTCAAGATGGAAGTATCACTTCAGTCATATGGAGATGATGATCACGTAGGATACGGAACTAGTACTCTTAAGTACTGCAGTCATCGGGATAATATGACTAGGTCATGATTATCTGATTATAGAGACTAGTTACCAGAGATCCGATATATGCTTCGTACGGGGCAGACACAATTCCAGCCCTAGCATGTGATATCGATACTGGATCGTTATACGCAATACTACGTATACTACGCCTGACAAAGATTATATATTCCTTTAAAGAATATTTCTGGAGAATTGGGTAGGCACGGTGTTTTGCTAAAAGCCAACCATGTCTTGTAAATCGGTAAGAACGTGGTACCGGGTACGCATATGTTCGGATAGTCCGATGACTGCATTTACTGCCAACATATCCAGGAATCTCTTGGGTCGCTTCCCGAAGATTCATCGATGATATTGACTCGAACAGAATTAATCTAGGATTAATTATGAGAGAGAAAATTATATGGGATTAATCATGGTAATAATTAATGTGTGAATTAATTATCTGAGAAAGAATTAATCTGGGATTAATGGCGTCGAGAATTTATCTGTGATTAAATTCGTCAAGAAGAGAGAACGCGATTAATTTGGAATTAATCGGCAAAGTAAATTTAATAGTGAAATTGGATTTTAACTATTTAATTTATTTAATTGGGTTAAAATAATATATTAGATATAATTGAAATTAGATTTCAACGTGGAATTAAAATTGGATTTTAATTCAAGCAAACGAATTATTTAGAATTATTCGTAAGCGACTTCCGTAATAATTTTGCTAGGCATTATTATTTAATTAAATTTGATTTAATTACGTAGCGACGGAAATTCGTTTAATCGGATTAAACGAACCCGGGCCCAAAGTGTGTTATGTAAGCCAACTTGAATTTGAATTCAAAGTGGTGGGACCCACTAACTCACATCACTAGTCATTTGTTGATGTAAGTGGTTGGATGCATTTAATGCATTTTTCCAACACACTTGACTTTTGTTTTTTGGAAAATATAAAAGGAAGTTGTATTTGGAAAACATTATTAGTTTTGTTAGACATTACTATTCACATCTCTCTCTCTCTTCTCTAAACCCTCCATTGCTGATTCTTGTTCTTCTTGGAGAAGAAATTTTGTTTCAATTTTGGACAAAGCTAGCACTTTGGGAGTCATAGAAAGGTGATAGGGAAATCTCACCCGAGAGTTTTGAACTCAACAAACTAGCTTGGAGCTCCAACAAAGAAGTAAATTTTTGAAATCCTAAATCTGATCAAGGTGTGTTTTTCCGTAACTTCCTTCAATTAATTCACACACAAATCACTCTTAGACGATATTGGCATGTTCTAGGAATTCTTAGATATAGTCCAATAATTCTTATTGTTTACTCTTTATCTTTTGGGCTATTGCCTCCATTCGCTATGTTATCTTATGTTATTCGTCCTCAACCTATGACTCAGCTGTATTTTTGACAATGTATTCCACTATGCCTTGTTCATTGCTTAGGACAAGGAATCCGTCATTTCTACTTTCAGGATCCTCATTCCTCATTTCATTAGTCTCGGCCCTCGCCGTTTGGGGTGTTGTCAGAGTTGTTGTTGATCGGTGAAATCACTCACGTAAAGCAAGCGTACGTATCGCTTAAGTAGTATAAAATGTATCGATTCCACAGGGACTTATACCTAGGCCATTAATTTATGACGTTAAATATTTACGAGTATCTAATAGATTTGATTGTTGATTGGATGGTGATTTTAAACTAAAGACAATTAAATAAAATAGTGCAAATGTAAATTAAAGGAAAAATCAATATTATAAAACTATATAGGGTTGTGAATTCTTCCAATATCTTTTAAAGATGAAGTTTTTATCTCATGTTTGTGTAATATATCGGTTTATTAACCTGGAACACGAAATTATGCAAAAGCCTCTATCGATGGTCAGATGCAAATAACCCAATTAATCATATGTCTATGTTAACCAAGTTACCTGAATTCATTAAGACTAAGTTCCAATTGTGGCTACCGCCGCCCGACAGGTATATGTCTATCCTGAAAGGAAATCTATTAAGGGGTATCTAATCCTTAAGGGAGATCGTGGGCTATTAAGTCTAAGGCTGAAACCTAAAATCCCTTCGTCAAGTTCATTTTAAGTTTACCAGATCAATCTTATTAATGGTCAGTTAACAAAAAGCATTAAGCTTAAGACTAATAAATAAACCTTTATATTACTCAAGTCATAAATAACCCCTTATAAACCAGTGATATTGGAATTCATCACAACCCAGATATGATATTTAGTTACAACACACATATCTAGGACTAGTAAAAGCTTAAATAAAATAAATGACATAAAGTAAAGCTTGGAAATTAAAAAGGTAAATAAAGCAATAAAGAAATTGCTGGGGTTAGAGGATCCACTTTTATTACTTCTATTTTAGATATCTCTATTATCATAATATATAAACTTTGCATGAAATTACCAACCGACCATATAGGCGGTATCCTGATTAAGTCAGATTTATGATTAATTCCAACCGACCATAAAGGCGGTATCCAATTTAGTCAGGTTAAAATCAATTTAATTAAGTCCAACCGACCATAAAGGCGGTATCCTATTAATTCAGGTTTTAAATAATTTATATATTATAATTAAGGGAGATTAATCTAAATATTAGTAATAGAAGCTTAATCTTTCACCCCAGCGGAGGGAGTTACCTCCTCATACTGAAAAGTAAAAAATAAAGAATGAAAAGTAAAGTAAAGAAAGAACTATTGCGTAAAATAAAAAATTAAATACAGAAAGTTGTAAATAAACAAACAAGATATAATCTTCTTAGTATTCTTAAGGAAATCCCCAGAAGAAAGTATGAATTTTCCTTCTGATTTCGCGGGCGCTGTTGATTGGTGACATGTGGCACGCGCTTTGTGGAGATGATAACACGTGGCTATCGGCAGAATTATTGGTTCGGTACCGCGATGTGAAAAGGTTGTGTGCGTCGTGATGCTGACATCTGTATGACGCGTGTCGATGATGATTGTCGGCAGCATATGATGATGACACATGTCCGATGCATGTTTACAGATTGCTGGGATGTTGACACATGGCAGATGCATGTTAGCACGTGCGCATGATAGCAAGCTTCTCTGATCTTGATATGTCTAGCGCACGTTAGCGGTCGTGACACAGAGTGATGCGCGTCGCGACGCCGAATGACGATTTTGCCTTTTTTGTCGGTTTTTCACTGTTTTGGCCCTGTTTTGATTCTAGTGAGTCCTGAAACCTTATTATCTACAAAATACACAAAACACATCAAAATATTCACAAAACTCAAGAATTATATAAATATCAAGTCAAATGGGCGGTAAATATTGATATATTTACCGCTTATCACACCCCAAAACCTAACATTTTGCTAGTCCTCGAGCAAAACAACAGAATAAAATTCATTAAACAACTTTAAAGTAAAATTAATCTAAGCCACTTTCGTAAGGATCACGGTTGCATTTAGCATATGAAACAAGCCTTTAAACCCCCAAGTGTCCCTATGGACGAGTTGTAGTCTCGTGAGGGCTTACAGTGACGATACCCACAAACGTCAATCTAATGCACACAAGACAAGTTAGTGACTAAACAAGTGAAACTTTTTATCCAAGTTAATAGTTATTTTCTTTCTTTCTAAATTACCAAATATGTAAATTCTCCGATGATTTTTTACCATTCTCCATATACACAACCAACAAAGTATTAATCAAATCATCGTGCCCACAATATTCATAAGTGTAGTTGAAAAGAGAATAATATTTTTGTCCTAAAGTTATATCAGAATTCACACCTTTTTTAGCAATGGAAATTTTTTCTGATTTTTTTTTATTTATAATATCTTCAATCCATGTTGCAAGCTTTGGGCCAGTGACTCCCAAGCCAGTTGGCTTTAGGGCACTAGGTGTTAAAACACCCTTACAGACATAATTACTCGGATTTCAGATATCTTTTTTTTATATAACATCTTCAATCCATGTAGCGACATTTGGTCCAGTGACTCCCAAGCCAGTTGGATTTAGGGCACTAGGTGTTAAAACACCCCTACAGACATAATTACTCGGATCTCAGATGTTTTTTTTATTATTCCATTGCTTTTAGATGCTTCCTCCAATTAAACTAGAGCACTGAATGTTACAAACTTTTCACTTATAACTCATGGCCTTATGTTACCATGCATATTGATAATACCTGTCAATTGAGCATATGAAGATCTAATTTAGTCAGTATTATCGAGAATTCACAAATTAAATAATTCAAAAGGAAATAAACAAAAATTAACTTGTTACGAAATAGGTTGAAATACGTCTCAGGAGTGGAAATTCCTTACTCAGCTATCTCACACCAATTTCACCTGCTTAGTCAAATTAAAAACATAAAAACACAAGATATATTTTATTATTATTATTATTTTAATTTTTTTGAAAATTTTTGACTAAAAACCAAACAAAAACAACACAAAGAAAAAAATAAAAATAAGATACTAATCAACTATTCCCCTCCCCCAAACCTAATTGAGACATTGTCCCCAATGTCTAAAAAATAGAAGAAGAGTTTAGAAAATAGTACCTGGTTAGCTGAAATTCTACATCTAAAAAGAAAATTAAAGGTTAAGATCCAGATTTATCCGACTCTTCTTACCACGATAATTATCAGACCAGTTTATCTTGGAAATGATAGGGTCAATTTGTGGTTCAAAGGCTAAAAGTTGGTCAATTAAATCATTGGCAGCTCTGACAATGAAAATGATATCTTTTACAGGTTTTGACACGAACCCATTTCTCCGGGCATCATCAAAAAACACGTAAAGAAGGTCATAAAATCAATCAGAGTTAAGCAGTCCAATTGGTTTCTGGTGTATGTTCAAGTTCGCCCAAGATAGCACTGTAAAAATTTTCTCCATCATGCCCAAGCCACCTGGCAGAGCAATAAATGCATCAACACGATAAATCATTTCAACTAGTCGTTCAGACATACCTGGTACAATAGGTTCCTCTCCATTTGATGGTCCTATAAGATTCACCTCTGCCAAAGGTTTTAAAATGATTCCCAGAACTTGACTATCTCTTTCTTGTACGACCTTTGAAATGTACCGCATTAGTCCAAGATTGCCATTGCCATATACTAAGTGCATATTCCTTTCAGCTATGACTCTACCCAATTCTTGTGCTGCCGCAACAAATTCTGGCTTAGAACCAGCACTATTACCTCAAAACACACAAATGTTTACAACTCATCTTCTTGAAGTTGCTTCTAATTTTTTTTTATTTCTCAACTCTGGATGTCTTCAAGAGTGCAATAATGAGCTCAATTTATAGAACCTGAAAAAGGGTGAGTAATAATAGCACTAATACATGCCAAATGATAATTATTAGCTAAACAGTAAAATAAATCGTGAAAGTCAAAAAGTCTGGATCCTGTCGGAGAAAATAAAAGAGAATAACAAAACAAATCACGATTATTAGTTAAAGACAATTAGATAATAATATTTACAAGAAGTAACAGCTTGAATGACGTCTATGCGTCAGAGACAAGCTTCCCATCAGATTTTCTTATAAGTTGGCAAACATGGTCTTTTAAAGTCAGATTCCCGAGACTTAAATGTTGTCTTTCTTTTCGAAACTATGTATATAACATGTGAATTGGATGATGCACATATCCACTGGGATGCATCTCAAGAGTCAATGATATGTCATCCAAAGACTCCTTACTTAAGCCATCCCTAATGAATTTAATTTTATCTTCACGGCTATCAGACACCATTCCTAAAGAACGACAACGAGTATTACATGTCATGCATGCATATTTATAGCAAAAACCCATTCTTTAAGCTCTTCTCTTTTAAACATAGGTGATTCTTCCTAAACCAGGTAGATATGAAACAAAAGAGTCAGAAGACTAACCTGCCAATCGGACCCGTGCTTCAATTAACCAATGAATGTCATTAGGAATACCTTTGATCATCAGAAGTCTCATTCATTCCATGCGAGCTTTGTAGACTTTCATAAGAGAGTTTTGAGGGAGAGAAGGAAATTGCTTATGAAGATTTGTGATAACGTCTTCCATCCTGAAATGTGACTTTACCTACACAAATTAAACACACAAAAATAAAACACACCAAATCTTAATATATACACAAATTGCATGGGTTACCTTCCTGCTAGCGCTAAGTTTAACGTCGTCAGCTAGACATGACTGCTTGAACGTTAGGCTAGATCTGAAAGTGTGACACTTTCTTTTTGTCGCTCAAATGATTCTCCCCAGTAATGCTTGACACGCTTACTTTTAACCTTGAATGTTTCATTAGAATTGGGATCATGTAACTCAACGGTTCTATCTGGTAAAACTTGAGTGATTAAGAATGGACCTGACCACCGTGATTTTAAACTTCCAGGGAAAAATTTCAACCTTGATTTGCTGAACAATACCCGTTGTCCCGATTCCAATTGTATGCGCACTAACTTCTCATCATGTCTCTTCTTGGCATTTTCATTGTATAATTTGGCATTTTTGAAAGGCTGTATGTGAAATTCCTCAAATTCATTTAGTTGGTGGAGCCTTGTCTCTTCAGTTGCTTGCAATTCAAGATTTAACTTGTTCAGTGTCCAGTACGCTTTATCTTTAGGCTCCACAAGTAGATGACATGCTTTAAGTTTGTCAGTGGAACTTTACATTGCATCGGAGTTCTGGACGGTACTATTTATCACATCAAGTCTGAAACATTCCTCATTCTTTTCATCATTCGGGAATTCCATGGCTTTGAAAACATTGAATTTACTTCTTGGTCCTGTACCCTCATGGTTAGTTCACCTTTTGTACATCAATAATGGTTCGACCTGTAGCCAAGAATGGTCTCCCGAGGATGCTGGGCACGTATTAGTCTTCCTCCATATCAAGGATAATAAAAATCTGATGGGAGAATGAGTTTGTCGACTTTGACCATCACATCTTCAACTACACCTCTCAGAATTTGAGCGATCTATCAACAAGTTGTAGAGAGACTGAGGTGGGCATTGCTTCTCCAATTTGCAGTTTCCTGTAAATAGAAAAAGGCATCAAGTTAACACTAGCACTTAAATCACATAAAGCCTTTCCGAAATTATGTTCTCCTATGGTGCAAGGAATGGTGAAACTGCTAGGATCTTTCAACTTGGGGAAGCTTCCTCTGAATGATGGCGCTGCATTCCTCTATCAGTGCTACTGTTTCGTAATCTCCCAATCTCCACTTTTGTGATAGAATATTTTTCATGAATTTGACATAGCTGGGCATTTCTTCCAACACTTCTACAAATGGAATGTTGATATGATGATTTTTGAAGATCCCCAAGAATCGAGCAAATTGTTTGTCAAGTTTGTTTTTCTAGAGACGATGTGGAAAAGGTAAAGGTGGAGTGAATCTTTCTTGATCATTTGCTTTTGCCTCTTTTTCCTCCATCTATTGATCTGCTTCGCTGCTTTCTTTTGGAACTTCCTCAACAGTTGCCTTGACCCCAACATTTTCGTTGATTTCAGTACCACTTTTCAAAGTGATGGCATGATATTGCTCATTCCCCATATTTCTTGAATTTGGTTCTCTGCTGCTAGGAAGGGTATTTTGCGGTCTGTAACTCTGAGCATTGGCCAGTTGTCCTATTTGATTTTCCAGTACCTTTATAGATGCTGATTGGTTTTGATTGAATGCTGCTTGGACTTGAAATATAGCATCGTATTTGGCTTCTTGCTTTTTGAACATCTTTGCAAGCAATTCTTTTATTTCTGGTTCTTTTTCATACTCATTGTCTTTGTTTTGCTGTTGGAATCCAGGTTTTGGATTGTTCTTTTGCCCTGAATTATTGCTCCATATGAAATTGGGATGATTCCTCCACCCTGGGTTGTAGGTATTGGAATATGGATTATTTCAATGTCTGTTGAAATTGTTGATATAATTCACCATCTCATCATATTGGTTTGCTTCCGGTGCTTCTCCATATGGTGAACTTATGGCACCGACGATATTTACAACTTTCGTGTTAAGTGATTCCAGGCATTTGCACATCTGCTCCAGCTTGGCATTCATTGCTGTGTTGGCTCCGACTTCGTGTATTCTTGTTATTCGTTGGATCATGTTGCTTTTGTTGGCTACAAATAATTATTGTTGGCCATTTCTTCAATTAAGTCTCATGCATGATCTTACCATTTTGCCATTAAAGCTTCTCCAGCAGCAACATCAATTATGGTTCTTATTAGTCCAGAAAGTCCATTACATAAGGTTTGGACTTGTAGCCACTTTGCAATCTCATGGTGAGGACATTTTCTGAGCAAATCCTTGTATCTTTCCCAGACTTCACAGAGGGATTCTGAGTCATGTTGTACAAATGATGTAATGTCATTCCTCAGTTTTGCAGTTCTGGCTAGGGGAAAGTACTTTGCAAGGAATTTTGTGGCAAGAGGGTTCCAAGTTGTGATGGAACCTGCTGGTAGTGAATGTATCCAAGCTTTAGCTCTGTCTTTCAAGGAATATGGGAATACACACAGACTCATTGCTTCTTCTGCCGCTCTGTTGTAATTGAATGTTCCGCAAACTTCCATTGCTGATGTGGGCATTAGGATCTTCAGTTGCATCCCCCCCAAACTGTACTGATTGATGTATCATTTGAATGCATGTTTTGATGTCACACACATTTGCTAGTAAATGAGGAAGTACAATACATGAAATGAAGCCGTCAACCACCGAAATAGTTCTGTCTCAAATGGGAATTGGTGGTGCGACTTCCAAGGGTTCAGGTTCCATATTGATCAATGCTTCTTGACCTTCACGTCTTTCCCTTCTCAACTATCTGATGGTTCTTTCAATTTCTGGGTCAAGCGGTCGGATTTTAAAGCTTCTAGTCGTCTCATGTAGTGTCTGAGAACCTGAAACACAAAAAAAAAACAATAACAAATTAGACACAAGTAAAAGTATCTAACCCCAAAATTAATAGTGAAAGATAAATAAGTCTCTGGCAACGACGCCAAAAACTTGATCGGTGAAATCACTCACGTAACGCAAGCGCATGTATCGCTCAAGTAGTATAAAATGTATCGATCCCATGAGGACTTAATACCTAGGCTATTAATTTATGACGTTAAATGTTTAGAGTATCTAATAGATTTGATTGTTGATTGGATGGTGATTTTAAACTAAAGACAATTAAATAAAACAGTACGAATGTAAATTAAAGGAAAAATCAATATTATAAAACTATCTAGGGTTGTGAATTCTTCCAATATCTTTTAAAGATGAATTTTTTATTTCACGTTTGTGTAATATATCGGTTTATTAACCTGGAACACAAAATTATGCAAAAGCCTCTGTCGATGGTCAGATGCAAATACCCAAATAACCCAATTAATCATATGTCTATGTTAACCAAGTTACCTGAATTCATTAAGACTAACTTCCAATTGTGGCTACCCCCTGTAGACAACAGAACTTGACGACATTGTTCCAGGCTCGCGGCCTAGTTGGGAAGTACGAAATAACATGGAGTCGCCACCCGGTGTGAACCGGGACAAAGATTTAAGGCCGCACTCACCCCTCGCAAGGGAAGACCTCAAACCGTTGGGTTCGGAATGGTTCCTTACTTATGTCACTTGTGATGATATAATTTGTGCAATAAACTAACCGAATCTATTCAACATTCATGCTCAAGGGTACTTAGATCTAACATGCTTTCATCCAAATAATTCCACGCAATGTAACACAACAAGCATATTGAACCATTAAATCAACATGTATAAATCATTACCCAAACGCATCATAAACTAAGAACATGCATAATGAACAACCTAAACATGCTTTAACAAATAAATAACAAACTAAATTAAACCATGCTTTAAATAATAAACATATAACCTAAAGACTATAACATGCTCAAATACAAATTAGGATGAGACAAGATACGTGTATCTTATGTGGTACGTGGCATTGTATCCCGAGTGCAGACCATATTACCGTCCATTCGGAATCGGCTATGGAATTTATGTCCGGGTTTCCATCCGATATACCACAAAAGAGAACACATATCCCGCTCATCCAACAATCACATCATGCTTCAAACGACTCTCATGCAATTATATATCAAAATAAATAAGACAACAATAAAGAAGATAAGTAGAAAGGTGCCCTCAGGTCTAACCTCTTTTGTTGTCTAAGAAAGGGCGTTACACGTCCGTTGGAAGGGTGAATGATCCTCTACTCTTTTAGTTCACCAACTCAACGTCCTTCCTCGCTGTTTTGCTATTCGGGCTGCTGTTCCAAGTCCGTTTCGCTGCTGTTTCGCTGCTACGTTTCAGGTCACTGTCTTGGTGGTTTAGCGGACTGTTTTGGGTGATTTTGAAGGCTTAGGGAGGTGCGTTTGTGAGGGTTTTTAGGGAAACTTTATGGAGATTTTTGGGATGGTGTTTAGGTGATTTTAGGACTGTTTTATGGGTTAAAGATGCAACAAAAACTGACCAGAACAGGGGACGAAACTGTGCAGTGGGGGCATTTTTGGGGGCTGTTTTATGGCAGTAAAGGTGCAGTAAAGAGGGGTTGACGATTCGGTCTGCGTTGTTGAAGAGGCGTGAGATTGCTGATTTGTTGCTTAGCAGTGCGTGAAGGAATGGGTGTGGTAGTGAGTTGTTGTTGCTCAGGGCTGTTACGTGAGGGAGATGAAGATAGGGGCTGTGCGTGTTTGAGGGTTGTTCTTTGGCAGTGAGTGAGGTGATAGAGGGCTTCTAACGTGGATGAAAGGGTTTATGGCAGGCTGATAGATGAAGGGTTTGAGAGGCTATCGGTCAGGGGGAGTGAGGGGTATGTGAGTGTTGCTTACGTGAGTGGGGGCTGTTGTTACACTAGGCGTGAAGGCAGGGGAGAAGTGAGGGGTGCGTGAGTGTTTGTTTCCTGGCTTAGGGTTTATTCTTTTGTGTGTTTTTCTTTTGAGAGTGAGCCAGGGTTTGGAAAGATGGGTGAATGGTTCTTTTTATAGGCCAAGGGAAGGGTTTTTACCTTCTTTGGGTAGGAGAAGGATTTGTGTGTTAATTGGGGATATCTTTTAATTAAAATGAGATAGGGAAAATCTTTTAATTAGGGGAATTGATTTGATTTGTTCTTTTTAGTTAAGGATATGATTTATTTAAATTGGTAGGTGATTTAATTAAATTAGGAATGTGTTTTATTTAAATTAGGAATTTAATTTAATTTAATTTCAAGTTCAATTAAATTGGTGAATGTGATTTAATTTAATTTAAGTTTAATTTTAATTGGTTTTAATTATTTAATTTGTGAGATGTGTTTTAAATATTTTAATTATTTAATTTGTGAGATGTGTTTTAATGGGTTTGGTGTGTTTTAAAACAGATGTCCAACAAGCGAACCCGAAGCGAAACAAGCGAGTTAAATCCAACAAAATGCTAATTCCCAACTTTACCCTTCCAACGTCTGTTTCCCGCGACTTTCATGACTAAAGAGGTAGTTGCCTCCATACGAGACTCATCATTGGGCTAATGTGTAAAAATGCAATGCCTACACCCCCGCTCGACAGGTATATGTCTATCATGGAAGGAAATCTATTAAGGGGTACTTAATCCTTAATGGAGATCATGAGCTATTAAGTCTAAGGATGAAACCTAAAATCCCTTCGTCAAGTTCATTTTAAGTTTACCAGATCAATCTTATTAATGACCAGTTAACAAGAAGCATTAAGCTTAAGACTCAATAAATAAACTTTTATATTACTCAAGTCATAAAATAACCCCTTATAAACCAGTGATATTGGAATTCAACACAACCCCAGATATGATATTTAGTTACAACACATATCTAGGACTAGTAAAAGCTTAAATAAAATAAATAACATAAAGTAAAGCTTGGAAATTAAAAAGGTAAATAAAGCAATAAAGAAAATATTGGGGTTAGAGGATCCACTTTTATTAATTCTATTTTAGATATCTCCCCTATCATAATATATAAACTTTGCATGACATTGCCAACCGACCATATAGGCGGTATTCTGATTAAGTCAGATTTATGATTATTTCCAACCGACCATAAAGGCGGTATCAAATTTAATCAGGTTAAAATCAATTTAATTAAGTCCAACCGACCATAAAGGTGTATTCCATTAAGTCAAGTTTTAAATAGTTTATATATTATAATTAAGGGAGATTAATCTAAATATTAGTAATAAAAGTTTAACCTTTCACCCCAGCAGAGGGGAGTTACCTCCTCATACTGAAAAGTAAAAAATAAAGACTGAAAAGTGAAGTAAAGAAAGAATTATTGCATAAAATAAAAAATTAAATACAGAAAGCTGTAAATAAACTAACAAGATACAATATTCTTAGTATTCTTAAGGAAATCCCCAGAAGAAGGTATGAATTTTCCTTCTGATTTCGGCCTCAATTTATAGGCAAAGTTTGGTCTTGCGCATCACGACGCGTGGAACATTGCGCGTCGCGACGCGCCGTCGATTGTTGACACATGGCACGTACTTTGCGGAGATGATGACACGTGGTTGTCGGGAGAATTATTATATTGGCATCGTGACATGGAAAGGTTATGCGCGATGCGACGCTGACGTCAGTAATGATGCGTGTCAATGATGATTGTCGGCAGCATGTGATGATGATATATGTTTGGCGCATGTTAGCAGATTTATAGGATGTTGACACGTGGCAGGCACATGTTAGTAAGTGCGCATGATAGCAAACTTCTCTGATCTGACATGTGTTCGGCGCACGTTAGCGGTCGCGACACAGAGGTGATGCGTGTTGTGACATCGAAATGACGATTTTGCCCTTTTTTGTCTGTTTTTTGGTATTTTGGCCCCGATTTTATTCCAGTGAGTCCTGAAACCTTATTTATCTACAAAATACACAAAGCACATCAAAATATTCACAAAACTCAAGAAACTATACAAAACAAAGGGGTGGTAAATATTGATATATTTACCGTTTATCAGTTGTCAGGTTGGCGAAAACATTGAGCACGGTCTATAGCTGTTATGCCATATTGTTCAAAGTAGTTTCTAATCAGCCTACATGGGAATTGTCACCGATGGCCATTTTCGCACCATTTGTCATTCTCTTCTTGTCTAGTCTTCCTTCTTCTCTAACCCATTAGATTGCCATAATGATTGCCATCACAAAAGGTTATCATAATGCTTGAGGTGCGTGATATGCATAGGTGAGTGTTAGGACCATCATGAGGAGAAATGCTACTTTAAAGGGTATATTAGTCAAAAGATAAAGAAAAAGAGAAGTTGTACCATATCAAGAGTAATAAGCAAAGATTAACCCATCAGATGCTAATTTTTTAGCCGAAATCACTAAGTTGACTTACTCAGGAGTCAAAATGAAGATGAAGACTGCAAACGAGAGTCCTTTCTTCCATTCACTCTCTAATTTATCCTTGAGTAAGCATTCGATGTAGAAATGCTACCTTAAAGGGTAATAGAGCCACTATTAGAACCTAGCCTTAATGAATTTGATTTAAATTAATTAACATAAACATACAGTTAACTGGTTTAATTTGGATATTTCTATCTGACCGTAGAAAGATGCTTGTGAATAGTTTATTATTCTAGGTTAATAATTTATAACAACCCAATTGAATGACAAGTGCTTGAGCCCATCGCGTACATACTGTAGGAAATGCTTTCCTTGCGCAGCAGAAGCGGCTTAGACACATGGATCGGACTTATAATTTTTTTCTACTCGACCCTTTGAGTTGCCGAATGGAACCAGTACCACCACTAAAATTATACTTCTATTTTAGATAAAATTCCAGCCCCGAAACAGCACTGGAATAGTCCCCGAACAGCTGCACAAAAATTGGATTGTTTTGGACCCGATCACACCCATTGCACTGTCGAAACAGCCCCTGAAATGCGTGGACAGTGGCTATATTTCAGTTCTGATTTTTCACTTGAAAATAGCCCCAACACAGCCCCAAAACGACACAAAATGTTCCCTAAAATAACTGGATTAAAATGAAACCAAACCGAGTTCCATTTCACCAAGTAAAGGGGCGACAGTGAGAAAAATAAAGCCTCACTGCCTAGTACCAAACAAGAATTAGATGAATATGATTATTTTTTCGACACCACAAAGTCTTCCGAACTATATCTCGTTACCAACGGAAATTTATGTGGGCAAGACTCACAATATTAATCCATAAACTATTTAGAGATTAAATCACATCCCTAAACTATTTAGAGATTAAATCTCATTTATGTTTTGTATTGTTTTGTTTTTTTCTTTTTCTTTAGTTTTTTTTTCTCAACTTTTGAGAGGATGAAGAAGAAGATGATGTTGGAGTTTCTACGGTCCCGATGATCGAATAATAAGCAAGAAATATGTGCGAATACAAATCGAGGAAGTTGTGGAATACTTACATCGATCGGTTGAGCGACGCGGTGGACAACAAAATCGATTTCTGCCTCCTCCAAGCTCTCGGTAGTGGCTGAAAATACAGTCCTCAAATTTGGCATTTTGGTCCTCCTCCAAGCTCCAAGCTTGTGATAAACTTCCATGCTCATGGGTGGACTTCCCTATCACATTCGCATGTCTCTCGGAGTGCTAGCTCTTGATGTTTTTGCCACAAAAACATCACACTTTGCTTCCCTATAACTCATGGCAGTGAGCTGTGAAAGAAGAGAGAAAATGAAGCCCTCTAGGCGTGAGAAGAGAGATGGGAAGAAGTGAGAGAGTGTTAGGTTAATTGATTTCAAAAAATAATTAAAAACATATACCAAAAATTTGTGTAAAGCTTTCCAAAAGTCAATACAAAATTTGGCTCCAAGAATATAATAACATTATATGTCATTCAAGCTTTCAAAAAGCTTTCCAACCACTCACATCAAGTCACATCACTCAATCAATCAAGTGACAAGTTGTCACATCACTCAAAGTGACTAATGATTGACGCTCGAAGCGACTAGTGATTTGACGCTTGATTTGACTTGCGTGCCGCACTCGAATTTGAAATGCGAATGCGCTCGTAAATAATCCCGGGCTCGGGTTCGCTAATTCCAATTAATGAATTTTACGTTGTGACGTAATTAAATGATTATGCCAAGCAAAATCACTATTTATGTCATTAACGAATTAATTCTAAATTAACTCGTTCGCCCGAATTAAAATCTAATTTCAATTCCGCGTCGAAATCTAATTTCGTTTAATATATCGAATATATTATTTTATCGATTAATTCTAAATTAATTGTTCTCTCTCTTTTATTGATATTTTATCCCAGATAAAGTATCTCCGCAATTAATCCCAGATTAATTTTCTCTCTCATCTAATTAATCCTAGATTAATAAAGTGCGAGTCATACGTTATCGATGAATCTTCGGGAAGCGACCCATGAGATCCCCGGATATATTGGCAGTAAATTTGGTCGTCGGACTATCCGAACACGTAAGTACCTAGTACTATGTTTATACCGATTTACAAGACAATGTTGGCTTCTAGCAAAGCGCCATGCCTTCCCAATTCTCCAGAAACATGCTTACAGGAATAAGCGATCTATATCAAGCGTAGTATACGTAGTATTGCGTATTTCGATCCAGTACGAATGATCACATGCAAGGCCTGGGGCTGGTATAGTCTATGCCACGTACGAAGCCTATATCGGATTACTAGCCACTAGTCTCTTTATTATCGGATAATCATGACCAAGTTATATTATTCTGATGGTTGCAACCCTTTAGAGAACCAGTTCTGTATCCCTACGCGATCATCATCTCCATATGACTGGAGTGACACTTCCGTCTTGACATCACACCCAACACACTACGATTCTCAATATACCCAGCAGAGGCGTACACCGAACCTGTTAAATCCCTGGACGACCAAAACCAAAGTATATTGATTGTCGCAAGTATTAGCGGTGCAAGTCTCAGGTTAAGACCAAATACACCTACCCTGATTTCGGACTTCCATAGACACATAGTCATACTACCAATGGAATTTTGAGGGGGTCTATCCAGAGTGAAGCTGTTTCCCGTACCATCGGTAAAACACAACCTCATATTACACTTGCATGAGTATCATATACCCAAATATATGAGAACTATGTCGTTGTGCCCTCACAATGCGCACAAGTGTAATACTATTCTTTTACGCATTATCGATGTCCAATCTCGATAATACTCTGACTAGGGATATTTAATGATTTATCCTTCGTGGACTGATACTGTCTCATATCATTCTCAATCCAGGAACAAATCATAAGGACCTCCTATCATTTATACATCTTGGTGATCTAATCACAAATGATAAGAGAGCAATCTCCTTTGTCACATAGTTAATTTGTACAACAACACCATGATCTGTACAAATAGTGACGCTATGGGTCATAATTGTCCAACAATCTCCCACTTGGCCTATAGCCAGTCACTCGAGTGTCTAACACCCGAACTATGCACGGTTGGCTCAAACTGCTGAGAAAGTCTTTCGTCAGCGGATTTGCATGATTATCATCTGATGCAATTTATTCGATCATTACATCGCCACGATGTATGATACGAACGAATCAGATGAATATCGAAGTATGTATCTGGATTATTGATGAGACCATTAATTCTTTAGCCTATGCTGAAGCCTAGCTCAGCTGCTAATAGAACTATATCTAATCTAATTAGATTATTATCGACCCTGAAGGCTTCTATTGCTGCCTCAGCTGCAGCAATAACCCGCATCTGTTGTTTTTTTGGTAACAATATCTTGCTTGGAAGATTTCCAACTTACTGTTCCGTTATTCAAACTGTATAGTACCGTTTCCGAATTATAGTCGTTTTATCGGTTGGGAAACTTGCAGTAGTGAACCCAGTCACTTCAAGTTCTCATTCTCCATAGATTAAGACATCTTCCTTATATCTCTAAGATACTAAGTATGTTCTTAACTTCAATCCAGTGACTATCACTTGGATTGGCGTGTTTGTGAATCCATATGCTCAAAGCGTATGAGACACCATGTAGCGTACATTTTTCAATATACGAGTTCTCGGAGAGTTATAACAACTTTAAATTTATCCCAGTAGATCTTTATTCCTAGAATAAAGGTTATTTCTCCCAAGAATTCTACGGAGAAGTTTCTCGAAAGCCAAGCTTTCACCGATTGTTATTATGGGAATATCATTTCCAAGAAATGACATATTATCATTATTTTATAGGACATTTATTGTCAGTGCGCTCCCACTAACCTCCTTATATACATAAGAATCATTTCATTTTGAATTAAATCATAAACAATTATGATTACATCAAAACGATAATTCCAAGAACCTAATGCTTACTTCAATCCAAACATGGATCGAATAACTTACAAACCTTGTTTGCTAGTTTTGGTACGACAAAATCGACAGGATGTTGTAAACATCCTCCAAAAGGTTTTCGTTTAAGGAAAGTGATTTTCCCGTTCAGCTGTCATATTTCATAAATGAAACATGCAGCGTCAGCAAGCATTATCCAAATGGATTCATAGTGGCAACAGGTAAAAGGTTTCGTCGTAATCGACACAATGTTGATAAAGATACCTTTCCGCTACAAGCCTAACTTATTCAAAATAAGTTTTGCACTGTTAAAGCTTATCCGTTTGAAGGAAATGGTAGCTCAGAGCGACTCAAGATTAACCTCATCATGTCCCACAAATTTCGGTTTCTCTGTTCGGACACACCGTCAAATTGACGTGTTCCGGGAGGAGTCATCATTGAAAGAATACTATACTCTTTCAAGTATATTAGAAACTTATTGCTTAAGTATTTTCATTATGGTCTAACCGTGATGGTTTTAATACTTTAGCCGATCTGTTTGTCTACTTCGTGTCGAAACTGTAAAAGTTTCCGATTTGTGTTTCAAAAGAAACACATAACCATAACGCGATGCCACATCCGTAAAGGTCACGAAATATTCTTATCCACCTCTAGCCTAGCTAAACATGGGCCCACTTACGTCACTATGAACTGGTGCTTACAGATCGGTGGCATTTACACTTTTACCAAGTAAAGGTGTTTTAGGAATTTTACCTAATAAACTAGATTCGTAGACTTTATTTGAATAGAATCAAATTTGTCCTAGTACCCACTCTTCGAAAGTGTGGATATATGATTCTTGTTTTAATTGTGTCCCAGACAACAATGCCACTTTTAAGTTTCTTCTGATCAAATCAGTTTGAGCTATTTGTTTATCATGTTATACGTTTGAGATTTATTTCTTTTCAAATAAATGCTGTTATTCACATCTAATGTGTTTATCTCAATATCATCTTTATTTAATGAAACTCTTTAGTGTTCTAGAATATAAAGGTTCACCCGCAGCGGGTTAAACACTGATATAGAGATAATGTTTCTAGTCAAACTAGTTACATTATAACAGTTTCCAAATTTAGGTACACACCAGATGGTAGTTCCTAAATTTAGGTATCTACGGTTAAAAAATTGACTTTCGTCCCGTTTTCAATTCGCAGATTAATCTCAATCTGAAGTCAGTATCCTGCTCATAGCAGATTCTGAACATCAGTACATATTTATGTATCAGTCTAAGTATTTAAAATCCAATTTTAATACTAGTGGTGAACATATTTATGCCAATCATATCTCCGCAATTAATCCCAGATTAATTTTCTCTCTCATCTAATTAATCCCAGATTAATAAAGTGCGAGTCATACGTCATCAATGAATCTTCAGGAAGAGACCCATGAGATCCCCGGATATGTTGGCAGTAAATTCGGTCGTCGGACTATCCGAACACGTAAGTACCTAGTACTACGTTTATACCGATTTACAAGACAAGGTTGGCTTCTAGCAAAGCGCCATGCCTTCCCAATTCTCATGAAACATGCTTACAGGAATAAGCGATTTATAGCAGGCGTAGTATACGTAGTATTGTGTATTTCTATCCAGTATCGGATGATCACATGCAAGGCCTGGGGCTGGTACAGTGTCTGCCCCGTACGAAGCATATATCGAATAACTAGCAACTAGTCTATTTATTATCGGATAATCATGACCAAGTCATATTATCCCGATGGTTGCAACCCTTTAGAGAACCAGTTCTGTATCCCTACGCGATCATCATCTCCATATGACTGGAGTGATACTTTTGTTTTGACATCACACCCAACACACTACGATTCTCAATATACCCAGCAGAGGCGTACACATAACCTGTTAAAGCCCTGGACGACCAAAACCAAAGTATATTGATTGTCGCAAGTATTAGCAGTGCAAGTCTCAGGTTAAGACCAAATACACCTACCCTGATTTCGGACTTCCATAGACACATAGTCATACTACCAATGGAATTCCGAGGGGGTCTATCCAGAGCGAAGTTGTTTCTCGTACCATCGGTAAAACACAACCTCCTATTACACTTGCATGAGTATCATATACCCAAATATATGAGAACTATGCCGTTGTGCCCTCACAACGCGCACAAATGTAATACTAGTCTTTTACGCATTATCGATGTCCAATCTCGATAATACTCTGACTAGGGATATTTAATGATTTATCCTTCGTGGACTGATACTGTCTCATATCATTCTCAATCCAGGAACAAATCATAAGGACCTCATATCATTTATACATCTTGGTGATCTAATCACAAATGATAAGAGAGCAATCTCCTTTTTCACATAATTAATTTGTACAACAACACCATGATCTGTACAAATAGTGACGCTATGGGTCATAATTGTCCAACAGATGAAAGGTGGCTAGGGTTCAAGAATTAAATCTCTACAAAAGAAAAAATAAATTTTTTTATACTTAGGTTATTTTGTTTCCAAAATAAAACCAATCATTACCTATTCCACCATGCAATTTTCGGCCAAGAAAGGTATTAATGTCTTTAATTTTTGTAACATATACCAAGTATTGAATGTCATCATCATGGCAAAAATAAATCACAAAATTAAAGATTTAATTACCTTTTAATATTTGTAACTTCTAAATTAAAACCAAGGGTTTCCAAAACCCAAAATTTGGAAATTACAATCTTAGCCTTATTAAATTATATCATATATAATTTAATATTTAATATTTAATAATTATCATATAATTATTAAAACCATATATTAATTTTTAATATATAGTTTCAAGTGTGACAAAATAATATTATTAATCATATTAATAATATTTATACCTTTGTGAGTATATAATCGGACTATCCAATTATACTAAATCTGTTATAGTATATCGAGCTAGCACGAGGACCAAATGGACCTACAGTTTCGAGCTCCAATAATCTCGAAATATTAATTAAGCTCTTAATTAAATATTCTGAATTATTAACTCTGGGTTATTCCACTAAAAACCAGAAGTTGCACTCTCGTTGCCGCAGATGATATATTAAGCCGAACCAAATCGGTGTCCATCGATATAGTCACTACATACGAATTGACCATTCATGAGTATCTAGTAATTAGAGTCGGGTCATAATGTCCGTTATACCCCTCTAATTATTTATTCCTTAAGTACCATTGATTCTCTAATGAACGATTTATTCATAACCCTTATGGATTTTAATCTTTCTATTCGTAATAGAAAGACTTGAGCGCTCTAACTGTTCAAGTACTGAATCAACCCTTAAGGAAGATACTCATCTACGTCCCGCAAGAATGAGTGAACTCCAAATCTATGTAAAATGTTCCCAGCTACACAATAGATCATGCCCCCAAAGTACGAAGCTATTGGTCTGGACTGCTACACCAACCTCACATGTGTAAATCAAAGGACATAGCCTGCCATGCAGGAGTTCGTAGTACACTCAGGATTAAGATCAATCCATATATAACCATCTAGTATATCAAAATGACTTTCTTTGTTTAACGGATATTATAAGAATGTCATTTCCATCTAGGTCCATCTTATATGATCACATCATACAAGGTGCCTCCATTCTCATGTCTCTACATGGACGATCTCGGCTCAAGGTCGTCATACAAATATAGAATGGACCGCAGTTATAGATAAACCACAACAAAGTACCCGATTTCTTTGCTCTCTATGGACTATTTAAGATTACTAACTTTAGACTTAAATCCTCTTGTGTATGACACTCATACACTAAGTCTGAAGGCACATAAGTAATATAAGGTATTCAAGATAATTTAAATATGCGAAATTTAAACAAACACTTTGATAAATGAAAATACATCATTTTATTTCAAAATATATAAAATCGTTTACATAACATAAAGCTCTAAGGCATACATCCAAACAATCTCTCTCTTTTATTGATATTTTATCCCAGATAAAATATCTTTGCAATTAATATCAGATTAATTTTCTCTCTCATCTAATTAATCCCAGATTAATACAGTGCGAGTCATACGTCATCGATGAATCTTCGGGAAGCGACCCATGAGATCCCCGGATATGTTGGCAGTAAATTCCGTCGTCGGACTATCCGAACACGTAAGTACCTAGTACTACGTTTATACCGATTTACAAGATAAGGTTGGCTTCTAGCAAAGCTCTATGCCTTCCCAATTCTCCAGAAACATGCTTACAGGAATAAGCGATTTATAACAGGCGTAGTATACGTAGAATTGTGTATTTCGATCCAGTATCGGATGATCACATGCAAGGCCTGGGGCTGGTACAGTGTCTGTCCCGTACGAAGCATATATCGGATAACTAGCAACTAGTCTATTTATTATCGGATAATCATGACCAAGTCATATTATCCCGATGGTTGCAACCCTTTAGAGAACCAGTTCTGTATCCCTACGTGATCATCATCTCCATATGACTGGAGTGATACTTTTGTTTTGACATCACACCCAACACACTACGATTCTCAATATACCCAGCAGAGGCGTACACAGAACATGTTAAAGCCCTGGACGACCAAAACCAAAGTATATTGATTGTCGCAAGTATTAGCAGTGCAAGTCTCAGGTTAAGACCAAATACACCTACCCTGATTTCGGACTTCCATAGACACATAGTCATACTACCAATGGAATTCCGAGGGGGTCTATCCAAAGCGAAGTTGTTTCTCGTACCATCGGTAAAACACAACCTCCTATTACACTTGCATGAGTATCCTATACCCAAATATATGAGAACTATGACGTTGTGCCCTCACAACGCGCACAAGTGTAATACTAGTCTTTTACGCATTATCGATGTCCAATCTCGATAATACTCTGACTATGGATATTTAATGATTTATCCTTCGTGGACTGATACTGTCTCATATCATTCTCAATCCAGGAACAAATCATAAGGACCTCATATCATTTATACATCTTGGTGATCTAATCACAAATGATAAGAGAGCAATCTCCTTTGTCACATAATTAATTTGTACAACAACACCATGATCTGTACAAATAGTGACGCTATGGGTCATAATTGTCCAACAGATGAAAGGTGGCTAGGGTTCAAGAATTAAATCTCTACAAAAGAAAAAATAAATTTTTTTTATACTTAGGTTATTTTGTTTCCAAAATAAAACCAATCAATACCTATTCCACCATGCAATTTTCGGCCAAGAAAGGTATTAATGTCTTTAATTTTTGTAACATATACCAAGTATTGAATGTCATCATCATGGAAAAAATAAATCACAAAATTAAAGATTTAATTACCTTTTAATATTTGTAACTTCTAAATTAAAACCAAGGGTTTCCAAAACCCAAAATTTGGAAATTACAACTTAGCCTTATTAAATTATATCATATATAATTAATATTAATATTTAATAATTATCATATAATTATTAAAAACCATATATTAATTTTTAATATATAGTTTCAAGTGTGACAAAATAATATTATTAATCATATTAATAATATTTATACCTTTGTGAGTATATAATCGGACTATCCAATTATACTAAATCTGTTATAGTATATCGAGCTAGCACAAGGACCAAATGGACCTACAGTTTCGAGCTCCAATAATCTCGAAATATTAATTAAGCTCTTAATTAAATATTCTAAATTATTAACTCTGGGTTATTCCACTAAAAACCAGAAGTTGCACTCTCGTTGCCGCAGATGATATATTAAGCCGAACCAAATCTGTGTCCATCGATATAGTCACTACATACGAATTGACCATTCATGAGTATCTAGTAATTAGAGTCGGGTCATAATGTCCGTTATACCCCTCTAATTATTTATTCCTTAAGTACCATTGATTCTCTAATGAACGATTTATTCATAACCCTTATGGATTTTAATCTTTCTATTCGTAATAGAAAGACTTGAGCGCTCTAACTGTTCAAGTACTGAATCAACCCTTAAGGAAGATACTCATCTACGTCCCGCAAGAATGAGTGAACTCCAAATCTATGTAAAATGTTCCCAGCTACACAATAGATCATGCCCCCAAAGTACGAAGCTATTGGTCTGGACTGCTACACCAACCTCACATGTGTAAATCAAAGGACATAGCCTGCCATGCAGGAGTTCGTAGTACACTCAGGATTAAGATCAATCCATATATAACCATCTAGTATATCAAAATGACTTTCTTTGTTTAACGGATATTATAAGAATGTCATTTCCATCTAGGTCCATCCTTATATGATCACATCATACAAGGTGCCTCCATTCTCATGTCTCTACATGGACGATCTCGGCTCAAGGTCGTCATACAAATATAGAATGGACCGCAGTTATAGATAAACCACAAACAAAGTACCCGATTTCTTTGCTCTCTATGGACTATTTAAGATTACGAACTTTAGACTTAAATCCTCTTGTGTATGACACTCATACACTAAGTCTGAAGGCACATAAGTAATATAGGGTATTCAAGATAATTTATAATATGCGAAATTTAAACAAACACTTTGATAAATGAATAATACATCATTTTATTTCAAAATATATAAAACCGTTTACATAACATAAAGCTCTAGGGCATACATCCCAACAATCTCTCTCTTTTATTGATATTTTATCCCAGATAAAATATCTCTGCAATTAATATCAGATTAATTTTCTCTCTCATCTAATTAATCCCAGATTAATAAAGTGCGAGTCATACGTCATCGATGAATCTTCGGGAAGCGACCCATGAGATCCCCGGATATGTTGGCAGTAAATTCCGTCGTCGGACTATCCGAACACGTAAGTACCTAGTACTACGTTTATACCGATTTACAAGATAAGGTTGGCTTCTAGCAAAGCTCTATGCCTTCCCAATTCTCCAGAAACATGCTTACAGGAATAAGCGATTTATAGCAGGCGTAGTATACGTAGTATTGTGTATTTCGATCCAGTATCGGATGATCACATGCAAGGCCTGGCGCTGGTACAGTGTCTGTCCCGTACGAAGCATATATCGGATAACTAGCAACTAGTCTATTTATTATCGGATAATCATGACCAAGTCATATTATCCCGATGGTTGCAACCCTTTAGAGAACCAGTTCTGTATCCCTGCGCGATCATCATCTCCATATGACTGGAGTGATACTTTTGTTTTGACATCACACCCAACACACTACGATTCTCAATATACCCAGCAGAGGCGTACACAGAACCTGTTAAAGCCCTGGACGACCAAAACCAAAGTATATTGATTGTCGCAAGTATTAGCAGTGCAAGTCTCAAGTTAAGACCAAATACACCTACCCTGATTTCGGACTTCCATAGACACATAGTCATACTACCAATGGAATTCCGAGGGGGTCTATCCAAAGCGAAGTTGTTTCTCGTACCATCGGTAAAACACAACCTCCTATTACACTTGCATGAGTATCCTATACCCAAATATATGAGAACTATGACGTTGTGCCCTCATAACGCGCACAAGTGTAATACTAGTCTTTTACGCATTATCGATGTCCAATCTCGATAATACTCTGACTATGGATATTTAATGATTTATCCTTCGTGGACTGATACTGTCTCATATCATTCTCAATCCAGGAATAAATCATAAGGACCTCATATCATTTATACATCTTGGTGATCTAATCACAAATGATAAGAGAGCAATCTCATTTGTCACATAGTTAATTTGTACAACAACACCATGATCTGTACAAATAGTGACGCTATGGGTCATAATTGTCCAACAGATGAAAGATGGCTAGGGTTCAAGAATTAAATCTCTACAAAAGAAAAAATAAATTTTTTTTATACTTAGGTTATTTTGTTTCCAAAATAAAACCAACCATTACATATTCCACCATGCAATTTTCGGCCAAGAAAGGTATTAATGTCTTTAATTTTTGTAACATATACCAAGTATTGAATGTCATCATCATGGCAAAAATAAATCACAAAATTAAAGATTTAATTACCTTTTAATATTTGTAACTTCTAAATTAAAACCAAGGGTTTCCAAAACCCAAAATTTGGAAATTACAATCTTAGCCTTATTAAATTATATCATATATAATTTAATATTTAATATTTAATAATTATCATATAATTATTAAAACCATATATTAATTTTTAATATATAGTTTCAAGTGTGACAAAATAATATTATTAATCATATTAATAATATTTATACCTTTGTGAGTATATAATCGGACTATCCAATTATACTAAATCTGCTATAGTATATCGAGCTAGCACGAGGACCAAATGGACCTACAGTTCCGAGCTCCAATAATCTCGAAATATTAATTAAGCTCTTAATTAAATATTTTGAATTATTAACTCTGGGTTATTCCACTAAAAACCAGAAGTTGCACTCTCGTTGCCGCAGATGATATATTAAGCCGAACCAAATCGGTGTCCATCGATATAGTCACTACATACGAATTGACCATTCATGAGTATCTCGTAATTAGAGTCGGGTCATAATGTCCATTATACCCCTCTAATTATTTATTCCTTAAGTACCATTGATTCTCTAATGAACGATTTATTCATAACCCTTATGGATTTTAATCTTTCTATTTGTAATAGAAAGACTTGAGCGCTCTAACTGTTCAAGTACTGAATCAACCCTTAAGGAAGATACTCATCTACGTCTCGCAAGAAGGAGTGAACTCCAAATCTATGTAAAATGTTCCCAACTACACAATAGACCATGCCTTCAAAGTACGAAGCTATTGGTCGGGACTGCTACACCAACCTCACATTTGTAAATCAAAGGACATAGCCTGCCATGAAGGAGTTCGTAGTACACTCAGGATTAAGATCAATCCATATATAACCATCTAGTATATCGAAATGACTTTCTTTATTTAACAGATATTATAATAATGTCATTTCCATCTAGATCCAGTCTTATATGATCACATCATACAAGGTGCCTCCATTCTCATGTCTCTATATGGACGATCTCGGCTCAAGGTCGTCATACAAATATAGAATGGACCGCAGTTATAGATAAACCACAAACAAAGTACCCGATTTGTTTGCTCTCTATGGACTATTTAAGATTACTAACTTTAGACTTAAATCCTCTTGTGTATGACACTCATACACTAAGTCTGAAGGCACATAAGTAATCTATGGTATTCAAGATAATTTATAATATGCAAAATTTAAACAAACACTTTGATAAATGAATAATGCATCATTTTATTTCAAAATATATAAAACCGTTTACATAACATGAAGCTCTAGGGCATACATCCCAACAATCTCCCACTTGCACTAGAGAAAATGGGACATGTCACGTAATCCTAGACCATCTAGGTGACCTTCAAACACTTTAGCCGACAAGGTCTTTGTAAATGGATCAGGCAAGTTCTTTTGAATTTCATCTCTATATGATTTCCCTTCTTGTGGCTTCTTGGTTCTTTGAATTTTCCATTGCACCACTATTATCGTAATAAAGTGTGAGTGGTTTATTCATATCTGGAACAACTTCCAGATCTCCCAAGAATTTACGGAGCCAGACTACTACCTTAGCAGCTTCACAAGCGGCTACATACTCAGCCTCCATGGTGGAGTCAGTAATGCAAGATTACTTTACACTCCTCCATACTATAGCCCCACCTCTAGGGTAAACACTTATCCAGATGTTGATTTCCTAGAATTGACATATGTCTGAAAATCAGAGTCTGTATATCCCCTTAGGATCATATCCTTACCGGAATATACAAGCATATAATTTCTCGTTGTCTTAAGATACTTGAGAATGTGTTTCACAGCCACCCAATGATCCAATCCTGGGTTAGACTGAAACCTATTTACTACTCCCACTGCAAAATAGATGTCTGGTCTCGTGCAAGACATAGCATAGATGAGACTACCAACTGCTGAGCCATATGAGATATGTCTCATTTCCTCAACATCTTGAGGTGTCTTAGGAGACTATTCATTTGACAAGTGAATTCCATGTCGATAAGGCAAGTTGCCTTTCTTGGAATTCTGCGTCCCAAATCGCACAAGTACCTTGTCGATGTAAGATGTCTGAGACATAACTAACAGTTATTTCTTGCGATCCCGAAGTATCTGAATCCCAAGAACATAACTGGCCTCCCCCAAATCTTTCATTTGGAATTGGTTAGCTAGCCAAGTTTTCACGTCCGATAATATCTTTACATCATTCCCAATGGGTAAAATATCATCGATGTATAAAATAAGAAAAAACCACATTCTCGTCAATGACGCGCTTGTATACACAAGGCTCATCAACATTCTGCTCAAAGTCATAAGACTTGATCGTGGTATCAGATCTTATGTTCCAAGATCAAGATGTTTGCTTAAGTCCATAAATGGACCTTTGCAGCTTGCAAACCTTTTGCTCTTGATCTTGGGCTATGAACCCATGTGGTTGTACCATATAGATACACTCATGAACATTACAATTCAAGAATGCAGTCTTGACGTCCATTTGCCAAATTTCATAGTCATAATATGCAGCAATGGATAGAAGAGTGCAGATGGATTTGAGCATGGCTACTGGTGAGAAAGTTTCCTCATAGTCAACTCCATCTTTCTAGGTATAACCCTTGGCCACAAGCCTATCCTTGAAGGCATGTACCTTCCCATGTGCTATCTTCTTTCTCTTGTAGATCCACTTGCAACATATAGGTTTTACCCCCATCAAGTTGGTCTACAAGTTCCCAGACTGAGTTGGAGTACATAGACTCCATCTCTAGGTTCATGGCTTTGAGCCAATCCTCTTTTTTAGAATCATCCATTGCACTACAATAGGTCAATGGATCATCTATACCATCACTGGATGCGAAAACTTGTGCCTCTCCAACCCTTAGATAGCGATCAGGTTATCGTACAACCCTCCCACTGCGTCTAGGTAGTAGATCATTCTGACGAACTTGCATCTAATGCTCAGATGTTGAAGGTGCTATGTATTTGTCAACTGTCATTGACGATGCTGTGCTGGTCGAACCAGCAAGTAACTCCTCGAGTAACATTTTACTTCGAGGTTTGAACTCCCTCATATAGTACTCCTCTAGAAACATAGCATTTTTCGATACAAACATTTTATTATCTTCAGGACTATAGAAGAATCCACCCATATTCTCCTTAAGGTAGCCTATAAATAAGCACACCTGAGAACGTGGCTCCAACTTTGTAGTCTTATTCTTCAGCACATGTGCTGGACACCCCTATATGTAGAAAGGTCGTAAACTAGTTTTACGACCACTCCACAACTCTAAGGAAGTCTTAGGAACAGACTTAGATGGAACTATATTAAGGATATGCATTGTAGTTTGCCATGTATATCCCTAGAACAAACTAGGTAGTGAGCTATAACTAAATATAGATCTCATCATGTCTAGTATGGTCCGATTTCTCCTCTCTACAACACCATTTTGTTGTGGTGTTCCAGGTGCTGTGAGCTGGGATACTATCCTATGCTCAACTAAGAATTCCTCAAAATCTCTGTCAAGGTATTCTCCTCCAAGATCTGATCGTAGAGTTTTGATTGTTTTACCTAACTGGTTCTTAACCTCAGCACGATACCCTTTGGACTTTTCAAAAGTATATGACTTGTGTTGCATTAGATAAACATACCCATATATAGAATAATCATCCATGAATGTGACGAAGTATTCATAACCAGCTTGGGCTCTTACATTTATCTGTCCGTAAACGTCCGAATGTTTTATCTCAAGTGGTTGATTGGCTCTTATACCATTTCCAGTAAAAGGTCTCTTGGTCATTTTTCCTTCTAAATAGGATTCGCAGACTGGTAAAGTTCCGAGCTTTAACTGGTTTAAGGCTCCGTTCTTTATCAACCTATCTATCCGGTCAAGGCTTATATGACCAAGTCTAAGATGCCACAGATATGTGTCATCGTGAGAAATCTTTTGCCATTTAGTTATAAGTTTCTCAACCTTAAACATTTCAGCGTTGAACAGTGACTTGTGTGTTAACGGTCTTAACACATACAAGTTATTTTCTGAGTTTCCTGTACATATGGTTAATCCATTTCTACCAATAATAACCAAATTTCCATTATAAGAAACTGAAAATCCATCATCCAAGAGTTAAGAAACAAAAATCAAATTCCTATGAAAACCATGAATGAATAACACATTGTTCAAGTTTAAATAACTATTATTTGTAAAACATAAACTAGAAACTCCTACTGCTCTTGCTGAAATAGCTTCCCTTGTCACGACCATCATGGTGAAGTCACCTTCAGCAAGGTCCCTCAATGATTCAAGTAGCTGCAAATAAGAACAAACATAGTTAGTGGTTCCAGAATCAACAATCCAAGCGGATTTATCATCTTCCACTAATAGAGATTCGATACTGAGTAAATCATATTTAGCTGTAGCCTTTTTATCTTTTAGCTCAGCAAGGTATTTAAGATAGTTCCTTTTCCAATGCTCGTCCCTGTTACAGTGGAAACACTTTCCTTTGGGCTTGGCATCCTTGGAGCTTTTCTTGTTTTTCTTCTTTGTGGGTTTAGCCTTGGCCTTCCCAGTGCTATTATTCTTCATCTTTGCAAATTTAGAAGACTCAGCAATATTTGGCCCAACACTGGGCTTATGAGGATCCACAAGCATGGAATTGTAAAGGGTGAGCTCATTAAGCAGCTAGGTCAACGTAAAAGTCAACTTATTCATAACGTAGTTGCTTTTAAACTGCAGGAAACTCTTCGGAAGAGTTTCCATTATCATGGTCACCTGGCTACGCTCGTCAATACGAGCTCCATGAGTCTAGACAATGTTGAGATAGGTCATCATCCTTAAGACGTGCTCTCGGACTGATGTCCATTCCTTCATCCTAGCAGTCATCACTGAGACCATGGCCTCATGGCTTTGACGCTCCGAAGGCTGCCCAAACATGTCCTGCAATGACTCGATCATCTGAGATGCTGAAACCATAGGCTCATACTTTGCAGCAGGAACCTCGGACATCCCTGCTGGTAAGTAGCAGCGGAGCTTCTCATTTACCGCGACCTATTTCTGGTAGGCATCGCGCACAGCTTGGCCATCATTTCTGGCCAGCTCGAGAGGACACTCCTCCATCAGGATAAACTTTAGGTCTTTACAGACCAGGATAATGTTCATGTTACTTTTCCACTTAACAAAGTTTTCTCCCATTAATTTGTCATTAGAGAGTATTGAAATAATCGGAGAAACCATGGCTGAAAAATGAAATAAACATGCATTTAACATTCATCGCATATTAAAATTATCAAACAATTTTGGCATAAAATTAAACATGATGCATGAATAAAGAATAATGAATTAGAAACCTAATAGAGTTACTATGCCACGAAAATCTATCATCCCACAAGTAAGTCCGACGTAGGGTAGGTCAAGTACTTGCATGATAGATCGAGACAATCTCAGTCGATTAATATATACGGGAATAACTCTTATTTTTATATTAACCAACTATCGTTTGATTTGATCAAGGAATTTCATTAATATTTAATTATTCCTTTGTGAGTGTGACTTGCTGTTTCGGGATCCTTGGACATAACGAGTGAAGTACCGCCGTAGGGTAGGTCAGTTCACAAGATACATCTAGAATCTCTATCCTTTTGGAATCCAAACTCGATATTGACCGAAAATGGACACTATCCGTATGGGGACGAAAGTAAAGCTGTCTCGAGGCGCCTTTTGAATCTCACATTTTTGAACTAACAACGAAGATCGCGGGATATACTGTTGTATATCCCTCTCCCACTCACTATTTTAAATTTAAGGTTTCTATTTATAAAATATCTAATATTTTATTTTAACTAGTGTGGATTAATTTATGGCGGCTAAATCATAACTCTTATTTACACTAGTTAACCATTAGTGACCTAAATAATTTTAACTCTTAAAATTTTTATCACTAATTTCCATTAGTCTCTACTAATAATATTACTTAATTAAACTAATTTAATTAGAGTGGTATTAATGGCCTATTAAATTTTAACTCTCAAAATACTAGAACACTAATTGGTTTAAAATTTTAGAATCCTAAAATGGTCAAGATTTATATTAAACTATTTAATTAATCTTGGTACGTTATAAAATCCAATGGTACGTGGAATTGTATCCCGAGTGCAGACCACATTACCGTCCATTCGGATTTGGCTATGAAATTTATGTCCAGGTTTCCATCCTATATACCAATGGAATTTATTATGCACTTATAAAGCCCAATATGTTAGAATTCAAAATTTATTCAAGATAATTTATAATATGCAAAATTTAAATAAAAACTTTGATAAATGAATAATGCATCATTTTATTTCAAAATATGTAAAACTGTTTACATTATATAAAGCTTTAGGGCATACATCCCAACACATACTTAGGTGAAGTTATAACTCTAGGTTCTTCTATATTATAAGGTTTCCCAAAGTTTGTTAACTTATTTACTTTTCAATTCAATCAATTAAAACAACTCTCTTTTCCAACCAATAGTTTAGTTTAAGTTAAGTAAGTTAGTCTTCGTATTAATAAGAGAAATACTAAGTCTATGTGGGTATGATATTCGACTAATAGTCACTATATTACTTTAGCGATACATGCGCTTGCGTGTAGTATAAAATCGCGATCACACATCAAAATTTTTATTTACATACAAGTAATAACATGCATTGCACGATTCAAAACATAACTAACAAAACTTCTAGACTTCTTTAACATGTCCCCAAGACTCTAGATTGGATTACTGCAGTTTGGTTGATTCGATGTCTCGAGTATGACTTTCCAAAATTTGAATGGCTGACCGATCAGGTTATCAACCTATAAAACTAGCAAACTATTATGGTGTGAGTTATAAAACTCAGTAAGTAACCACACTCAACTATAAAAGACAAGAATACATTTTGAAAATATTATATATAATCATATATCATATGTATGTAAATTGTCAGACAACCCTTTATCATGTCGAATAAAAATCCGTGGAAACCTAAATCCATAGCGGTCATTGGAAAACGATCCAAACAAATAAATTTAGAACTCAATAGAAATACCACAATTAAACTTACATTAAAAATATTTCAAACTTAGCGCTGTTATTTACACCCTTAAATATCAACTGCTCTGAAAGTACTTACATATATTGATGTAAGAACTAAGTTCATAAGTCAAACCTAATCCAAAAACCCAAACTTTAAACAAAACTGTAATGAGGACTGCAAATTATTTCCGAACGAAACTCTTTTATTCTATATCAGTAAAGAAAGCATATTTGAAATATCATCAAATCAGATAATATATAACACTTCCTTTCGTAATAACTTACGTACTAACCCTTATACGGAACACCTTTGGAACGATCTATTTCAAAGTTATATACAATTACATATACGAATATAGAAAAATGGCTCATACATAATCTCAAATCCTTTATTTAACTGTCGCACACACATGACTTCTAAAAGCTTACTAGACTCATACATATATGGAAAATATTTCAAATATAAAAGCTTTCATCTATTTCACATATAAACTTTTGAGCAATGCATACCTTTCATATACAAATCTTCTAGAAATACATACCTTGTACAAATATAAGATCTTAATTTCATTCCAAACCTTTAGAACATAGGATTTCCAACAACAAAGAGGTACAAAACTTCCAGATATCAAAGTCATCACATGACAATATTAAAAGTCAAAATAATGAAAGAATACGTGTTTGAGTTATAAGCAAACAAAAGTACTAACTCATCAACCAAATTGTTCACATACACATATTATAAACGCAAGTCTTGTGTAATCAGTCTAATCCATCATTCAAAGGATCAATACATAATAAAACCATTTATTCTCATTTTCTTTTTTAATACAACTTTTTCAGAAAAAGAAAACAAAAGTATTTGAAAACGTCATAAAACTAGCCTTAATTACTTTTCAATTAAAATTAGCCACTATTAAAACCTAGCCTTAATGAATTTGGTTTAAATTAATTAACATAAACATATAGTTAACTGGTTTAATTTGGATATTTCTACCTGACCATAGAAAGAAGCTTGTAAATAGTTTAGTATTCTAGGTTAATAATTTGTAACAACCTAATTGAATGACAAATGCCTAAGTTCATCGCGTGCATGCTTAAGTGAAGTTATAACCCTTGGTTCTTCTATATTATAAGGTTTCCCAAAGTTTGTTATTTGCTTCTTATTTATTTTTCAATTCAATCAATTAAAACAACTCCCTTTCTCAACCAATAGTTTAGTTTAAGTTAAGTAAGTTAGTCTTGGTATTAATAAGAGAAATACCAAGTACATGTGGGTACGATATTCGACTAATAGTCATTATATTACTTGAGTGATACATGCGCTTGCGTGCAATATAGAATCGCAATCACACATCAATTTTTTTTTACATACATGTAATAACGTGCATTGCATGATTCAAAACATAACTAACAAAACTTTTAGACTTCTTTAACATGTCCCCAGAACTCTAGATTGGCTGATTGCAGTTTGGGTGATCCGATGTCTCGAACATGACTTTCCAAAATTTGAATGGCTGACCGATCAGGTTATCAACCTGCAAAACTAACAAACTGTTATGGTGTGAGTTATAAAACTCAGTAAGTAACCACACTCAACCATAAAAGACAAGAATACATTTTGAAAATATTATATGTAATCATATATAATATATATGTAATTTGTCAGACAACATTTTATCATATCGAACAAAAATCTGCGGAAACCTAAATCTATAGCGGCCATTGGAAAACGATCCAAACAAATAAATTTAAAACTCATAGAAACATCACACTTAAACTTACATTGAAAATCTTTCCAACTTAGCGCTGCTATTTTCACTCTTAAATATCAAGTCTTCTGAAAGTACTTATATATATTGATCTAAGAACTAAGTTCATAAGTCAAACCGAATCCAAAAACCCAAACTTTAAACAAAACTATAATGAGGACTGCAAATGATTTCCGAAATAATCTCTTTTATTCTATATCAGTAAAGAAAGTATTTTTGAAATATCATCAAAACAGATAGTATATAACACTTCCTTTAGTAATAATGTACGTACTAACCCTTATACGGAAAACCTTTGGAAAGATCTATATCAAAGTTATATACAATTATATATACGAATTTAGAAAAATGGCTCATACATAATCTCAAATCATTTATTTAACAGTCGCACACACATGACTTCCAATAGCTTGCTATACTAATACATATATGGAAAATATTTCAAATATAAGAGCTTTCATTTATTTCACATATAAACATTTGAGCTATGCATATCTTTCAAATACAAACCTTTTAGAAATATGTACCTTGTACAAATCTAAGATCTTAATCTCATTCCAAACCTTTACAACATAGGACTTCCAACAACAAAGAGGTACAAAACTTCCAGAGATCAAAGTCATCACATGACGATATTAAAAGTCAAAATAATCAAAGAATACATGTTTGAGTTATAAGCAAACAAAAGTACTAACTCATCAACCAAATTGTTCACATACACATATTAGAAACGCAAGTCCTGTGTAATCAATCTAATCCATCATTCAAAGCATCAATTCAAAAGGAAACCCTTTGTTCTCCTTTTCTTTTTGAATGCAACTCTTTTCAGGAAAATAAAACAAAAGTATTTAAAAACATCATAAAACTAATAAAAAGTCCAATGTCCAAGTCGTGTGCCATGATCGAATAATGAACGAAACAGGCTCATGTCGATAGAAGGTAGTGGGCCAAACATTTTCTGATGGTCATGATCTCATATCAAGCACTACAGAGGTTTTAAAACTAAAACCATTATCAAGCTATATGATGGAAACGTATCATCAAGCGCCTCTGCGAAAACATAACAAAAAATCATAAAACACGAAAATATGCATCAAGTGTCAAAATAGAAACATATCATATCTCATCAAAAGCTCATTTCATGTCAGAAGAGAAATCAAATACTTTTCAAACATATTTTTTCAGAGGCGAATCTTTTTGAAAATAAACTTTTCGAAATACCTTTTCAGAAAAACTATGAAACAATAGTATCTAAAATATATTGGAAAATTATTCTCTATAAACAAAACTAAACTCCAAAACCAATATCATCATAAATTTGTATCAAGCATCCAAGAATCAACTTAACTAGCGAACATATAAGCGTCCAATGCCTAGGTCGAGCGCACTGACGGGGTAATGAACGAAACAAGACTATGTGACAGAGTAGCATGTCAGCCATTTTCTGATGGTTAGAACCCTATGATAAGCGCCTTGGCGAAAAAAAAATTAAATATCATAAAACACAAAAATATGAATCAAATGCCTAGACGAAAACATTTCATCATCATATACAATCAAAATTGAGTTATTCGAATCCTTTCATCAAAACACCTTTGAGATCATAAAAATCAAAGTATCAAAATATCAAAATAAAAAACAACTTATCATAAGTAACAGAAATAGAAGTATCAACTCACGTCAGACATATCACATATCGCGCATCAACTTCGTTATCCATTGACAAATAACACTTAAAAACGATCACATTAAGCCACTTATCTATACATCAATAACATACCTCAAACTTGACATGTATATACTGTTGGGGAAAATATGGAACCCCTAGGGTTAGATTGATGCCCCGCGCAGCGGAAGTGAGTATAACCCATCGATATATAGAATGGGTGTATTTTAAAATATTTTTATGTAAAACTACATTCTATTTCGAGTATGTTGGAAAAAATAGGACCAAAACGGAGTCCGGAAACTCCAGAACAGAGAAAATGAAGTTTTAGTATGTATCAGTTCTGTGTCTCGCGACTCGGGAGCTTGGGCGTCGCGACGCTCCAAAGTGCGAGAGCAACTGCGAGAGTTGAATGTCTCGACATCGCGATGCGAAAGGGTGTGCGGCGCGACGCTCCTAGGTCTGATGCTCGGTGTCGCGATGTGAAGGGTTTGAGTCGCGACGTTGCCCTAGGCAGCGAGCAATTTTATACTTCAAACCAATACTAAACATTTCTAATTTTCTCTTAATACTTCAAATACACCTAAAATCTAATTTTAGTATCATAACCACCATCAACACATGTTATACAACTAGCATACATGTATTCTAAATACTTATATGCATTTGTTTGAATCAAAATACAAACCAATCTAGAATCCCACTATGAAATGCCTCATGAACAATTCTAGTTCATCCAAAGGTAGTCAAATGATTCTAGAATAGTAACCATATCTCTAAACTTTAATCTAGAGTTCCAAACTCTTATTATTTATTCCATGTCCAACATGAACATCTTTGACCTAATTAACAAGCATATTGTGTTTATACTTCAAAAGCATCCTAACATAATTTATTAGCCTTATTTCAACTTTAAGCTATGTAATCATACATCCAATACATAATTCATTACTATATGTCTCACTAATGAAAAACTCACTAATGAAGAACATAACTTAAGAGAAGTTCAAACTTACCTACTAAGCTTGATGCACATATCCAATCTCCTTCTCTTTGTTGAAATGGTTGGAGAACTTCCAAGGTTTGCAAGCTTGACTCCAAGATCCACTCTTGATTCCAATGCTAGCAAGCTTCACTCGAAAATCCAATCTTGATTTATCCTAGATGAAATATTGTAGAGATCTCACAAAGCTTTTCTAAATATTTCTCTAACTTAGGCTAATTTCTCCAAGAATTGCTTGTATTTAGCTTTCTCAAGCTTAATTAAAACCTTCATAAAGCTTGCTATTTATAACAAAATTTAAGCAATTTTTAATTAATAAAAGTTCTAATCAACTTTTATGCGGGCTTAATCTAATTTATCCAAATATATATAATTAGGTGTGAGTAATCACCTTTGTCTACCACTTTGATTTAATCCAATTAAATGAAGACAAAGATTAAGAAATGAATTAGTTCTATGTTTTCCACTTTGATTTAATCCAATTAAATCAAGCCAAAAACACATATAATTACATACTTGCAATTACCATGATATCTTCAAATGGTAGAGATAATTATGAAATTATGACAAAGCCCTTGTGTAAATATTGAATTAATCCAATTAGGTCAAGGTAAATAATCAATGTTATCCAATAACACTTGATTATCTTAGTTGATAATTATAATATCGAATATTATCTTGTATCAAAATTCATCCGCTACCCACGTGTTCAACAAGTACACTTCATATTGGGACTCTCGAAGTTTAGACATGTTCGTCATATAAGCCTAGCTAATATGTACGCAATTCGGCCACCTCCGAATTCGTGAAGAATATGAACGAACTTTCTGAACTATGCAAGTCGAGGTCATCACTTATGTTTAACAATCCCTCCGTCGTAGGCTATCCGAGTTGTGCTTAAGAAACATAGAATACATCGTCAAGTTTCCGAGGCCCACATCTCATGTCGACATGTCCACGATTCCTTACAACTGATGCGATCCACCTAAGGTGATCGACTTTGGCCAAAGTTTTAAGAATCACGACTTACTTACATGGATACTTAAACCCCTTATGATACACATACGAGCCGATGGATTCTATCTTGATTCACACTTGATTAACGAGTGTATCGGTCCACACCCAACGAACATCTAGAGGCCAAATCGTGAAAGATTTCTGACATACATAGCATCAAAGTGTGGAGAATCTCACATAAAATCAATGATATCCTATAGTCAAAGGATTACATATGCTACTCGACTCGATGAGATTTCTATTGACGGTGGTGTGTACTTCCAACTATTAGGAATCACTTGTGAGTCATTCAGTATTCGGTCCAACCAATACCTACACGTCTATACGAGCTTCCAAAGCTTATGGTACATCGGGTTAAACCATTGGAACTCCAATTCCAATATACGACATGTGCTGGTATTCTAGTTTATAGGAATTCGATCGTATTCCAAAATCAACGACTAGGAATATTTACTTTAATAATAGTTTATAATAGTAATACTTATCCTAATTTCGGACCACCTAGTGTCTAGTATTACTACAAGACTATTCTAAGGTCGATGTCAATCTTAGCATATTTATACATCAATCTAATATGCATAATGACAATACCATTAATAAGGTATGAAATGAAAATATAGTTATTTTATTAATAAATAATAAAATGTTCAATACATTATTCAAATTGGCGCCTCAAGCACTAACTCCATCTTACTTAGTGCCAATTTCGATGGTACCACAGTCCCATCTCCTCCACATATTTATCGAATAACTTTGGAGGTAAAGCCTTTGTAAGCGGGTATGCTATATTGTCTAGTCCTTGAACCTTCAAGACCATTATGTCTTTTCGTTCAATAATCTCTCTAATTACGTTATATTTTCTTTCCATGTGTTTAGACTTAGAATGCGCCCTCTGCTTCTTAGCCTGCGCAATGGCTCCGCTATTATCACAATACAATAGGATCGAATCCGCAATACTAGGCACGACGTCAAGTTCTGTGATAAAATTTCTAATCCAAACAGCTTCTTTAGTAGCTTCTGGAGCCGCTATAAATTCTACCTTATTGGTGGAATCAGCTGTTGACCCTTGCTTTTGAGCATAGCCAACTAACCGCACCACCATTAAGGGTAAATATGTATCTTGATGTAGATTTTCTATCATATGAATCTCCCTGGAAGTCCGAGTCTGTATAACCCTTAACTTGTAGCTCATCTTCTCCATATATAAGAAACTTATCCCTGGTACCCTTAAGATATTTCAGGATATGTTTCACGACTGTCAAATGATCATTACCTGGATCAGATTGATATCGGCTAGTCCCATTGACGTCGAAACTGATGTGAGGTCTTGTACATAGTATAACATACATTATGCTTCCAATACAAGATGCATATGGCAAGTTAGACATCCTAACTCTCGCTTCCTTAGTCTAAGGTGTCATTTTCTTCGAAAGATGTATGATGTATCGGAAAGGTATATTTACTGCCTTATAATTGGTAAAACCGTATATTTCTAACATCTTATCTATATACGTCGATTGTGACAACCCTATAAGCTTCTTAACTTTATCCCGATAGAGCCTTATACCTAGTATATAGGAAGCTTCACCCATATCTTTCATGGAGAAGTTCTTGCAGATGTAGGCTTTCACATTTTGCATCAATCCTATATCATTTCTAATGATAAGGATGTCATCTATATACAAGACTAGGAAAACTATCATGCTCCCACTAATTTTTTTTATAAACATATGGTTCTTCCTCATTCTTGATGAATCCAGATAATCTAATTATCTCATCAAAATGACGATTCTAGCTTCGGGATGTCTGATTAAGTCCATAAATAGACTTTTGGAGCTTAAGAACTAAGTTTGAAGTTTCACTGGATACGAAACCCTCTGGTTGTTCCATATAGATATCCTCTTCAAGGAATCCATTTAGGAAAGCGGTTTTCACATTCATATGTCATATCTCATAATCGTGATATGCAACAATGGCTAAAAGAATCCTAATGGATTTTAGCATGGCTACTAGTGAAAAAGTTTCCTCATAGTCAATCCTAGGATGTTGAGTGTAACATTTCGCTACCATTCGGCCTTAAAGGTTTCCACTTTTCCATCGGGCCCTCGCTTCCTTTTGTAAACTCATTTACAACTAATAAGTTTAACTCCTTCAGTAAGTTCAACTAAGTCTCAGACTTGATTGTAATGCATAGAATCCATCTCGAATTTCATGGCTTTATGCCATATTCCCAAATCGATATCCAATATTGTCTATTTATACGTAGTCATACATGTTTCCTCCAAGAGGAGAATATCAAGACTCACATTAGATGTTAAAAATAATCTCTCAAGAGGCCTTATTATTCTATTTGACTTACGTAGAACCTGTGTTGGATCCTTCACCTAGTTGGATCTATGGTTCCATCTCAGGTTTCTTAATGTTGGGATCAAACTCATCAAATTCAATCTTTCTACAATTCCCACTTTGCTCAAAAATTCTTTTTTAAGAAAAGTGGCAAAATGAACAACAAATACATTTCGTTGCTCAGAATAGTAGAATCAATATCCCAAAAAAAAATTAGGATATCCAACGAACCTATATTTCTAGTATTACTACAAGACTATTCTAAGGTCGATGTCATTTTTAGCATATTTATACATCAATCTAATATTCATAATGACAATATCATCCAAGCACCAACTCCAACATATACATATATCCATAACATATGATTCATACATAGCTGTACCAAACCACCCAAACCCGTGGTTCTAACCAACTCACACCCATAGTGGTTTAGCCAACTTAAACTATACATATTTCTTCATAGATATATGTACATATACACACATATATCTCATACGAAACACACATGCAAACAAATAACTGTACATCAAGTATTCACCATATGGAATACTTACCTAATCTAGCGAACGCTCATGATCCTAGTCAAATCTTTCAAAATAAATGGCGAAAATAATTAGAATCGATGTTACGCGGAATTCTCAACTCAAATATGACAAACTTTCAGATCTTCCCATAATGACCAAATCAAGTCCGATTTTAATGATTTATGTTTCATTACTCTTAAAACATCTAACTTAACAAATCTATCATGTCAAATTCACTTTCCGACCTAAAACCCAGAAATTCCCTGAAAAAATTTGAAATCGTTATAAACAGGTTCAGGACCTTTTGGAATATCCTGATTCTTTCAAAAATAGTCAAGTACTCATAATACATCATAATATCTCATTCTGGGACAATAAAACAACTTAAATCCTTGAGTTACGCATTATCGGAAAATCTTCCGTAAAAACTTTCAATAACTCTACGGAAGGATCCTGAACCCTCTCAAACTTTCTGAAACCATATAAAAATTATCATATTATTATAATTTACTCATATTTCGCATTAGATTCATCAAAACACATACGCGTGAAATCAGGTCTTACCGGGAATTCTCTAATCCTACTGGATCGATCCATTTCATTGCGATTTCACCCGGATTCTACCAATAACACAAATTCAATACATTATTACATATTCAATTGAATACAAGTCAATGCAATACTCTACGACACTACTGGAAGCATCCGAATATACAAGAGAAACTTGAAAAATAGTGAATTTTACCAGGATGTCGTACATAGATTCTGATGGCATATACAGACTCCCAACGCCCGTACGAACGCGCTAGTGTGGTCAGAATTTCATTAGGAGGTGTCAAGCATCATGGCCCCACACGACAGTTCTTTTTACCTTGTTTTACGTGCCACTGAGCAGGATCGAAGAAACTGTCACCACCGAATTGTAGTACTCTTCAAGGGCTTTGATTTGGCAGGTGGCTCGACACATGGATCGAAGCAACAAGCCGGGATCGAAAAATATAAATTGGGCATTTTCTCTCTTTCTTTCTTTTTGTTGTTTCCGGTGTTTCTAGGGTCACCGCCGGCCACCACGGCCCATCATCACTACTAACATCAAATTGGGGGGGGTCGAGTGAGGTGATCTGAGATCTTTTGCCACTTTTGTAATTAAGGAAATTTGTTGGTATATGTAGAAAAGTTTCAGAAAATTACATCTTTGCCCCCATGGAATTGTACTTTGGTCCTTATTCATGAGCTGCTTCGAAAATTCCCAAAATTGAAGCCATTCTTATAAAAAATTTAAAATGTTTTCAACATAAAAGTTGTTTGTCTTCGAAAGAAATTTCTGAAGGATTAAAAACCATCGCATTCGGAGTTCTTTTACTATTTTTATAGTCGGAATGCTAAAATTTCTCTGTATATAAAAATCATGTAACCAATTCTTTCAAATTTCACGATTTCTAATACAATAAGATTCTATTTTAAGACACCTCAATACATTTTTTAATGCTTAAACTATTCTCCAATGTCGTCTCATTCGGAAACAGAAACTATTATCTGAGAACCTTCCAGAACTGTTTTGAAAATTCAGGATATTATATTAAAAGTATATAATAATTTTTATATGATAAACCATTTAGGGGTGGATATGGTTCGGTCCGGTCCGGTATGATTATAAAAAAATTATAATTATAATTATTCAATTTTTTTTAAAAAAAAAACAGTACGGTCCTTTTTATTTAAAAAATTATAATTATCCAATTTATCGGTTTGGTACAATTCGGTTTATTAAATTTTTTAATAATAACAATAAAAATGAATGAAATATTTCTTAAGAAAAATATAAAATATGGCATATATTTTAAATTTATTATTTTCCAATAAATTATGAGAAAAAAGAAAAATATAAAATATGACATATATCTGTCATATTATGTATGATATATTTTTTTATGTCACAATATGTCATTATTGTATGACACAAGTCGTTTTATAATACATAATTATTATAAATTTATAATATATTTCGTGATACTTTTTATGTAAAAAATATATATTATAAATTAGCGTTTTTTTAATAGTATGTCCTGATACAATGGTAACATAAACTAGATATATTTAGAATAATATAAGTATATTAGTGACGTCATACATGATAATATATTTTTTTTTTTGGAAAAGTTACATTTTATACCAAAACAAAGCAAAAAAAATACATAAGCAACCAAAAAAGCCTATACATTAGTGCACACTTCAGGTACAATCCTAGTTTTGTAAACAACATCCAATACATCCTGCAACAACCATACATAGGCTCTTACAAACATACAAACAAACAAGTATAATACAATACAACCATGCAACAATCCTGATACTAGAGTCCAAAAAGCAAAGGAACCAGATCCATAATCAAATACTTCAATTGCTCTCCTATCGTTAAGATCCTCTAGCTCATTCTTCAAACTTTCTTTCCACCTCTACAAGAAGCCTTCCTTTTGCCTTTTCCAAGCTGAAAGCTTTACAAAAAAGCTACCAAGGCTGCCAAAACAGAAGGAGAAATTAATAAAGAAACCAATACATGAACAAAGCAGAACAGCATAAGCATGTAACTAGTATCATGGTTAGATAACCTGCTCCTGCAAATTAAACCATGCTATAGTCCAAAACAAGAAAACAACCGAAGAAGGAAAGCATAAGCAAGCAACATCACACTTTAAACTACTCTTTAGACGTCCTACAAGAGAGAAAATCCTCTAATACACTGGAGGGTAAGCCAAGGGTAATATTGTAAAGATCAAATAAACCAAAACCCCAAATCAAGCACATAAACCCCACTTTTCTTTCACATAGTCTTGGAAAATATATTTCCTATCTAAGAGGAGTAACGTACTTCTATCGCACCACAGTTGTTATTTCTTGAACTACCAATCCCACAGAAGTGGTCCTATGATCAAAAGCCCTTATGTTGCGTTTATACCAAATAAAATAAACTGCGGCCCAAAACACTAACCTAACTAGTTACACTAAATATTAATATCATAGATTTATGATTTGAGTATTACCAACACCATTAACAAGTGTAAATAAAACCAACTTTTCTTATAGTGACTTATTTTTTTTTTATATATTTTAGTTGTATAGGAATTTACACCTATATAAACGTTTTTATATGATGTTAATAAACCATTTAAGTGTGGGTACAATTCGGTTTCATACGATCAAAAAAATTATAATTATTTGGTTTTTTATTTAAAAAATTGTAATTATTTTTAATTGTCGGCCGATTCGGTATAATTCAGTTTCTTAAATTTTTTAATAATAAAAATTAAAATTAAAAGATTATTAACATTTACATAAAAAAATTTATATTGTAACTCTTCTGATCATCATAACTACACCAATAAATATTTTTCATAAGATATAATTATCATTTAAATTATTTAAAATGTAGAAAATAAAAAGAATAATAACCAAATTATAAATTATAAATATTTCTTTATATTAATCATCACTCAACATTAATTAAATTAAATAATGTAACAAATATAATTTTAAAATAAGAACATAATATGCTTATATTTTAAAATTTTAATAAATTAAATTAAGCAATTAATTCGATTCGATTCAGTTTTTTAGTTAAAAAGGTAATCTAATTCAGTTCGTTTATGTTTTTTAATTAAAATATCGAATAATTATTTTTGAAAATAATAAAAAAAAAACTTTCGGTTCGACTTTTCAATTTCAGTTACTTTTTTATCCACCGCTAAAACCATCAATAAAACTTAAAAAATTTAATTTTACATCTTATTATCTATGATTATAGTATGTTGTTAATTACATATTCTTAATTAAAATATATAAGAAGGAATAAAAGGATGTTGCAATTACAAGCTAGATTTTCTGTTACCAAAATCATCACAATATTAATTCTCAACATTAATACACTCCCATATACATACATACATACATACATACATACATACATACATACATACATACATACATATATATATATATATATATATTATATGTAACATACATACATATATGTCATTATTCAGAATCATCTTTGATTTATTATTTATAAAAATAAAATAAAATAATAAACCACCCTCCAAATTATTTTATTGTTGTTTCCAAATCGGCCCACTCTAATAGCTTAATTTACATTATAAAGCATGAATGAAGATTTTCATCACTTAAACAGCTATAAAAATTCTTATTGGCAAGATGCTGAGGAGGAAAATGGATCATATTATTTTCTTTATCTTTTTGAATATTGTTCTTCTTGTTCTTCACTGCCTCCTCTTTCACAATCTCTACAAACTTTCCTAGTCGTTTTGTAATTGTTTCTGCAAGCTTTGATGGATCAAATACTCCTTTTACTGTCACTTGTGATTTATTCATATCTGGCTCCACAGTTAAAACTCCTGAAAATCATGAACATTTATAAATAACGAGTAAAAAGGGAAAAAAATAATAATAGAAAATATAAGGAAGTAATAAACAAATAATAAATACGTAACGTGTTATAAATTTAGATAATCGAAATTACCATCAATTCGTTTAATATTTTTCTTAATATCACGAGCACAAGCTTCACAATGCATGTACATTTTGAGGACCGCAACTTTCACTTGAGGCTAATCATGGATGGAAATGTAATAAGAATATTTTCATATATATATATATATATATATATATATATATATTGTTGACAATCAAGTAAAGTTAAGGGAAAAGAGTGATGTGAAAAGTACTTCTTTTTCTGTTGGTTGTTTTTTCTTTTCTTCAGTATTAGCTTTCGGTTTTGGAGAAATGAGCTCGACATTTGAACTATATTTTTTTCGAATTCTATCAAGAACTTTTGATGGGTCGGCTTTTTTTCCCTTTACAGTCACCTTATTGTTTGCTCTATCAAGCTCAATTTCTTCCACACCTGAAAATTAATTTGATAAAGTTAAAAATTTAGCAACTCGATATGAAAGTAAATCACAAAGTGAATTTCATGAAGTTGAAAGCACTTCATATAATCATTAATAATTAATAGAAGATTTTTTTATTTTATTTTTTAAAAATTTACCATCAAAATCTTTAAGACAACGAGAAACTTTAGTGGCACATCCATCGCAATGCATGTAAACTTGTAAAACAATATTTTCGACTTTCTCCTGCACCTTTTTATCTTCGTCATCTTGATTCTGTGGCACGTTTTGCTTATTGTTTTTCTACACAAATTACAACTAATTTAAAAAATGCAAAAATTAAAAAAAAAAAAGGGTAAAAACAAGTAGCCTAAATTTATGAAGTAACGTGAGAGTGAGATTACCTTTCCCATTGTTCTTTTTGTGTATAGATTTCAATGTTAAGTATGATTGAGAGATGAATGAGAAGTTTAAAAAAAAGATATAAATATATATCATGTTTTATATGTCATAAATAATCGAGAATTATTGCTAATACATAATAAGAAAATATTTTGAATGCAAAATTAATTTTTTAGTTATAAAAAGTATTGGGATAATGGATTTACCAAACATGAATTATCTGCATAAGTTATCTTTTCATAAAATCTCCAAACAATAAATCAAATTCTAGATATAATATGGTGTTACCGAATTTGGTAAGTCCTTGAATTGAATTTGAACTTTCCCAAATGGTCTTCATAATTAGTTTCCTTTTTCATAAGATTTTTTTTTTTAAAAAAAATAAAAATTTATATGCAGAGTTATTTTTGAAAGGTTTAATTAATGTAGTAGTAATATGTAAAATGACTCACTCAGGCAGTCTTGAAGCATTAAAAAATAAAGTCATATCATACACTTAAAAATTGAAATTTCACTGGATTCGAGGGATCCTAATTTTGGATAAAATTTGGGAAGCTCTAGCCGACCGCCTGTGTCAACTCTCCTAAGGACCATCTCTGGGCTCAACCCACCAAACCATAGTCCAAGCATATGTCTAATTAAAAAAAAATACTCCCAAAATATACAACACTACAAGAATATGAGTTTTTAGCGTCACCTGTAACATCCCGATTGCCACGGCAAGATCGCGAAGACCCTTTTCAACATGAGTGATGTATTTTGTATCATAAATATTGTATGAGCGCGATTGTATTCGCGAATTCATTTTTCAAAAAATCGGCAAAATAATTGTTGTTTCGGTATGTAATTATTTTATTGCATTACTGATAACACATGGTATTTTGATCATAACTTAAGTTATTGATGTCCGATTTCAGTGATATTGATATATAGCGTCAGAAAGTTTAGACAAATGTTCAGTAGTTTTCCAAATTTAGATAAGAACCAAGTCAAACACGCACGGTTTTCAGCCACCCCTGCGCCAAATTGATTATTATTATTTTAATCAAAAAAAAAATCTGTCGCTCACTATATAAAGCAGCATATATAAAGCAAGCATTATTCACTATTCTTCATCAGTTCTCTCATGCTCTCTCTGGACACACACACACACACTTAACTCTTGCTCTCTTCTTCTTAAGCCAAACTAAGGAAAGGATTTGGGGATTCTTTAACCAACTACAAAGACAAGTAAAGCTTCCATCTCTCAATCCTTTAATTTCGGACATTTCTTACATGTAATTTCATCCTTCAACTTCGAATTCGATGAACACCCTAGGTTATATTTGACGTTTTTAACGTGATTAAGTTGTTAGGGTGTATATTCATGTATTTCATGATATAATGGCAAGAATTAAGCATGTGAATCATTGAATTTTCTTAGAAAAATTTGATTAGTAAAGGTGCATTTGGAGATTGATTTGTGTATTTTGGTGTGTTGGAATTAGTATGTGATGTTATATTGGTGGTTTGTGTTGGATTAATAAATGCTCTTGTTCTTGAAGGGGTACTTTGTGGTTTTTAGTGTGTGGCTATATGATCAGCGATTTTTTTTAGGTGAATTTGTTGAAAATTAGCTTACAGACTGAGGTTATGGTTAAATATTTAAGTAAAAAAAAAAAATGGATATTGAGGATATGTGTAACAAATTAACATGCATTATTTTCTTTCAATAATGAAAGCTTTATCATAACACTACAAGAATTAGACCATTTAGCGTCGAATTATTTCGACGCCATAAGTTACGGTTTCGACGCAAAAGAGATTTAGCGTCGAAGAAATTAGACGCAAAAAATGGACGATAAAATGTCGACGAAAATCACTTTTAGCGTCGAAATAATTACATGCGACGCTAAAAAACAGTATTCTGCGTCCACTTATTTTCGACGCTAAAGTAAATTGTCCGACGCTATATTTTATATTTAGCGACGAAATAATTCGACGCAAAAATTCAAACTTTTAGCGTCGCAAATTGTCGACGCTAAAGTATATTAAAAAAGTATTATATGTAAGCTTACAGCGACCATTTTTTTTGCTATTTCGAAACTTGTCGACGCTAACGTATATTAAAAAAGTATTATATGTACGCTTACAGCGGCCATTTTGTATACTATTAGCGTCGAAATATTCGACGCTAAAAGTAAAAAATTTATTTTTTTAAAAATTAGTAATTTACTTATTTTTTGGGCTAAAATATTTAATTTAGTTGAAAAAAATGTAATTAATAACAAAATGACGAAATATTATATTGAAATTTGTTTTAGAAAAAAGAAATATTATATTAAATCTATTTGTTCAAAATGTTTATACAAAACAAAATATAAAATTAATTTCTACTGTGATGGGGGGACGCTCGAGCCCGATGCACCATGACTCATTGAGGCCTCGAACATCTAACGGAAAGCCAGCAGTTGTTGTTCCAACTGCTCCATCTTCTTCTCGTGGTCCATCATCTTCTTCTCGTGGTCCACCGTGACCTGTTGTAGCTTCTCCTTAGTCTGCTGCAGCTCGTCTTTGGTGGTGACTAACTCGTCTCGAAGAGAGACATTGTCCGAATTACCACTATTGCGTGCAGATGACGTTGGCTTCTTACGAGTGCCAAGACCAACGTTGTAAGCTGTCTGATTCTTGAAAACCAATTGCGACAGCTGCTCATCTGGTATGGGGTCGGACCCTGTCTCCTGAGTTTGATGTTGGAATTCCATCATTTCGTTCTGTTTCAAAAAATAAGTTAATATTAGAATTTGAGAAAAAAATTAACATATATAATATTAATTGTTTTATTTTAAAAATTGAAACTTACATAGCAGCGTTCGGCTTCTTCATTTATCCATTTGTTCCTCTCATTGTAATGCGTCACACGGAAAAAATCTGGAAATGATTGCACCTCACCTGTGCTACTCTGTTATAAACATAAAATAAATTCAATATTATTCCAGATTAGTAAAAATAATTAACTGTTAAATTTTACGTTATGATATATTTACCTCAGCATGTTCGGCACGATGTTGGATAAATGGCTTCGAACCTCCACGGTGGTTAAAACGCAAGTGACTTCGATTTTCCGCATTTGCGTGACATTTATCCTGTATTTACCAACACTGTAAGTACCGAAAACAAAGACAATTATAAATTTCCGTTTATTTCAAAATTTACCTGGTGTTTTTTGCTAGACCAAAGCTCACATAAAAATGTCCAATCTTGTTCCTCTATAAAATCAGGCTTGTGTTGTGGAGCATTTGAAGGTCCATGTTCGTCGAATATTGGTTTCAGAACTTTTGTTCTATAATCTTTATAACTTTTCCCCATGTGGTAGTCAATATATTGTTGGACATTCACTTGGGTCAGATCGAAGTCGAACCATTCCTACATGAAAATTCTAGTAAAAATAAGTATAAAATAAAAATGTTAAATAACAAACAATATCGAAAACTTACAAGTAGCGAAGGGAATAGCTGGTTCATTTTCATCTCCCACGGTATCTTTCTCCAAGATACGTAGTTTTGGGGAGCTTCATATCGAGCTGTAGCTCCTATGGTTGTATTAAACGTTGAATTATGTTGTCCGACTTGAATGTGTCCATCATCTGATATCTCTATCCGGATACGGCCGTGAGCCTTAACGTACTTAGCCAACCCCAGGCCACGGGTGCGTCCTCGACCCTTCACTGTACTGGACTCACCTGTGCTAGCAGAGAAATCACCAGGGCCAGTTGCCCTTGCTGATGTAGATGGAGTCGCGGTAGCCCGTTTGCGATTGCCCGGTGCCATCTGCAAAAACCCGTCGCATTAGCGTCATCAAATTCCAAAGTTCTTATACATATACATACATATCCATACAAGTCAATACAACTTAACAAAAGCGCTTATAACATCGAATGCTCACTTTCGTTTTCAAATTCATTCATTCATTTCACATATGCATTCATTATCCATATAATCTACGAGTTCCATCATACACGTACATACACACAGTCACACACACAATCATCATACAACCAACCACGAAGCACATTTAAAAACCAATACACACGACTTCTCATGCACACGCATAACCATAACAAACATTCCAAAACACATACTATACTATATGAACTTTCGAATTCCAAAACACATACAAACATTCCAAATTTGGACGACGAACATGATGGACGACGATTGAGGACGACGAACTGCCCAGAACAGCTGCTGTTCGTCGTCCTCAATCGCCTCGGTTCGTCGTCCATTTAACGTGTCGATCATCATCATTCATCATTCATCATTTGTCAATCATCATCAAGCATCAACAATCATCATCATCATCATCATTCATCAACAATCATCATCATCATCATCAATGATTCCACTCTTTTAACAATCATCATCATACAAATTCATATCATGCAAATTCATCATCAACTTCAACAATCATCATCATCAACAACCATAAATCAACAAATGAAAACCATCACCATCATCATCATCATCATCAAATTAAAATCAAAAAGTGAGACTTACCTTAAAGTCGTTGCTTGCGATGTCTAGAAGCCGAGAATGCAGAAGAAGAGAGTGCTTGGGCGAATTTTGCTCGTTTGAGCCGAGAAGAAGAGGTCTCTGGTTTTAGGGATTTAAACGACATTTAGCGTCGAATTTATTTTCTTTTAGCGTCGAATAATTCGACGCAAATAAGTTGGCGGTTCATTAAAATTTAGGGTTATTTTTCCGGGAAATTTAATTTTTATATTTAGCGTCGAAATACAAAATTCGACGCTAAATATACAATTAGCGTCGAATTAATTTGATTTTAGCGTCGACTATTTCGACGCAAAAAAATGGGCGGCTTATTAAAAAGTTATGGTTATTTTTCCGGGAAATTTAATTTTTATTTAGCGTCGAATTAGAATTGTCGACGCTAAATGTAAGACATTTACCGTCGAAGAATAATCGACGCTAAATGTCTTTAATGTAGCGTCGAATAATAATCGACGCTAAATGTCTTCATTTAGCGTCAACTATTGTATCTCGACGCTATATGTCTTACATTTAGCGTCGACAATTTTATTTCGACGCTAAATGTCTATCATTAAAAATATTAATTAAAAACAAATATATCATAGTTATACTATAAATCATTACGTTAATATTTCAACCATATCTAAAGAGTAATTAAAATCAACAACCATACATTAAAATCCATAAAATTATTCATCAATCACAAAATACTGTAACTTCATAATTAATCACTATTATCGTCGGTATTTGAGGATTCGTGACTGGAATCGAAGTCATCTTCAGTGTCAAATTGTTCTTCACTTGCTACTTCAACGCTCACTTCAGAATGAGGAATTAGCTCAACGTCTGTACTAGCTCGAGTTAATGTGATATTTTCAGGAACGTTGGCAGTTGGTCCAAAAAATATCTGTTCAGGAACTTCAAAATTGCCGGAGACTTCTTGTGTTTCATCTGATATGTCAACTATATCTTTCTCCTGCGTGTCCCAAATGGCCCTATGTTGTAACTTTTCTACCACCATCCATCCAGTTCCTAACTTAGGATCAGGTATATATATCACTGAACGTGCTTGCGTACAAAAAATGTATGGATCATTCTTGTACCAACAACGTTGAACATTAATTGATGTGAGATGATTTCTAACTTGAATTCTCCTCTTTCTGGCATTTGTGTCAAACCACTTACATTGGAATAGCACAATATGTCGTCTGGGTCGATATATCAACTCAATGACCGATTGCAATACGCCGTAGAAGTCAATTACATCTGAGCCGTGTTCTCCTTGGACTACAATTCCAGAATTTTGAGTCACATGATTAACATCTCGTTGTTCGGTATGAAATCTAACTCCGTTGACAATACATCCACTGTACTCATACGCCTGCTTTTGAGGCCCATAAGCCAAAGAAACCAACGAGGATTGCGAGTCCAATTGACCATTTTGCACTTGATTAATAATCTGACAATGAAATATATGTGTTAATATAACAAACTGAAATGTCTAATGTTAGGATCAAAATAAATATAAATATTCTAACTTACTGTAGGGGTTTTTTTAGGGGGTTAATCCGGTAACACAGCGGAAGCGGTGAAAATCCGATTTTCAGATTTCAAAAATTTTTCTCGGATTAATTAAATAAACATATTTATTTAATATTCCAATAATCAAATTATGAAAATAAATTCAATAAAACAATTTTAAGTGAATTTACCGAAATGCCCTTGCTTTGGTATTTTGTCCGTTTTAGTCCGAAATTGATCCAATCAATTTTGAATGATTCTAAATCATTTCTAAGATGAACTTATGATGTTCATAACATCAAAACACCAAAAGCACCAAAATCCCCAAATTTGCTCACCAAGGCCGAGAGCCTCACAAGGAAGCACATTTGTGCACTTTGTCATTCCATGTCTCAAAACACATCTAAATGTAATCCAATGAACATGAAACTTTATATGCATCATATACACACACAAATACACAACATATATGAAAACCCCCAAATTTGGAATTAGTCATGATCCCTAATTTTTCAATTTCCACAAATTGGACAAATTAGACCAAATACATTAAATCAATTACTTCAATCATCATTCTTCCATCCAATCCAAGTCTCAACACAATGAAACAACTCAAGATCAAATCTAGGTCATTTAAGAGTGGGTCAATAACTCTAGATTAGCAACATGGTTTCCAAAACCTTAAAAGAAAGTTTATTACTACAATAGTTATACACTTCCTTCATTACACATGCTTCACACTTCACCAAAACTTCCATCAACAAAAACCACAAGGAACAAAGAACGAAACATACTAAGAATGTCATATATTAAAGCCTAGAACCTAAGGAACAAATTCCTTACTAATAGCAAGTTCAAGAAACTTACTAAAAATCCAAGCTTTTTGATTTTTGTCTTTCTTTTCTCAAGCTTCCTTTGTCTTTCTTCAATGGAGTTTGTGTTTTTTTAAAGTGTATTAGGTTTTTAATTAAATGAAATGAAAAACAATATATACTTGTAACATTTTCACCTTGGCCGAAAATCAAAGGCAAATACAAGAAATTGTAATTTCAATTTCATTTCAATTATCATTTAATCAACTTGCATAAATATCAAAAACAACTTTATTAGATATTTATTTAAGTCAACAAATGCAACTAACATCATTTACTTTAAATATCCTAACATAAGATATTTATATTTTAATTAATTTAATCATTTAACAATTAAATAATTAATTAATTAATCAAATACAAATATATTAAATATATGTATAATATTTACATTAAATATTAAAAACATATATTCATTTAGGATATAAGTCAAATAACTCATTTTGACTATTAATTAATGTGTATTTAAATTAATCAAGTATTAAATGTAAATACACAAAAATTAAGCAAATGACTATCTAGTCTCTTTAGCACGTATATTGCGTTTAACCTTTAAACAACTTTATAAATAATCAATATTATTTATTAATGTTGCTCTAGTGCTCTACGAGTATGTTTCATTATTGAGACTCTCTAGATTCAGGTATATCCGTCACGAAATCTAATTTCGTGTCCATAATCTATCCACCCGTAGATTATGACGATCACGGATAATCTCGCTGAACCATACAGGTCGAGGTCATGGCAAATGTATAATTCCTCCGTCACAGGTATCCGGATAAATCCCAGAGATATAGATGTAAACGTCAAATCTCTATCGGGATTATCCAGTCGACTATTCTATTAGCAATCTCAAAAAGAATGTTTAGAACTAGATTCTAAACTTTACCACGGGCCCATGGTTTTATCTGATTGCTAATCATATGGACTACCTATGCTCTGATACACAGAACTGACGGATCTTATCTTGATACACATAGGACACCCTGAGGATCTATCTACACCAAACGAACATGCGGAGGTCTGATCTAAATAGATCGGTGACGTGACTGCCGTCTAAGTGTAGAGGATGTCTCATGTGCCCACAATGGCATCTCAAGTCTAAGAATCACAAGTGCTACTCAACCCAAGAAGATTCTTATTGACGCTGGTGTACCATCCATTAAGAATCTTCGGTGAGTCGTTCAGTGTTTATCCACTATAAACACCTACACGTCTATACTAGTCTCCAAGACTAATGGTTCATTGAGAAACCATTGGAATCATATATTCCACTATACGACATGTACCGGTCTCAACGGGTTTACTGTACTGACCAAGTAGTGTAAACCTTGACCAGGAACTGTCTGAGAATGACAACGTCATGATACTTCTCAATGTCCGTTGCGACGCTTTTGCAACTGTATCATGACTAATCATTCTAGGGTCATTACGTCTTTACCATATAGAAATATAGATTATATTATAGAAACTGCATATATTATTCATAATAATAATGTTTTACATAAGTATTTAACAAAAATACAACTGGGAATTGGCGCTCTGAGCACCAACCCCAACACTTACAGTTGTCTCAAACCATTTAGGAAATTCTTTTTTGTGGGTTTCATCAACATTATGGTCACCATCATATTGTAGCATTGTTAGATGTTGCCTACAATAAATTATCACGGTTAATGTATGGAAAAAATACAGTAATGATGCACCAGAAAAACTTACGTTAAATACGGTTGCACTTCATCACAATTACTCAATATAAACCAATGCGCACGTTGAACTTCCTGAAGGGTTAGTAATTTGACACCTACTGCCCCAAATGGTCTGTAATTTTGACGGAACACTGTGATCTCTTGGTTATTACTTGCATCTCCATCATAGTTTCGTGGCCGACGATTGAAATGAGTTTCAATATTCTGCATGTACATCGAACAAAATGTTATTGCTTCACTTATTATAACAGCTTCAGCTATTGAACCTTCAGGGCGTGCCCTATTTTTCACATATTTTTTGTAATCTCCCAAAGCTCTGCAGATATGACAACAAGTTTGCATTAAGACTAAATTCTATGCACATAAAAACAGTTACAAATTTTCTTATATCAAACTGTATATATATATATAATACCTCTCAATGGGATACATCCATCTGTAATGGACAGGACCTCCATTTCTAGCTTCAGCCGGTAAATGCATAGCCAGATGTACCATGACATCAAAGAAAGCGGGTGGCAAAATTTGCTCCAGCTTGCATAGGATTATCACAATTCCTCGCTCAAGGTCGTCAATAACAGATGTGCTTAATGTCCTCTGACACAATTGTTTAAAGAAGCCACATAGATCAAGTACGACGTCGCATACATTCGGGGGGAGATAAGGTCGAATGCCAACAGGAAGGAGAATCTCGAGCAACACATGACAATCGTGACTCTTTAATCCCGTTATTGTATCATCTCTGACCAAACGCCCAATATTGGATGCATAATTATCAGGGAATTTAACCATTTTCAGCCAATCACAGAATGATTTTCTCTTCGATTGATTGAGCACATAACTAGCATGAGGCTTAATAAAACCTCGAGAGGAGTCTTGTAAATGCAATTCACTACGAATTCTAAGATCTTGTAGGTCCAATCTAGCATTTACAGTGTCTTTTGTCTTACCCGGAATATTGAATAGTGTACCCACTAAACTCTCACAAATATTTTTCTCTATATGCATTACATCCAAATTATGTCGCAAACTCAGAGTCCCCCAATATTCTAACTCAAAGAAAATACTTTTTCCTGTCCAATTCAACTCTTCAGGTAACCGTTTTCGATTTTTATCTCTATTATTAGGATGTTTACCTGGTGTGCTGTCTTTGAGATGTTGATGTTGGCAAAGTATGTCAAATGCAGACAATCGACTGGGCTTACTCTGAGGTTCATGTTGCCCGTTAAATAATTTACTCCTCCGCCAAGGATGACTCGACTCAAGAAATCTCATGTGCCCCGTGTATCCGATTTTATTCCGTAATCGTTGCGAAGGTGTATGATCCGCACAAACTGGACATGCCATGTATCCCTTAGTGCTCCATCCAGATAATGAACCATAGGCTGGAAAATCATTAATGGTCCATAATAATGCGGCATGCATCTGAAAATATTGCTATGAAGCTGCATCATAGGTATGCACACCCACATTCCATAATGTTTGTAACTCATCGATCAATGGTCTCAAGTAAATATTTATATCTTTACCAGGTGAACGTGGACCAGGGATAAGCAATGACATAAACATGAACGGATCCTTCATACATTTCCATGGAGGTAAGTTATATGGAATGACAATAACGGGCCAGATGCTATAAGAGTTGTACATATTCCCAAATGGGTTAAAGCCATCAGAGGCAAGACCTAACCTGACATTACGGGGGTCCTCAGCGAAACGAGGGTACATGTCATCAAATTCCTTCCATTCGGTTCCGTCCGCAGGATGTCTAATTATGCCCTCCGCACCGATCCTCTTTTCATGATGCCACATCATATCAGTCTCTTTGTGTCGTGACATGAACAATCTCTGCAGCCTGGGCGTTAAAGGGAAATATCGCAATATCTTTTGAGGCACTTTCTTCCCCATACCACAGACTTTGTACCGACTTTCACCACATATCGGACAATGTTCAAGTGATTCATACTCGGCACGAAATAATACACAATCAAACTTACAAGCATGAATGGATTCATACCCCATTCCCAGATCACGCAACATTTTCTTTGCCTCGTAGTACGACTTAGGCAATTCGCTTCCAACCGGTAACATTTGGGCCAGTAACTCTAACATCATATCGATACTTTTGTTGGTCATTTTGTTGATCACTTTAATGTGTAATAATTTCACAACGAAATTCAAGATCGACATTCCAGCACCTTCGAATGGAATTTTTTTTGCCTCATCAAGTAGTTCGCTAAATAAATTTTGATCATTTCCACTTAACACTGGCATGTCACCACTAACACTATGACCAAGTTGTGGACCTTGTAAGTCATGCAAAATATCGGTGATCTCATCGTTTGCAGGTTGATTGTAACTACTGCTCCCTTCGCCGACATCAAAAAACCGTGACTGAGAATGATACTGCTCACCGTGATAAATCCACGTACGGTAAGTTGGTGATATTCCTGGCATGTAAAATGATTATGAACTTCATCTAACCGCTTCATTTTCCTATTCAAACAATTTGCACATGGACAACGAACACGACATTCTGCATCAATGTGTTGTTTTGCGACTTCCATAAACTCAGACACTCCATTACGATATTCAACACTCAATCTATCCAGAGAGCTCATCCAATTTCTATCCATTTCAACAGAATACCTAAATATAATAATATAATTATTAGATATCATTTTACAGTAATCAACATTACTAATTCAGTAATACTTTATTTAAGCATATATATATATATATATATATATATATATATTATATTGGTTGATAAATTAAATAGTTTACAAAAAAATTATATTTTATTAATTAATATACTTACTCTACATATATGAATCATAAATCAATAACAAACAACATATAAACAACATATATAATCATAAAAATTGAAAATAATAAAGAAATATGAAAAAATAATTACCTTATCGGAAATTGATTACAATTTTATTGAAAATTTTTAGGAGAGATGTGAGGCTGTAGAGGAGAAATTCTCAGATTTCAGAGGATGAAAATGAAGAGAATGAGAGAAAAAACAGAGGGGGAGAAGGGTTGGTGACAATCTGCATTTTAATATATTTTTAGCGTCAAATATTCAAATTCGACGTTAATTGTTGAAGTTTTTAGCGTCGAAACCGTTTTTTCGACGCTAAATATCCAAAAAATTAGCGTCGAATTTAATTTAGACGCGAAAGAATCAAGGATCTGTCGGTGGAAACTTCGTAAACCTTTAGCGACGATATATTTTCGACGCTAAAAGTATATTTGTGGCGTCAACTCCGTTTTTGACGCTACAAGTGTAATATTTGGCGCCAAAAATTATTGCAATAATAGAATTATTCAGCGTCGAATATTATTCGACGCTAAAGTACTGCTTTTAGCGTCGAAAAAAGTTTTCGACGCTAAAACATTAATATTCTGCGTCGAAGTTTTATTCCGTCGCTAAAAATGTGACATATAGCGTCTAAAATGATATTCGACGCTAAAAATATGACGTATAGCGTCGAAAATTATATTCGATGCCAAAAGTGAGTTTTAGCGTCGAAACAGTATTCGACGCTAAATATTTGGACGCTAAAAGCCATAATTCTTGTAGTGTAACCACCATTGTCTCTTTGTTTTTAACCTCCAACACACTCATATAATCATCACCTCATGTCTCCAATGATCATAAACAATCAAACAAACACACCCTCTAACCCTAATAACATCTAATCCCACTCATCACACATTAATTTTGTTTAAATTTCATTTGAGTTGGGAGAGTAGGCTCTCTTGAAGATTTTCCAGTGAGCTTTTTGAGCATTTTTAGAGAGTTTTAGAGAGAAGAATCGAGAGCAATTTAGGGAGTATTTCTGGAGAGAGAAAATTTGTGGACAGAGAGAGAAATGGACTTTTCGACGTCGTCCGATCTTCGTTTTAGGCAAGTGATCACATCAGGAGAATCTCCTCGATGAGACGAATCCAAAGCCGCCGGACTGCCTCCGTGATTCCAATCCACGCGCTCGCACGAGCAGTACGCGTCACCTGCTGCCGTTGCCACGCGCTCCACGCGCCTCCGTACGTGAATGACACCTCCCGAACCAGAATCTTTCTCTTGTCGAGATACGCGAGTTGGACACTTTGTTTGCCAAAATCAGACCTTCGGGTAGGTCATATCACTAAATAATATATTGATAGGAATTCTAGATGAATTTAGTGATATGACCAACCCTACGATGGTACTTCATTAGTTGAGTCTAAGATTTCCAAAATGACATGTTACACTCATAAGGAAATGATTAATTATTTTATCAAGATTCCTTGATCAAATCAAATGGTAGTTGACTAATATAGAAATAAGAGTTATTTCCGAATATATTATCGATTAAGATTGTCTCGATTTAACATGTGTAACATCCCCGATCTGGGAGATGCTACAGGCAGGGAATAAGCCGTACTATCCCAATGAGCCTCTCACTTTCTAATAATACTAAACTCATCTGATGTATAAACTCACGCATGGGACCATTGCCCCAACTTAAGTTATGAATGCATAATGCTTTACAAACTTAATACTTAAACTCACTCTACATTACGACTTTATTAATGAACACTTATAACTCTTTGCATGCATATTCTTTACTAAACAAACTACATGTTACATGACGCTCTCTGACACTGTCTGAACTAAACTCTGACTCGACCTGGTGGACCAAACCCTCTAGTGACCGCCATCAGTATCCATCCTCTCGAGCTCGTCCTTCGGGAATACCTGTAAAATAGAGAAACTGGGAGTGGGGGGTTAGACCGTTTGTATGATCTAAGTGAGTGGACGATTTAAAATAAAAATTGAAATACTATAATGAAAATGTTTGATTCTAAAACCAAGGTCCTTTCAGAAAATAACTTTATATGAAAACCCTTTTGCTTATCTGAAGACTCTAAATTATTTTCAGAAAATCTCGTCTTGAGTCTCTTTATAAAACTTATCTTTTCTGAAATCTGCTTTTGAAAGTCTGGTTCTGTAAATATATATCTGAATGATCTATTCTGAAAACAGTTTCTAAAATCTCATCTTTGAAAACTATTTTAAAAAAAAAAACTAATATCTGAAAACTGATCTCCGTCTCTGAAAAACTTGACGTATAGGGGCGTTATGTATCGCTGTCCTCCCATACGCCTAACTAGAGCCAGAAGTGTAAATCCATGACTTTAAGGCGTTACGTATCACCGTCCCCCAAAGTATGTCACTATTGTCCCTAAACTAGTGGTCTTTGGGCGTTACATATCGTCGTCGCCCAAGCCACCAAATTAGAACTGGGGGTGCAGATCTATGCTACACTCCAAACTCTGAATCTAAGATCTAGGGGCATCTTTCATCCCTAGTCATGAACTAGGATATGAGCGCATTACGTATCGCCGTCTCCCCAGTCCTCTACATGTGCATATGTCATCTTCGTCAATTCCATATCTGTGACAAGTTATATACCGATGTGGGTTTTTCCCCCATGCCTCGAAAACATAAAACTCATATTTTGAAAACTTCTTTCTTCTAGATCATTTCTCAAAATATGCTTAATCAAAATATAATTGAAAATGAACTTGGGTAACACCCTAAATGCGAGAAAGTAAGTCTGTCATGTTAAATAAAAAAAAATATAAATCAGCTTAAAGGGAAAGTGTCCACTCACTGATTCGGAACTTGCTGGTGACGTTTTGTGATAGTGGCGGAACCGTATCTCCCTGTGATAATCTAGAATTAGCAAAATTCGTTAGTATCAAGGTTGCGAATTTATATCCTTACTTAACAAAATTTATTCATTTTTCATGATAACTCATCCTCGCTATATTACTAACATTTTAGGGTGGTCTAACAATTTTTACTACGCTCCTTCAAGGATATTACAAGCTACTTCACAAAACTCCATATTCTGCCATCTTTCTAGAAATTTCAGTGCACTAACACTAACTTTGATAATTCGGTGCGCTTAATTAGGGTTGAATATGAGGCTGAATTTTTATTAGAATACTTTTTTATGAGTCCATTGTATGTTGGATTTTACGGATCATGATTTTGATTCCTAGAACTCAAGTTATGGACTGCAGTTCAGGGGCTACGCAACTGGAAAAACTGGGCACAAGGGCACCAGATAGCCCGACTTTAAAAATTCGGTCCGGTCTCATCTTAAGTCAAAAAATCCTGATTTTTGGATATTTTACTCTCGTATGTATCTAAGTTAAGTGAGTTTTTAATGATATTAATTTTGTTTCCTAAAACTCGAGTTATAATCGATTATCTAGGCATTGTTCAGAATTTAACAGAATCAGATCCTAAAACAGGGCAGCCCACTTTCGAAATTTTCCATAAATTCATCCAATATCGAAATTTTTTGAAATTTTAATAGGTTAATCCTTAATGAAGCTAGTTTCAGTAGAATTTTATTGTTTATCGATTGGAGACCTAAAACTCAAGTTATAAACAATGTATGAGAATCTGTCGAGATTGCCTTGGAATTGAAATCACTGCCTATTCTCACAAACTCATAACTCTATTTAATCCACTTAATTCAGCCATAGTTCCCATGAATTTAAACACAGTTATAACACAACTCCTTTCATCTCATAAATCCAACACAAACCATCATCAATTCATAAAGTATAATTTCCTCAACATATTCATTAACATATCAATCTCATTTTATGTTTACACTATCATACTACTCCCAAAACACATGCTAACAACCAATTTAAAGTCAATTTAACAATCCCAAATTCTAGGGTTTACAAGGTGCAAATTGGGCTGTATATTCTTTATTCAAAATTGAAAAATAGAGAAGATAGGAAGAGAATTGAAGCTTACTTGACCAAGAAAACTTGAGAGCTCATCACAATTCCTTCGTTGTTTTCATGGAATTGAAGAAAAAATTGAAGATTCCCCCCCACTTCAAGCTCATGTTTTTCACCTCTTAAGGGATGCATGAATAGTTCATTATTTATATTTTATGTGGCTGATTTTTTTTTGATAAAAAGAAGTGGTTGAGATTTTGCCACATGTTTCATTTCTAGTCCCTTCTCGAAATTACTATAGCAGTTACGAAAATCACCATTTTTGGCCTATTGCGGATTTGAATTTGGAAAAATATTCAACGCAGAAGTTGTAGGTCTCAATCTTAGATTTATTTATATGCAATGTGGCTGATTTTTTTTTGATAAAAAGAAGTGGTTGAGATTTTGCCACATGTTTCATTTCTAGTCCCTTCTCGAAATTACTATAGTAGTTACGAAAATCACCATTTTTGGCCTATTGCGGATTTGAATTTGGAAAAATATTCAACGCAGAAGTTGTAGGTCTCAATCTTAGATTTCTGATGATATAAAATTCATAAAATTGGAGATCGTATGAAAAAGTTACGGCCCAATTACTAAAAGTTGTTCGAGGTGGAACGTAAGTTACGCGTCAAAATTTCAAGGAATCCTCTGAATGTCCCAAATGCCATTTTATGGGCACGTACTTGCTTAAACATGATTTATATCAAGTATTATGCCTCTGAATTGTAATAGTCGTCTGGCTCCGGTACCGTACAAGTCGTCAGGTTCACCGTATGTTACAAATTCTCCCCCCCCTTAATTAGGAGTCATCCTCGAATCTTCTTTAAAACTAAAATCCTGGAGTCTGTCTAGATCTGAGATTCTCGATACTGAATATCTTATCGCAAGTTACATAATTCACATGATATTTCTTAGGTTACCAACTTATAATCGTCTACATACTCATTCTCCATTTCGCTCCATCAATTGTATCGTAACCTAAAAGGTACTCTATTTCTGTCTGCATAGCCTGATACTTTACATTATTTCTAAAGCTCATAAGTATGCATTACTCTTATTCTTCTCCTAATAACTGTTTCGTGCATGATACCTCTTGAATTATTGATTAAGTGGCAATTCCTTGTCCTTGCTTTGTAAGAGTTCAACTGGATACTGAATACTACCATCAAGCTACGACTATTGTTACGCTTGACAGATATCTCATTCTTTGATTCCTAGCTAGGACCAACTTTACTTGTCTCCTTATGGTTCTTCCAAGTTCTCACTTCTCTGGTTATCTATGGAGCTTAGTACTTCATTATACAATGTTAAATTCTCTTTGTATCTCTTGCTAACTAGTGTTATTTACTGACTGGCTTGTATTAAGAAGGTTAATTCTAGGTAGCTTCTTTGGAATATTCCTTATTCGGCTAATGACTTAGAAACAAGGATCCTAAGCTGAGTTTAATCGTATACATACTTTTACTTAATCTGTATTCTCTTTCTCGATATTATTTCTGACGATTTGGTTCCAGTTTTAGTTCATATTATGTCTTGTACCCTCTATTGTCATAACTCAGATACTCACAAACTTGTAAATTTCATTCTTATCCAATGACCGTTTATGTAACTTATAGCTTGAATTTTCACCCATTGTACTAAATGTAGCATTATAGAAACTTATCTTTTCATTTTCATATTATACTACACATGTACCAAAAACAACCTTGAAGTGAACTTATCTCCTCGGTTCCAATACTAAAAAGTCTTATTGTTACACACTTCTGTCATTGTTTACTCAATATTCTCTACCATTATCGTCTAGCCTTGATAGTTTCTCTTCTAAACCCTTGACTTATTAACCTTCTTAATCTCTTTTTTGATCTCCCTCTATACCCAAAAGTTTCGTAATCCGTGTCTCTGTTTCCTTACCATAAGAATATCATCTCTACACATCTCTAGCCATGTCTAACGTTATAACTTTATATCCTTGTCACTATTAAACGAGTACTTTATCTATTCATCTTTTCATCTAAACAACTTTTCTTTTAAATCTTTTACTTTGGGCTATTTTCTTCTTCTATTCTACTCTTGTATTGTATACAAATGCTTTATGTTTCGATTTCCTTTCAATACACATGCACTTGATTCTAGGAATATCTCGAGGCGAACATCAATGTCTATCTTTATTGCCGTTATCTAACGAAGGCTGGGAGGGTGGGGCATTGTCCTGGAGCTTTCTAGTTGCGGTGTTCTTACTAATTACCTGTGCTGTGATTGCATGTGCTGCTTATCCATGAGCTTATGACTCTCTTATCTGCCTACCTAATGTTAACTCTCAGACTAAGGTACTTCTGCCAAAGCCATCTGAATTATCTCTTTCAGCTTTACTCATAATTTACCTCTAGCTATTAATCATACTACTTCATACTAAGAATCTCTATAAGGCTCATGCTCTCTCAAACTCCTACCGTACTCCCATTGTTATCCTACCTTTGTAAATTTTGCTATGTTACTTGAATTTCCTATTTATCTTGTTTTCTTGGATCTCTTAAGTCCGCACTTCCTTGGAAACTCTATATATTAATACATATTACGACATCGCTACTAATTCCTTGGCTTGGATACCAAACTTTTAATAATTTTGAATAAGTTGGGTGTCTAAGCTATGAGAAACTCTGTATAAGTTAGGTATCTTACCTTTGTGATGCTCTACATTCCTTACTTTAATTCCTTACTCTTTTAGAACCCTCACTTTCTAGGGGTTTATCTGTTCATTTGTTAAACTATCTAGTTATTTCATGATTCTTCCATCCTATCCCTCGCCCTTACTTATTCAAATCCTTGCTAAGCTCCAAGTCCAGGGGTATGCACATGCTCCCCATTCCTGATTGAGTGACCATATACTTATTGAAGTAGGGTTACTGGAAGGAAGAATTACCATTCATATTACTAGGAGTTGTATGTACTAATCCATGTCTTACAGTTTCTTAATCTTGATCAATCACTACGTGGTCTTCACTTACATTGATGTTTCCAAGATACATTATCTATGTCACTATATGTATTGAATTCTCTTGTTATTTTATGTTTCCTTTTTACTATTCTCATAATCTACTTTTGGCTCTAAGCCATACTATTAAGGCTAATGGTGGTTTCTTCTTCTGGCTGCTCCTATATTTCTACTCTCCAATCTAGCTATAAACCACAGCTTTGATACCTATTCTTCTTGTCCATACCGGTACTCCTTATTAAATCATGAGTCTCTTCTATCTCATAAGTCCATCCTTTTGGACTTACGTAGACTTCTATCGGTATTGATCTGATTATGGATTTATTCCTAGTACTGGAATCTTGTCAACTTTGACTTGAGTCAAATTCTTTCTCTTTTATCCTTAAATCTTCATTGATTCTTTTCTGGATAGACCACTCCTCAAGATCTGATGTCCTTATCTCAAAATACAGTATTATGGGTATTGGATTTTCTTTACAATTACTTTTTTATCTAAGTTGATAAAAAAATAGGGGAGAAATCCATATATCAATAGATATTGGCTTCCTTGTTCTGATGCTCTTGTATCCTGATAGGGTCTATTATTTATGCGAGATAAGTATGCGATTAGCTCCATCGGGGAAACTTCATTAACCGGTACAACTAAGGGATGAAAGTTTAGATAGTTCAGGGCTTTGTCTATCGGATCCTTAGGTTTAAACAACCAAATATTTCTAATAATGACCTCCAATTATCTGCTTATGGGCCTGAATTTGAAAATCTGGAATTCTCTAAATCCATTTATGCTTTCTTTCCTCTCTTATTCTTCTTATTTTTCTTTGATATTTGAGTTACTTACTATCTATACAGGATATTCATTGTCTATAGGTTTAGCTTGAAGGAATCTTCTTAAAGAATGAAGGATTATTATAGAAAATAAGAAACCTTATATAGGTCTATTTTAAATTCTTTCTCTTACCCAAGCTTACTATATTCCCTTTTTACTGTTATAGGTTATGGTATTCTCTTTATCACATGCTTCTGTATCTTTCTCATTTACTGTCTCTGGTAACTTGAACAACTATATATCTTTGCTTACTTTGCTTACTAGATTTCTCTTTACCACTTTACTAAGTAACTATTCTTAGTACTTGTATTTACTATGTTCGTGGCTTAACTAAATTTTGTATTGATAATTCCGAATAATCATGGAATGATTCCTAACTAGAGTATGAATTAGGGTTACCTATTGGAAGCAACTTAGGTAGCCTTGGAAATGCTCACTAACCTGTCTATAGAGCTTGAGGACATACTCAAAGATCAGATACTGGAGAGATAGTTCCTCGTATACGGGTATCCCAGACATACTTTGGATACCATACCCCAGCACTCTACCCAATATAGTCACTGACTACCTAGACCATGCTCTGATACCATCTTTGTAATATCCCTGATCTGAGAGATGCTACCGGTAGGGAATAAACCGTACTATCCCCCTGAGACTCTGACTTTCTAATAATACTAGACTCATCTGATGTATAAACTCACGCATGGGACCGTTGCCCCAACTTAAGTTATGAATGCATAATGTTTTACAAACTTAATACTTAAATTCATTATACATTACGACTTTATTAATGAACACTTATAACTCTTTGCATGCGTATTTTTTACTAAAAAAACTACATGTTACATGACGCTCTCTGACACTGTCTGAACTAAACTCTTACTTGACCTGGTGGACCAAACCCTCTAGTGACCACCATCAGTATCCATCCTCTCGAGCTCGTCCTCCGGGAATACCTGGAAAACAGAGAAACTGGGAGTGGGGGGTTAGACCGTTTGTACGATCTAAGTGAGTGGACGATTTAAAATAAAAACTGAAATACTATAATGAAAATGTTTGATTCTAAAACCAAGGTCCTTTCAGAAAATAACTTTATATGAAAACCCTTTTGCTTATCTGAATACTCTAATTTATTTTCAGAAAATCTCGTCTAGAGTCTCTTTATAAAACTTATCTTTTCTAAAATCTGCTTTTGAAAGTCTGGTTCTGTAAACATATGAAGGATTTATTCTGAAAACTGTTTCTAAAATATGATATTTGAAAATGGTTTTCTATAAAAAACTGATATCTGAAAACTGATCTCCGTCTCTGAAAAACTTGACGTATGGGGGTGTTACATATCGCTGTCCCCCCATACGCTAACCAGAGCCAGGATTACAAAACCATGACTTTAGGATGTTACGTATCGTCGTCCCCCAAAGCATTCCACTCATGTCCCTAAAACTAGTGGTCTTGGGGCGTTACGTATCGTCGTCCCCCAAGCCACCAAACTAGAACTGGGGGTGTGGATCTATGCTACCCTCCAAGCTCTGAATCTAGGATTTAGGGGCATCTGTCATCCCTAGTACTGAACTAGGATCTGAGGGCATTATGTATCGTCATCCCCCAGTCCTCTACATGTGCACATGTCCTCTCCGTCAATTCCATATATGTGACAAGTTACATATTGAGGTGGGTTTTTCCCCATGCCTCCAAAACATAAAACTGATGTTTTGAAAACTTCTTTCTTCTAAATCATTTCTCAAAATATGCTTAATTAAAATATAATTGAAAATGAACTTGGGTAACGCCCTAAATGCGAGAAAGTAAGTCTGTCATGTTAAATAAAAAAATGAAAATCAGCTTAAAGGGAAAATGTCCACTCACTAATTCGGAACTTGCTGGTGACGCCTTGCTATAGTGGTGGAACCGCATCTCTCAGTGATAATCTAGAATTAGCAAAATTCGTTAGTATCAAGGTTGCGAATTTATATCCTTACTTAACAAAATTTATTCATTATTCATGATAACTCATATGCGCTATGTTACTAACATTTTAGGGTGGTCTAACAATTTTTACTAAGCTCGTTCGAGGATCTCACAAGCAACTTCACAAAACTCCATATTCTGCCATCTTTCCAGAAATTTCAGTGCACTAACACTGAATTGAAAATTCGGTGCACTTAATCGGGGTTGCATATGGGGCTGAAATTTTAATAGAATACTTGCTTATGAGTCTTTTTTATGTTGGTTTTTACGGATCGTGATTTTGATTCCTAGAACTCAAGTTATGGACTAAGTTAAGGGGCTACGCAACTGGAAAAACTAGGCATTGGGGCAGCAGATAGCCCGACTTTAAAAATTTGGTCCGGTCTCATCTTAATTTCAAAAATCCTAATTTTTGGATATGTTACTCTCTTATGTGTCTAGTTTAAGTGAATTTTTAAGGGCCTTAATTTTGTTTCCTAAAACTCGAGTTATAACCGATTATCTAGGCGTTGTTCAGAATTTAATAGAATGAGATCCTAAAATAGGGCATCCCAGTTTCGTAATTTTCCATAAATTCATCCTGCATCGAAAAATTCTGAAATCTTAATACATTAATCCTTAATGAGGCTAGTTTCAGTAGAATTTTACATTTTATCGATTGGAGACCTAAAACTCAAGTTATAAACAATGTATGAGAATCTGTCCAGATTGCACTGGACTTGAAATCACTGCCTATTCTCACAAACTCATAGCTCTATTTTTATTTTTTTTATTTTATTTTTTGGAAATGGCCAAACTCATAGCTCTATTTAATCCACTTAATTCAGCCATAGTTCCGATGAATTTAAACACAGCAATAACACAACTCCTTTCATCTCATAAATCCAACACAAACCATCATCAATTCAAAAATTATAATTTCATCAACATATTAATTAACATATGAATCTCATTTTATGTTTACACTATCATGCTACTCCCAAAACACATGCTAACAACCCATTTAAAGTCAATTTAATAATTGACTGTAGTAGTTACGGATATTACCATTGTTGGCCTATTTCGGATTCGAATTTGGAACAATATTCAACATGGAAGTTGTAGGTCTCGATCTTATCTTTCTGGCGATATAAAATTCATAAAAATCAAAGATCGTATGAAAAAGTTACGACAAAATTACTAAATATTGTTCGAGGTGGAACATAAACTAAGTTCCGCGTCAAAATTTCAAGGAATCCTCTGAATGTCTCAAATATCATTTTATGGGCACGTACTTGCTTAGACATGATTTATATCAAGTATTATGTCTCTGAATTATAATAGTCGTCTGGCTCTGGTACCGTACAAGGCATCAGGTTCACCAGATGTTACAACATGAAAATAACTTACCTATCATATGGCGACATTTATTTGTGGAATGTTTGGTTATCGAGGCATAATATTTATTTTTAGGTTTTTGATTCATTTTACATAGTTCATGCATCATGTTTAATTTTATTCCAAAGTTTTTGTGATAATTCTAATATACGATGATTTAAATAAAATGCATGTGTTTTTTAAATTTCATCTATGATTTCTCTGATTGTTTCCATATGTGCCAACGATAAACTAATGCGAGGAAACTACGTAAAATGGAAAAGTAACATGAACCATGTATTGCTCTATGAAGACCTAAAGTTTGCCCCGACAGATGAATGTCCACCAAAACCAACTAGAAATACGAGCCAAGCTGTTCGCGATTCTATAACACCCCTCCAAAGGAAAGGTGTTACCGACAAGAGACAGGATTAACCCATCTCCAGAAGCCTTCAAATTTATAAAAAAAATCGAACATGATGTATCTTAAAACTGGACAATCTGGAACAAAGTCCAGCATCAAACAGAAACCTGAAATAAACATCACATATCAAAAGGACCTAAGGTCTACACAAACACATCAAAATCAACACCTAGGGGCTCCGTGCCCACATCATCTATCAAAACTCAAGGGCCATGTGCCCACAAGATCGTAAACAATCAAAACATTTACTTAATATATACAAACTTCGTGCTCAACACGACAAATAAAATATTGATCACAAATCATAGACCTCTAAAACTGTTCCCAGGACACTTGCGATGGTGACTACAACTTGGGTGATTCGCATGTCGATCATGACTTCCAAAGCTGTCATGGCTGACCAATCTTTAAAACTAGCAAACTGATTTGATATGAGTTATAAAACTCAGTAAGTAACCATGCTAGTACTACAAGCAAACAATTCAAACATATCAACAAATTATCAGAATTACTAAATTGTTACAAGTTCAGATTTACTAACTTGTTATTATCCTTTATACTTAATCCATGCCAAATTTTCAGATTTACATATCTACATATATGCCAATCTTATAGCTAACATCCAAAGCATATAAAGCAAAACTCGAATACTATAGAGTATATCGTTTAATATCAAATCCACTTCAATCATGTGAAACATAAAGTCATACATCTATACTTTTATCACAAATATCTATCTTTGAAATATCATCAAAACGATAAATCCAATAAACTTCATTCTATTCGATTACAAACTATCTTCTATACCAAAACAAACTTTCTTTAACTTTCTTTAATCACGGTAAACTTAGAATAGCTTGAAATTCGGGATTCATATGTATTTACACATACCATAACACATTTCTCTTATATTCATGCAAATATAATTTTAGAATTCTTACACATGCATACATAATAATACAACTTAGAAAACACGCTTTAAAACATCCGATATTCACATCAGTTTTTAAATCATTCATTCATTTCACATAAGCATATATTATCCATATATGTTACAAGTTCTATCATACACATACATATACTCAGACATACATACCATCATCATGCAACCAACCACGAAGCACACATAACAACCAATACATCACAAAGCACATAATCAAACAACACACATATATGGCTGGCTCACACATACAATGCTCGTACGAGACTCCTTACCTATTTTAGAATAGGTATGAAATGAATTCCATCCGAATGGATCCCTAACCAGCTCGACTATTAGAACACGAGATTATCAACCAATTAATATACACACATGTACATATATCACGTGACACAAACTCATCGCATGATCTCACATGCACAAGCACATACGTGTCAAACATTGCATATCATCCCAGTCGTCGTACACATACATATATACATCAAACATGTGAATATACTCATTATTTTAAATTCTGATACCATAGCCTTATTGTCTTCATATCCTTTACCTATCGATCAGACATTCTTATCTAAAATACTGATACAATATCTTATGAAATATATATTTCCATTCATATACGTATCCTATCGATTACGTACTTCTATCACTCATAAAAGGCTTATACCAAGTCAGCCTCTATATAGCTAAACTGTATGCATTAGTCAATAACAAATTTATTCCAATAACTTATATCTACTGATGAGCGGAAAATATATCAATATTTACCACTCTTTTTACCTAATATTTTGTATAGGATCTCGGATTTTATGAATATTTTGATGTGTTTTTGTTTTTTGTAGATAAATAAAGTTTGGGACTCAATGGAATCAACTCGGGGCTAAAACGATGAAAAACAGATAAAAAATGGCAAAATGGGAAAATTATTATTCACGCGTTGCGACGCGCACATTTCTCTGCGTCGCGACGTGCCTCAATTATGCAGCCTGCCGACACGCGTCATCAATGCATCATCACTGTAGCTAGTGTCGCGACATGAAAGCTTCTATGAGTCATGACGTACCGATGAAACTTATACAAGTGGGAGACATTTGGCTGCGTCGCGACGCAGAACACCCCACGTGTCGCGACGCAAACCGAATTTTTTGCCTATAAATTCCTACCGATTTCATTTGTAAAATCATACTTTCCTTAAGGTTCTTAATAAGGATTTGAGGATTGTATCTTGTATGTTTAATTTATGTATTTTTATTTCTAGCAGTAATAATAGTTTGTGTGTTTCTATTTTCTTTTATGTTTTGTAATTAATTTCCGCTGGGGGAAGGGTGCAATTTTTATAATGATAATTTAGATTAATCTCCCTTATTTTATAATATATAAATTATCTTAAAACTTGAATTAATTGGATACCGCATTTATAGTCGGTTGGACTTAATTAAATTAATTTTAACCTGACTTAATTGGATACCGCATTTATGGTTGATTGGAATTAATTAAAACAGACTTATTGGATACCACCTATATGGTCAGTTGGTAATATAATTCAAATTTATATATTATAATAAGAGAGGTTTCTAGATTTGAAATATTAAAGGTGGATCCCCTAACCCTAGCATTTTATTTTTAATCTAGAGAAGTGATGAAACACAATATTCACGAGTTTAATAATTGATTTAATTATATTATGTGTGATGTTTTGGCTTGTTTATTAAATCTTAAGCTTAATGCTTTTTGTTGTCTGATCACTAATAAGATTGATGTAGTAAACTTAAAATAAACTTGACGAAGAGATTTTAGGTTTTAGCCTTAGATTCAATAGCTCACGATCTCACATCTTAGAGATTTCCTTCCAGGAAAGACATATACCCGTCGGGAGTGGGTAGCCACAATTGGAACTTAAACTTAATGAATTCGGAGTTTCTTGGTTAACATAGACATATAGTTTATTGGGTTACTTTGGGTGTTTTCATCTGACCGTCGACAAAGACTTTTCCACATCTTCGTGTTCCAGGTTAACAACTGATTTATTACATATGCATAGGAGAATCAATTCATCATTAGAGTAATATTCGGCGGATTCACAACCCTAGATATTTTCTTTATTATTAATTTCCTTTGTTTCTTATTTTGTATTTTTATTTATTTATTTAGTTAATCCACATTCAACCAACGAACAATCCTTTCCAACCTCAATTAGATACCTGTAAACATTTAGCATCAATAATTAATAACATTGTGAGAAATTAAGTCCTCGTGGGATCGATATTTTTATACTAGTTGAGCGAAATGTGCGCTTGCGTTACGTGTGTGATTTCACTAATCATCTATACATGTTAATACAAGTTCAGAAAATCATGACTTATTCTCTTTACCGATTTTGTATACTCAAATTCTCCATAACTTATTATCATATACATGTTCAAATATGTGTACCAATATTTATACATATACTCGTTCATTTACATATACATAGGCATACTATTATATGTTCATACACTCACATGAATCAATAGGCACTAACGTGATTAAAAATTTCACTTCATATTATAGAAATAACAAAAGTCCATACCTGTGATGTTCGACTAACTCAACTATACACGATCTCGAAGTTCTTTCTCAAATCCATCTTTTAACTATCCTAAACCTTTCGATCATATATATATATATATATATATATATATATATATATATATATTAAAAAAAGAAATGAATAATTCGAGAACTCATCGTATGTGTTACTTACCCAGCTTCGCAAGCACTCCAGGTCCTAGTCAAGTCTGCCAAAACAAATGGTGAAACACCGTTAGAATCGTAACTTATGAAATTCCCGACTTACCTTTGACAAAGTTCTGGATCTTTCCGGGAGAACCAAATCAAGTCCGATTTCAAGGTTTTCAGTTTCAATACTCTTAAAATATCATTGGAAACTAATTCGAGCCATTAGTTAACTTAAATCCTCAGTTTACGTGTTTTTGGAAAATCTCTTGAAAATATTTCCGCAAATACTACGGAATGGTACGAACCCTCTGAACCTGCCCGAATTTATCTAAACACTATCTTATCATCATATATATCTTATATCTATCATCACGATAAAAAACACATCAGTGTATGGAAAGCCCACTTTAACCGAAAATTTATTTAACCTATCGGATCGATCTAATTCGTTCCGTATTCACTAGGATCTTACCAAATACACATATTGAAAATACTCATGCTCAAACAATTTAATTTATATCAATATGATATTCGAAAAACTTACAGAAAACATCCAAATATTTAACGATAAACTTGAAATTAGTGACTTTTTTTTTCCGGGTCGTCTTACCAAGATGTCGAGGCATAAACGAACTCCAAACGATCACACGAACGCGCTAGAATCGATGATCGGTTAAATCACACATGTAACACAAGCGCATGTATCGCTCAAGTAGTATAAAATATATAGATCCCACGAAGACTTAATACCTTAGCGATCAATTTATGACGTGAAATGTTTATAAGTACCTAATAGATTGATTGTTGTTTAGATGGTGATTTTTGTTTGAAAACAAGTAAATCAAACAGTGCGAAAGTAAATTAAAGGAAAAATCAATATTATAAAACTATCTAGGGTTGTGAATCATTCCAATATATTTTAAAGATGAATTGGTGATCTCATGTTTGTACAATATATCGGTTTATTAACCTGGAACACAAAAATATGCAAACTCCTCTTCCGATGGTCAGATGCAAACACCCAGTGTAACCCAATTAACTATATTCCTATGTTCGCCAAGTTATCTGAATTCATTAAGATTAAGTTCCAATTATGGTTATCCTCGCCCGACAGGTATATTCCTATCATGTAAGGAAATCTACCTAAGAGTCTCTTGCCCCAAGGTGAGATCATGAGCTATTGAGTCTAAGGCTAAACCTAAAATCCATTTTCCAAGTTCATTTTAAGTTTACCAAATCAATCTTATTAATGGCCAGTTAACAAGAAGCATTAAGCTTAAGACTCAATAAATAAACCTTTATATTACCCAAGACATAAAATAACCAACTTTATAAACCGGTGATATTGGAATTCATCACTCCCCTAAATAATATGTTTAGTTACAAAACATACCTAAAATTACAAAATGCATAGTTAAACAAAATAACATAATGGAAAATTAAAAAGTAAAGAAAATTTCAACAATAAAAGAAAATGTTGGATGTAGGGGTTTCACTTTTAAAAATTCAAATTTAGATTACTCCCTTATCAATTAATCATTTCTTGAATTAATTATATTAAAACCAACCATATAGGCGGTGAATGTAATTTGTCCAAAGTCCAACCGACCATATAGGCGGTAACAAAATCATATAAACCGACCATGTAGGCGGTAACAAGGTTAGCACCTAAACTGACCATATAGGTGGAAACTAAGTCCAATAATATAAAACCGGCCATATAGGCGATAAATAATTAATTCAATTTAATTATTTAAATTAAAGGAGTAAATCTAAATTATTATATTAAAAGTTTCACCCCAGACTCCAGGAAAAAAAGATTACCTACTCATGATGTAATTAAAAACACACAAAAATTTATTAAATAAATAAAGAGAAAATACAATAAAACTTAAATAAACATGCAAGACACTTTCCTTTAGGTTTTCATGGAGAAATCTCCCAAAGAAAGCATGAAAAATTTACAAAGTTTGGCTTGGTATTTATAGGCATATCTAAAGGCTTCCACCAATTTCTCCACCAAACATGGCACCAAAAATGGCACCAAATCTTCAACCAAACATACAAACATGTTTGGTGGAAGTTTGACAATTTTTTGGTTTATTTGTTCCATATTTCATCCTGATTGATTCCACTGAGTTCCGATTTTATTTTATCTACAAAATAAACTAAAACACATCAAAACATTCATAAAACTCGGGAAACTATACAAAATATTAAGTAAAAGGGGCGGTAAATATTGATATATTTTTTGTTCATCACAGCCCCAATTCTAATATTTTGCTAGTCCTCTAGCAAAACAACAAAATAAAATACAATAAATAATTAAAATTAAACTAAGCCACTTTCGTAGAGATCACGATTCCATTTAGCGTATGCAACAAGCCTTTAAACCCCTAGGTATCCCTAGTGGATGAGTTGTAGTCTCTCGAGGGCTTACAGTGACGATACCCACAAACGTCAATGAAATGCACACAAAGGCAAAAAGATAAAAAAAGATAAACAAGTTAGTGACTAAACAAGTGAAACTTCTTATCCAAGTTAATAGTTGTTTTCTTTCTTTCTAAATTACCAAAAAAGTAAATTCTCCTATTATTTTTTCCATTCTCCATATACACAATCAACAAAGTATTAATAGCTCATTGTGCCCACAATATTCAAAAGTGTAGTTGAAAAAAGAGTAATATTTTTGTTCTAAAGTTATATCAGAATTCACACCTTTTTTTAGCAATGAAATTTTTTTCTGATTTTTTTTATTTACAATATCTTTCATCTATATAGCGAGCTTTGGGCCAGTGACTCCTAAGCCAAATGGCTTTAGGGCACTAGGTGTTAAGACACCCATACAGACTTAATTACTCGGATTTCAGATATTTTTTCAGTAACATCTTCAATCCATGTAGCGAGCTTTGGGCCAGTGACTCCCAAACCAGTTGGTCTTAGGGCACTAGGTGTTAAAACACCCCTTCAAACATAATTACTCGGATCTCATATGTTTTTTTATTTTTTTTTTAATTTTTATTAATATGCAAACTTTTTTTTATTATTCCATCGTTTTTTTAGATGCTTCCTCCAATTAAACTAGAGCACTGAATATTACAAACTTTTCAATTACAACTCATGGCCGTATGTTTCCATGTATATCGATAATACTTGTCAACTTAGCATATGAAGATACAATTTAGTCAGTATTATGGAGAATTCACAAATTAAATAATTCAAAAGGAAATAAACAGAAATTAACTTGTTACGAAATATGTTGAGATACGTCTCAGGAGTGGAAATTACTTACAAAGCTATCTCACACCAATTTCACCTAATTAGTGAAGTTAAAAACATAAAAACACAAAATATTATTTTTTTTTTTATTAATTATTTTTTTGTTTTTTGTTTTTTTTTTTTTTTTTTTTTGTTTTTGTGTTTTTTTATAAATTTTTTTTTTATTAATTATCAAATAAACGCAACAAAATAAAAACAAGATACTAGTCAATTATTCCCCTCCCCCAAACCTAATTGAGACATTATCTCCAATGTCTAAAAAGTAGAAGAAGAGTTTAGAAAACAGTACCCAGTTAGCTGAAATTCTACATCTAAAAAGAAAATTAAAGGTTAAGATCCAGATTTATCCGACGCTTCTTACCACGATCATTATTAGACCACTTTATCTTGGAAAGTATAGGGTCAATTTGTGGTACAAAGTCTAAGATTTGGTCAATTAAATCATTGGCAGTTCTGGCAGTGAAGAGGATATCTTTTACAGGTTTTGAAACGAACCCATTTCTCCGGCCATCATCAAGAAACACACAAAGAAAATCATAAAATTCATCAGCGTTAAACAATCAAATTGGTTTCTGGTGTATATTCAAGTTCGCCCAAGATAGCACTTTAAAGATTTCCTCTATCGTGCCTAAGCCACCTGGCAAAGCAATAAAAGCATCAACACGGTTGATCATTTCAACAAGTCATTCGGACATACCTGGCATGATAAGTTCCTCTCCGTTTGATGTTCCTATAAGATTCGCCTCTACCAAAGGTTTTGTGATGATTCCCAAAACTTGATTTCCTCATTCCTGTACGGACCTTGAAACGTACCATATTACCTATAAAATTTAAACACATAAAAATAAAACACACCTAATCTAAATATATACACAAATTGCATTGGTTGCCTCCCTGCTAGCTCTAAGTTTAACATCGTCAGCTAGACATGACTTCTCAAACATTAGGCTGTGTGACACTTTCTTTTTATCACTCAAATGATTCTCCCCAGTAGTGCTTGACACGCTGGCTGTTTACCCTGAATGTATTGTTGGATTTGGAATTGTATATCTCAACTACTTTGTAGGGTAACACCTGAGTAATCACAAATGGACCTGACCACTTTGATTTCAGCTTTCCAGGGAAACGTTTCAACCGTGAATTGTATAACAATACCTGCTGTCCTGGCTCCAGTTGTCTGTGTACTATTTTTTTTATAATGCCATTTCTTGGTCTTTTAATTGTACAGTTTGGCATTTTCATAAGCATGTAGGCGAAATTCCTCCAATTCGTTGAGTTGGTGGAGCCGATTTTCTCCAGCTACTTGTAGATCAAGATTTAACTTCTTCAGTGTGCAGTACGCTTTATGTTCAAGCTCCACTGGCAGATGACATGCTTTCCCAAAAACCATTCGATATGGGGACATACTGATGGGTGTTTTGTAAGTTGTCTGGTAGGCTAATAATGCATCATCCAGTTTTGTATACCAGTCCTTCCTTGTTGATCCAACGGTTCTCTCCAAGATTCTTTTGATTTCCCTGTTTGAAACTTCAACCTGTCCATTTGACTGTGGGTGATAAGCAGTGGCACCTTTATGAGTGTAGAACACAGAAATCGACGACGCTGTTCTAGGCTCGCGACCTAGTCGGGAGTACGGAGTAGCCCGTGGGGGACTAAACTGGAGAACAAAATGGAGTCACCACCCAGTGTGAACTGGGACAAAGATTTAAGGCCGTACTCACCCCTCGCAAGGGAAGACCTCAAACCGTTGGGTTCGGAATGGTCCATTACTTATGCCACTTGTAGTGAAATGATTTGTGCAATATCTTAACCGAATATATGCAACATATATGATCAAGAGTAACTTAGATCGAGTTCGCATTCATCAAAGTAAATCATACGTCTAAGATTGCATGCTTTAAAAGTAAGTCATCATAACGACAAACATACGATATCACACCATGATCTCATAAGCATATTGAATTATCAAGCACGAAAAAATAGATAACAATCTAAACATAAACGTAAATTAAACGCCTATTGTGAAAGAAAACAACTAAATCATGCATAAAGAAATAACATAATCATACTTAAAAAAGAAATAACATACAAGAATAAATCATGCTAAAAAGATAAATAATCTACTAGACTAAATCATGCTCGAATACAAGGTTGGATGAAATGAAATACGTGTATCTCTCAAGTGGTACGTGGCATTGTATCCCGAGTACAAACCGCAATACCGTTCATTCGGATTCGGCTACGGAATTTATGTCCGAGTTTCCATCCGATATACCACAAGAGAGAACACATATTTCGTTCATCCGGAAATCACATCATGCACCAATCCACAATACTCATATGAAATAAAGTACTAAAATAAATAAAAATAAAAGATAATAAATAAAGAAGGTGCCCTCAGGTCTAACCTCTTAAGTCATCTCTCGAAAGCGCGTTACACGGCCGTCGGAAGGGTTGATGCTCCGCAACTCTTCCGGTTCACTGGTTCAAGGTTTTCCTTCGCTGTTTCGCTGTTTGGGCTGCTGTTTTCACTCCATTTCGCTGCGGTTTCTGGTCGCGGTATTGGCTCACTGTTTTGTGGTAAAGATGGACTGTTTTGGCTTACGGTTTGCGGGTTTTATGGGGTAGTTTTTGGTATAATTTTGGGGTGAATTCTGAACTGTTTTGGGCAGTTTTTTAGATGCAGTTTTGGGTCAATTCGAGGACTGTTTTGATGGTCAGGGAAGAGGCAATGTGATGGGCTTTTGGTGCGTGAATGGAGGGGTTGCTGGAGGTTGTTATTAGCGTGAGTTTTAGGGCTTGTTTATGGCGTGAGTGGAGGGCCTGAAGAGGGCTGCTTATGGCGTGAGTTGGAGGGCTTGAAGAGGGCTGCTTTGGGTGAAGTTGGGGTTGCTACGTGAATGGGCAGGTGGCAAGGCGTGAAGGAGGCTGGTGCGTGAAGGGGCAATTGCAGGGGGATTTCTTCTGGTGTTATGCGTGAATGTGATAGGTTTGAAAAGTGTGGTGAAGGCTTCTTTTTATAGGCAAAATGATAGGAGCTATCCTTGTTTGAAAAGGGAAAGGATTTGTGTAATTATGGGAGATATTTTTAATTTGTGTGTGATAAGGAAAAATCTTTTAATTAAGGAAGTGATTTGATTTAATTTGATTTTCTTCTCTTTTAGTTAGAGATATGATTTGATTTAATTAGGAATGGGATCCATGGGATTTCTTTAATTTAGGAAGGGGATTTGGCTTGATTTATTCATGTGTTTAATGTGTTATTTTATTATTTGGGAATGTGTTGGGCGTGTGGCTTAGGTCTTCTTTGGGCGTGAATTTGGTCCATTTTGGTGGGCTTGGGTGTTTGGTTTGGTGATGTGTGGGATTGGTGTGTGGTTTGTGGGGGTTTGGGCTAAGGGTGTGTTTTAAAACGGAGGTCCAACAAGCAAACCCGAAGCATAAACAAACGAATTAATTCTAACAATGTGTCAATTCTTGACTCTTCCATTCCGACGTCCGTTTCCCGCGGCTTCCACAATTAAAGAGGTAGTGTCTCCATGTGAGACTCGTTATCGGGACTTATATGCAAAAATACAATGCCTACAATCGCCCCCACTTTGATGGGACTTGTGCAGTGTGTGACAATGACAATCTTATCAAAGTTATGCAATGCATTTTTACTTACCTGGCTCGCCAGCTGCCACCTGACTTGCCTGCTGCTTCGAACTGAATGATTTAATTGTGCTATACCCGAGGTGTCGCGGTAGTGTCTCCATACCCGAAGTGCCATACCCTGCGTGCTAAACCCCATACCCGAGGTGTCGCGGTTGTTTTGAATTGAGTTGATCTGGTTGTGCCATACCTGACGTGCTAAACCCCATACCAGAGGTGTCGCGGTTGCGTCTCTATTCCTAGAGTGTCGCAATGATATCTCCATACCCGGAGTGCCGTACCTGGAAAAACTGATACTGATGTTAATACATCTCCATAACCGGAGTGCCATACCTGGCAAGACTTACTGATGTTGATGTGTCTCCATACCCGAAGTGTCATACCCGGCAAGACTGATACTGATGTTGATGTGTCTCCATACCCGGAGTGCCATACCCGGCAAGACTGATACAGATGCTAATGTGGGCCTCGCCCCCAGAGTGCCATACCCGGAAATACTGATACTGATGACGTGGGTCTCAACCCTGGGACTCATCTCCAAAACTGATACTAACACCGTGATGGTTTATACTGTATTGCCTCTCACGAGATAATCCTGATAGCTAAGCATATTTTCGTCCTAAACGGATGCTTCGCATCGAAACCAGAGAACCTTCAGAGTATTTTAATACACTCAGCTCCGATCGTCTGAATGAGTGATCTGAACTAGACTCATAGTGTGTGTGATACCCGGAGTGCCATACCCGGCAAGACTGATATTGATGCTAATGTGGGCCTCGCCCCCAGAGTGCCATACCCGGAAATATTGATACTGATGACGTGGGTCTTAACCCTGGGACTCATCTCCAAAACTGATACTAACACCGTGATGGTTTATACTGTATTGCCTCTCATGAGATAATCCTGATAGCTAAGCATATTTTTGTCTTAAACGGATGCTTCGCGTCGAAACCAGAGAACCTTCAAAGTATTTTAATACACTCAGCTCCGATCGTCTGAATGAGTGATCTGAACTAGACTCCTAGTGTGTGTGTGCTAAGACTCTTTCGCATCTTAATCCTTAAATAAGCCAACTCGATGATTTTTTTCTCAGAGAATCGAATAGATGGGTCTAACCAACCTAGATATCTTGATCACACTCTGTGATTACTTCGTTATACTCAACATGATATGGTCTTTTTTTTTTCTCTTGTCTATTTCTTTTCATTTTTTTCTTTTCTTTTTTTCTTTTTTTTTTCTTTTTTTCTCTTTTCTTCTTTGACACACATACCCTTTAAGGTAGCATTTCTCCTCATGGTGGTCCTAATACTCAGCCATTGGTAGCTTCACGCTTATCGGTTATAGGCGGTCTATTTTTCTTTTCTTTTCATTGCAGAGACTTTTTCTTTGCTTCCAACCATATCATATATCGTAGCATAAGTAAACCACAGGGTGGACATCCAGGCAAACGGTCATTTACTGATCCATCATCTCTTCAACTAGTCATCTCGCCAACTACTCAGGCTTCTACTGTTGAGATCCCGTAATCAAGTGCTCGTGAGTCTAGCCGAGATCAATCCATTCAGAATACCGAATGAGAGTACATCTTGCACTTATCGTTTCTAAGGTTTCTCCCTACAGCAAACAGTGTCATCACCGGACATATGCTTAACTATCGAAGACTTTTTTTTTCACTAATTCATTTCATGGAATTCTTCAACCGCTAATAATGTGGGCTTCGCCCCCTGGGATTCATTCTCGAAAACTGCTGGTAGCGCGGGCCTCAACCCTGAGGGTCATCCCTGAAACTGATACTGATGCAGGCCTTAACCTTGGGGATCCATTTCTGGAAACTGTTGATACTGTTTTGTTGCTCTCAGCTTTCTTGTATTTTGCCGTTTTTCCTTCTTTTATTCGAGACCTATGAACACAAACAAAACAACAGAATAAAAAAACGTGCATGCGATGTGTATGTATGCATGTGTGGAGGTACTCCCTGTTCCTGATGGGTTAGACTCTCATTGTGCTCCTTGGCGCCATGTGCCTACGTATGTCTCTGATCGCCCCTAGGTCTGTTTATAGTTTCCTCCTGCTGGTTCTCCTCTGATGATTGTGTAGTTCTCTTTTGTCTGAAACATGAGAACACAAAAAAAACACAAAAATTGCAAGTACGTTACGTGTATGCATGCATGCATGAATGAATTTCCTATTCCGTTGGGTTAGGTCTTCTGTCGGTGAATGCTCGGTTCTTCTTTCCTCAGGCAAAATACTGCTTCAATATATCCACGTTGATCGGCTCGGTGAACTCGTTCCATTCCAAGTCTGATAGTCTCACTGCCCCGTTTCCCATTACTTTCTGGACTATGTATGGTCCTTCCCAATTGGGTCTGAACTTTCCTCTCGGGTCTGTCATCGACGGCTTCGACTGCTTAACCACCAAATCACCATTTCTGATTTTTGTAGGACGCACCCTCTTGTTCAATACTCGAGCAAACCTCTTCTGGTATATTTGCATGTGATGTAAGGACTTCATTCTTTTCTTATCGAGCAATACCAACTATTCAAATCTCTGCGAGGCCCATTCTTGTTTAGGTAACTCCGCTTCTACTAATACCCTCATGGACTGTATCTCAACTTCCACCGACAGTACTGTTTCCATTGCCTTTCGAGCTTCTTCTTTTCTTAAACACTTCAGCTAAATGTCATTCGCTTGTCTTTTGTATAGTTCTCCCTTCAAACTCATATATTGAGAAGCCAAATTCTGAATGGCTATCCTGTCTTTTCTGCTTGCTTCTTTCGGGAATTCCCCGTGTTCTAAGCATCGTTGAATATCATAGTACCAGGGTTGATTGCTTTTGTCAAATATACTTATGTCATGCAGATTGAAAGGAAGAGACTCAGGCAGGTAAGCGAAATGAACGTCTTTATTATTATTAAGGAAAAGATTCGAACAAGTAGACGAAGCCAATGTCCTTATTATTAGTAAATGCTGGATCACATTTGAATAAGATCAGGGAAACAAACATCTCCATAATTTGCAACTTCGTCTTCCCCCATCTTCTTGCTTCCTTCGACCATCAGATTCTCCAAGTGTAGTAGTTCTTTTTCCCATTTACTTCCCATTTTTGCAACCCTCTTCTCGTCACTGTCTGAGAAGTTTTTCCAGAAATCCTCAATCTGCTCTATTTCACCTTTACCACTGTTGTCCCCTATCCCTATGCGAGAAGTTTGATGGTTGTGGGTTTGGAGGACAAGGCCGTCGGGTAGGCCGGAGTTGATCATGTGGGTGGGTGGAGGTCTTCTGTGTGTGTTAGGATGTTTTTTTCTGGGTCGGGTATTTTATGGGTATCAATGAGGTCTTCAATTTCATGCCTAAGGCGGGTGCAGTTGTTAGTTTCATGGCCTCTTTGCTGGTGGAGGTGACAATATAGGTTTAGGTCAAGGTAACGTGGCACAGGGTTTGGAAGTGGTTTAGGCTCTAAGGGATTTATGAGTCCTTGCATTTTCATCTCTTTAAATACCTCTGACAAAGGTCTACCAAGATTGGAGAATCGTCTTTTCTGATAGGGGTAACCTCAGAGGGAGTGGGCTTGGTCTTTGAAGGTTCCCCAATGGTCTTTCCATCCTGGTTGCACAACTTTCTGTTATTGGCTCTACAGGGTACGGTCAAACTGGCCATAGCATTGGTCAAAACTTGCAACTGCTCAATAATTTTGGTTACTTTGGTCTCCAATTGATCCAGGCGGGATCCCTCATTAGCTGACTTGCTCATGTTGGCTGACGGTCTTTTGGCGAGTCTTCCCTCTTCCCTAACCCAACGACTATCTGTGATGGCTTTTAAGACACAGGGTTAACATGATGCATGTATGCATGAGATGCATGAGATGTGTGCGATGCATGGAATATATAAGTCGTCCCATTATCATTTTAACGCATTCAATCATACTATTGCGTGGTGCAAACTTGTCCCAGTTGAAAAGGCCCAACAGGTTTACACTTTTGCGATAACATGGCTAAACAACTTCAAATGATAAAAGGCCTAAACACAAGATGGCCCATTGGCATTTTAGAAGCTTTTGGCCAAATTTCCATAAAGCACGGACTCGTCCCAGTTTAAATGGCCCAACAAGCCCATACCTCATGACAAAAGGTCCAACTGGATCCAAATGACGATGGTCCCAAACGCAAACATAAGGGCATAGTTTCTATTGGTCCTACAACTATAGTTCATACGTGGGTTTATAGGGGTATATTCAAAGGCTCTCGTCGACGAAGGGTTGCCCACGACTAGGTCTCCCCACTCAAGGGTCCAAGCGACCAAGTGAGCGCACCTTTTTTATACACTAAGGTACGTCCCTACGAGTTATGGTGCGTGACTGACTGTCAAATGGATTTCCTGTTGTAGATTCCCCAGTGGGAGGGCGGAGTGAACTCTCTTAAAAACCCAAGCCTCTTAGGCTCTTATCGCTTGGTGACAGGAATAAACAATGAGTCATCCAAATTATTCCATCACAGTAAGCTACGAGTAGATGATTATCTATGTGCCTTCACAGCTTTTCCTTATAGAAAGGTAGTGAATGAAGGAAGACACCAAACCATAACCTAGCCTTAATAATGCCATTGATTAAACCTTTTCAACACACTATAGACGCAGTTAACTAAAGCATAAATCACAATCACTACAAGACATTATTTCGGGGCCGATTCTCTATCCCCAGTGGAGTCGCCAGACTGTAGGACACAAAAATCAGCGATGCTGTTCTAGGCACGTGGCCTAGTCGGGAGTACGAAGTAGCCCGCAGGGGACTAAATCGGAGAACAAAACAGAGTCGCCACCCAGTGTGAACTGGGACAAAGATTTAAGGCCGCACTCACCCCTCGCAAGGGAAGACCTCAAACCGTTGGGTTCGGAATGGTCCCTTACTTATGCCACTTGTAATGAAATGATTTGTGTAATATCTTAACCGAATCTACGCAACATATATGCTCAAGAGTAACTTAGATCTAGTTCGTATTCATCAAAGTAAATCCTACGTCTAAGCTTGCATGCTTTAAAAGTAAGTCATCATAATAGCAAACATACGATATCACACCATGATCTCATAAGCATATTGAATTATCAAGCACGAAAAAATAGATAATAATCTAAACATAAACGTAAATTAAACGCCTATTGCGAAAGAAAACAATTAAATCATGCATAAAGAAATAACATAATTATACTTAAAAAAGAAATAACATACTAGACTAAATCATGCTAAAAAGATAAATAATCTACTAGACTAAATCATACTCGAATACAAGGTTGGATAAAATGAAATACGTGTATCTCTCAAGTGGTACGTGGTATTATATCCCGAGTACAAACCGCAATACCGTCCATTCGGATTCGGCTACGGAATTTACGTCCGAGTTTCCATCCGATATACCACAAGAGAGAGCACATATTCCGTTCATCCGGAAATCACATCATGCACCAATCCACAATACTCATATGAAATAAAGTACAAAAATAAATAAAAATAAAAGATAATAAATAAAGAAGGTGCCCTCAGGTCTAACCTCTTAAGTCGTCTCTCGAAAGCGCGTTACACGACCGTCTGAAGGGTTGATGCTCCGTAACTCTTCCGGTTCACTGGTTCAAGGTTTTCCTTCATTGTTTCGCTGTTTGGGCTGCTGTTTTCACTCAATTTTGCTGCGGTTTCTGGTAGCAGTATTGGCTCATTGTTTTGCGGTAAAGATGGACTGTTTTGGCTTACGGTTTGCGGGTTTTACGGGGCAGTTTTTGGTGCAGTTTTGGGGAAAATTCTGGACTGTTTTGGGAATTTTTTTAGGTGCAGTTTTGGGTCAATTCAGGGACTGTTTTGATGGTCAGGGAAGAGGCAATGTTATAGGCTTTTGGTGCGTGAATGGAGGGGTTGCTGAAGGTTGTTATTAGCGTGAGTTGGAGGGCTTGTTTATGGCGTGAGTGGAGGGCCTAAAGAGGGCTGTTTATGGCGTGAGTTGGAGGGCTTGAAGAGGGCTGCTGTGGGTGAAGTTGGAGTTGCTACGTGAATGGGCAGGTGGCTAGGCGTGAAGGAGGCTGGTGCGTGAATGGGCAATTGCAGGGGGATTTCTTCTGGTGTTAGGCGTGAACGTGCTAGGTTTGAAAGGTGTGGTGAAGGCTTATTTTTATAGGCAAAGGGATGGGAGCTATCTTTGTTTGAAAAGGGAACAAATTTGTGTAATTATGGGAGATATTTTTAATTAGTGTGTGATAAGGAAAAATCTTTTAATTAGGGAAGTGACTTGATTTTCTTCTCTTTTAGTTAGGGATATGATTTGATTTAATTAGGAATGGGATCCATGGATTTCTTTAATTAGGAAGGGGATTTGGCTTGATTTATGCATGTGTTTAATGTGTTTTTTTATTATTTGGGAATGTGTTGGGCGTGTGGCTTAGGTCTTCTTTGGGCGTGAATTTGGTCCATTTTGGTGGGCTTGGGTGTTTGGTTTGGTGATGTGTGGGCTTGGTGTGTGGTTTTTGGGGGTTTGGGCTAAGGGTGTGTTTTAAAACGGAGGTCCAACAAGCAAACCCGAAACATAAACAAACGAATTAATTCCAACAATGTGTCAATTCTTGACTCTTCCCTTCCGACGTCCGTTTCCCGCGACTTCCACAATTAAAGAGGTAGTGTCTCCATGTGAGACTCATCTTCGGGACTTTTATGCAAAAATGCAGTGCCTACAATGAGTAACTCCATATTTGGATAGAAGTGCATCAAAGTATCTATTGCAGAAGTGTGTGCCACCATCACTAATAATTGCCCGAGGTGTTCCAAAGTGAGTGAAAATATTCTTTTTAAGGAATTTTATCACCACTTTGAATCATTGGATGAAAGTGCTATTGCTTCAACCCATTTGGAGACGTAATCTACTGCAACTAGTATGTATGAATGATGGAACAAAAGGTCCCATAAAATCAATCCCCCATACATCAAATATCTCCACTTCCAGAATGTTTTACAGAGGTCCTTCATTTCTCCTCGAAAAATTTCTCATTCTTTGGCACCTCTCACATTGAAGAGCAAATAAGTAAGCATATTTAAATAGAGAGGGCCAGAACAAACCTGATTGTAGGACTTTGGCTGCAGTTTTATTTTCGCTGAAGTGTCTGTCATATGGTGATGAATGACAATGCCGGAAGATAGTATTGACCTCCTCATGTGGAACACAACGTCTCTGGAATTGATCAGCACATCGTTTGAATAAGTATGGCTCATCCCAGACATAGTGCTTGACTTATTTGAAGAACTTCTTTCATTGTTGATGTGTCCATTCCAACGGCCTTTTTTCCGATACTATGTAGTTTACATAGTTAGCATACCAAGGGACATCATGTTGTTTCATGGCCAAAAACTGTTCATCTGAAAAGGTTTCTTTGATTATCATCTTATTGCCAGTTGTTTCTCCATTCTCGAGCCTCGATAAGTGATATGCCACTTGGTTTTCTGTCCCTTTCCTATCTCAGATCTCCACATCAAATTCTTACAGTAGAAGCACCCACGAATCAATCTAGGTTTGGCATCTTTCTTTGTGATCGGGTATTTGATTGCTGAATGATCTTTGTAGACCACCACTTTGAGACCCAGCAAATATGAGCAAAATTTATCAAAAGCAAACACAACTGCGAGCAACTCATTTTCAGTGGTTGTGTAGTTGAGTTGAGCTTCATTCAGGGTTCTGCTGGAGTAGTAAATGGTATGGAAAATTTTTGCTTTGCGTTGTCCCAAAACCGCACCTACAGTAAAATCACTAGCGTCGCACATCACCTCAAATGGAAGCATCCAGTTAGTGCTACTATGATAGGGGTAGAGACCAGCTTCTGTTTCAAGATTTCAAAAGCTTCGTGACATTCTTTGGTGAATTTGAAAGGTACGTCTTTCTCCAGCAAATTGCATAGAGGTTTAGCAATCTTGGAGAAGTCTTTGATAAATCTTATGTAAAATCCTGCATGTCTGAGAAAACTACGAATCCCTTTGACAGATGATGGTGGATGTATTTTTTCAATTGTCTCAATCTTTGCTTTGTCTACCTCGATTCCCTTTTGTGAGATCTGATGTCCCAAGACAATGCCTTCTTACACCATGAAGTGGCATTTCTCCCAGTTGAGTACCAGGTTGGTATCTTCGCACCTTTGTAACACATTTTCCAGATTTTGCAAGCAGTGGTCGAATGAGTCTCCAAACACAGAAAAATCATCCATGAAAACCTTCATACTTTGTTCCAGCATGTCTGAGAAGATGGCCATCATGCAATGTTGAAATGTAGCAGGAGCATAACATAGTCCAAATGGCATCTTGCGGAACACAAAAGTACCATACGGACATGTAAAAATGGTTTTCTCCTGATCTTCTGGGGCGATGGAAATCTGATTGTACCCCGAGTATCCATCCAGAAAATAATAGAACTCATGTCCCACCAATCTGTCTAGTATCTGATCAATGAATGGTAATGGGAAATGATCTTTCATTGTTGCTTTGTTCAGCTTCCTATAGTCCATGCATACTCTCCATCCAGTCACTGTTCTTGTTAGAATCAGCTCATTCTTTTCATTTATGGCTACAATTATTCCTCCTTTCTTTGGCACACATTACATAGGACTCACCCACATGCTATCAAAGATGGGGTAAATGATGTCGGCATCCAACCATTTGATAATTTCTTTATTCACGACTTCCTTCATAATTGGATTTAGTCTCTATTGATGCTCCATTGTGGCTTTGTACTCATCGTTCATCAGAATTTTATGCATACAAAATGATGGACTAATGCCTCGAATTTCTACTATAGTCCAGCCAATGGCTTTCTTGTGTTCTCGTAACACTCTCAGCAACTTATCTTCATGTTCCAATGTTAGCGACGAAGAAATAATCACAGGTAAATCAGAAGAGTTTTCTAAGAATGCATACATGAGATGGCTCGGAAGTAGCTTTAGTTCCAGCTATGGTGGTTCTTCAATCGAATGCTTGATTCGCTCCTTTTTCGGTAGTTCCAAACTTTCCACATGTGGTGTTGATTTGAAGCGAAAAAGGCCTGTCAAGATAGTTGATACATTCCAGAATTTCATTATCTAGCTCGCTGTCAGTCATGTTGGTGATGCAAGCTTCAAGTTTATCAGTGGGAAGTTGCATTGCATCAGTATCCTGGATGATACTATCTACAACATCAATTCTGAAACATTCATCCTCCTTTTCTTCACTCAGGAATTTCATAGTTTTGAAAACATTGAATGTAACTTTTTGGTCCTGCACTTTCATGGTTAGTTCTTCTGTTTGTACATCAATAACAGTTCAACCTGTAGCCAAGAATGGTCTCCCGAGGATGATAGGTATATCTTTGTCTTCCTCCATGTCAAGGATAATGAAATCTACGGGAAAAATGAATTTATCGAATTTAACCAATACATCTTCCACTATACCTCTCGGAAATGTGAGCGATCTGTCAGCAAGTTGCAGAGTAACTGAGATAGGCATTGCTTCTCCAATTTGCAGTTTTCCTATAAATAGAAAAATGCATCAAGTTAATGCTAGCACCTAAATCACACAAAGCCTTACCGAAGTAATGTTCGCCTATGGTGAAAGGGATGGTGAAACTGCCAGGATCTTTCAACTTTGGGGAAAGCTTCATCTGAATGATGGCATTGCATTCTTTTGTCAATGCTACCATCTCGTAATCTCCTAATCTCCGCTTTCGTGATAGAATGTCTTTCATGAATTTGACATAGCTGGGCATTTGTTCCAACGCTTCAACAAATGGGATGTCGATATGCATCTTTTTAAAGATCTCCAAGAATCGAGCAAACTGCTTGTCTAGTTTACTTTTCTGGAGACGCTGTGGAAACGATGAAGGTGGAGTGAATTTTTCTTGATCATTTTCTTTTGCCTTTTTTTCCTCCATATGTGGTTCTGCTTTGCTGTTTTCTTTTGGAACTTCCTCAGTGGATGCCTTGATTTCAACATTTTTGTTGATTTTAGTACCGCTTTATAAAGTAATTTCTTAATATTGCTCATTCCCTCGATTCCTTGGATTTGGTTCTGTGTTGCTAGGAAAGTTACCTTGCGGTCTGTAACTCTGAGCATTGGCCAGTTGTCCTATTTGATTTTCCAATGCCTTTATAGATGCTGATTGGCTTTGATTGAATGATGCTTGGGCTTGAAACATAGCATCGTATTTGACTTCTTCCTTTTTGAACATCTCTGCAAGCCATTCTTTTATTTCTGGTTATTTCTCATACCCATGTCTGTTGAAATTGTTGAAAAAATTCACTATCTCATCATGTTGGTTTGCCTCTAATGCTCCTTCATATGGTGAACTTATGGCACCGGTGATGTTTAAAACTTGTGTGCTAAGTGTTTCCAGGCATTTGCACATATGCTCTAGCTTGGCATTCATTGTTGTGTTGGCTCCAACTTCGTGAATTCCTACAATCCGTTGAATCATGCTTCTTTCTGTTGGCCACAAATAATTATTATTGGTCATTTCTTTAATTAAGTCTCAGGCCTGATCCTCTCCTTTTTCCATTAAAGCTCCTCCAACAGCAGCATCAATTGTGGTTCTCATTAGTCCAGAAAGTCCATTGTATAAGGTTTGGACTTGTAGCCACTTTGCAATCTCTTGGTGAGGACATTTTCTAAGCAATTCCTTGTACCTTTCCCAAGCTTCTCAGAGGGATTCTGAGTCATGTTGTACAAAGGATGTGATGTCATTCCTCAGCTTTGCAGTTCTAGCTGGGGGAAAGTACTTTGCAAGGAATTTGGTGGCTAGAGTGTTCCAAGTTATGATGGAACCTGCTGGTAGTGAATGTAGCCAAGCCTTAGCTCTGTCATTCAAGGAATAGGGGAAAACACTTAGTCTCATTGCTTCTTCTACCGCTCGATTGTAATTGAAAGTGCCGCAAACTTCCAGGAAGTTGCTGATGTGGGCATTAGGATCTTCAGTTGCATTCCCCCCAAACTGCACTGATTGATGTATCATCTGAATGCATGTTTTGATGTCACACACATTTGCTGATAAAGGAGGAAGTACAATGCATGAAATGAAGCCGTCAACCACCAGAATAGTTCTGTCTCAAACTGGAATTGGTGGTGCAACCTCTAAAGGTTCAGGTTCCATGTTGATCAGTGCTTCTTGGCCTTCTCGCATTTCCCTTCCCAATTGTCTGATGGTTCTTTCAATCTCTGGGTCAAGCGGGTGGATTTCAAAGCTTCTGGTTCTTCTCATGTAGTGACTGAGAACTTGAAACACTAGAAAACAGAAATAATAAATAAAAGCAAATTAGACACAAGTAAAATATCTAACCCCAAAATTAATAGTGAAAGATAAATAAGTCCCCGGCAACGGCGCCAAAAACTTGATCGGTGAAATCACACACGTAATACAAACACACGTATCGCTCAAGTAGTATAAAATGTATCGATCCCGTAAGGACTTAATACTTTAGCAATCAATTTATGACGTTAAATGTTTACAAGTACTTAATAGATTGATTGTTGTTTGGATGGTGATTTTTGTCTGATAACAAGTAAATAAAACAGTGCGAAAGTAAATTAAAGGAAAATCAATATTAGAAAACTATCTAGGGTTGTGAATCATTCCAATATATTTTAAAGATGAAGTGGTGATCTCATGTTTGTACAATATATCGGTTTATTAACCTGAAACACAAAAATATGCAAAAGCCTCTTTCGATGGTCAGATGTAAACACCCAGTGTAACCCAATTAACTATATTCCTATGTTAGCCAAGTTATCTGAATTCATTAAGATTAAGTTCCAATTATGGTTATCCTCGCACGATAGATATATTCCTATCATGTAAGGAAATCTACCTAAGAGTCTCTTGCCCCAAGGTGAGATCGTGAGCTATTGAGTCTAAGGCTAAACCTAAAATCCATTTTCCAAGTTCATTTTAAATTTACCAAATCAATCTTATTAATGGTCAGTTAACAAGAAGCATTAAGCTTAAGACTCAATAAATAAACATTTATATTACCCAAGACATAAAATAACCAACTTTATAAACCGGTGATATTGAAATTCATCACACTCCTAGATAATATGTTTAGTTAAAAAAAATACCTAAAATTACAAAATGTATAGTTAAACAGAATAACATAATGGAAAATTAAAAGGTAAAGAAAATTTCAACAATAAAAGAAAATGCTGGATGTAGGAGTTTCACTTTTAGTACTTCAAATTTAGATTACTCACTTATCAATTAATCATTTCTTGAATTAATTATATTAAAACCGACCATATAAGCGGTGAATGTAATTTGTCCAAAGTCCAACCGACCATATAGGCGGTAACAAAATCATATAAACCGACCATGTAGGCGGTAACAAGGTTAGCACCTAAACTGACCATATAGGCGGAAACTAAGTCCAATAATATAAAACCAGCCATATAAGCGATAAATAATTAATTCAATTTAATTATTTAAATTAAATGAGTAAATCTAAATTATTATATTAAAACTTTCACCCCAGACTCCAGCAAAAAAAGATTACCTACTCATGATGTAATTAAAAACAAACAAAAATTTATTAAATAAATAAAGAGAAAATACAAGAAAACTTAAATAAACATGCAAGACACTTTCCTTTAGGTTTTCATTGAGAAATCCCCCAAAGAAAGCATGAAAAATTTACAAAGTTTAGCTTGGTATTTATAGGCATATCTAAAGGCTTCCACCAATTTCTCCACCAAACATGACACCAAACATGGCACCAAATCTTCAACCAAACATACAAACATGTTTGGTGGAAGTTTGACAATTTTCATTTTTTTTATTTTGAAAGTGACTTTAATAATTACACATAACACACTTACGGATGTTTTATCAATTTCGGTCATGAAAACTTCAGAATTCGAAATTATTTTATCAATGTCGTTCTTTGATTCTTCTTTAATCTGGAACTTGAATCACCTCAATATGATATCGGAGTAAAACGTTATGGCCAAAATACGAAAATTGCGCAAAGCTGAAATTTCTGAAATTGTACTTCGTTAGAACGCCATTTCAAGTTTCCAACCTCCAAAATCCAAATGTCAAGTCCAGTTTTTGCCTTTATTTGTTCCATATTTCATCATGATTGATTCCATTGAGTTTCGATTTTATTTTATCTTCAAAATAAACTAAAACACATCAAAACGTTCATAAAACTCAAGAAACTATACAAAATATTAAGTAAAATGGATAGTAAATATTGATATATTTTCCGCTCATCAATCGATAAAATTTCGATTGGAGCTACTGTTCACCATAGGTCACTATTCACCGAATCTTTCTCCCTCGTTTCGCATGCAACCATGCACGGAACGGAAAATCTGTCACCGCTAACTTGTAGTTATCCCCGAGAACTTTAATTTGGCGGGTGGCTCGGGCGTGAAATGAAGCGACGAGTCGGTATCGACAAACCCATCACCGTGTGTTCTTCATATCATTTTTCGGTGCACCTTTCTACGGCCACCGACAGCTGGAGGGTGGGGGTGAGCCGACACATCTTTCGGTGGTGATGCGCCGGCCGGCAGTGGCAATTTGGCCGCTAACACCACCACATTTCGAAAACAACAGAACGGGGGTCAGATGTGTGTTTAGGGAAGCTTTTGGTTTTTTCATAATTTCTTAAACTTGATAGTATTAATAAAAAAGTTTCTAAAATTTACGTTCAGACCCCTGTAAAATTACAATAAGGCCCCTATAATGGTGCTTCCTTGGACATTCTCATTTTTTAAGCCCTTCTGATATAAATTTCAAAAAGTGTTCAACATAAAAATCGTTTGTCTCAGAAAATCGAGTCTGATGGTTCAAGAATCAGTAAAATCAGAGTATGGTTGCTAGTTTTATAGTCGAAACAAGAAAATTTTACTCTTATAACAATATAAATATGAATCGCAAAACCGGTTCTCAAAATCACGTTGCGACGAAGCTTCACTTAAAAATATTCCAACATATTTTCAAACACATAAAGACTTATTTTCGAATACCATCTCTTTCCGAATCTTCAACTTTAATTTATAAACTTTCTCGCACTATTCTGAAAAACTTGGGATATTACAGATGCACACCAAAGATGGGTCGTGGCTAATGAGAAGGCGTTATTCTACTTGCTAGCATAGACGTCTGATTTTCTTACTGTAAAGCATGAATCGATGGCTATAACATCTATAATGATGGAGTTATTACGAGATATATTTGGGCAGCCTTTAGAGTGAGAACGTCATTAGGCCTTGGTGTCAGTGACAGCTGTGAAGATGAAGGAAGAGACATTGTCTGAGTGCATATCTTGAGGATGATGTCCCACTTAACCATGGCTGAAACCCATGGAGGTCGTATCAAGGAGTGTAACCGGGTGACGAGATTGTGGAGACTATTCCAAAGAGTTTACTGTAATTTAAAAGTAACTATGTTATGAACAAGTTGACCTTCACTTTTACATAATTGTTGAATAAGCTTACCTATTATGAGTCTATGCTGATGGATCCTCATAAGCCTAGTAGAGATGCAAATACTGCTAAGTCTTCCAAATTTGCAAAGAAGAGATAGACACATATCGGGAAGGCTAAAGCCACAATTGTTTGAATCATAGAGAGGCGTTATTGAAGGTATCTTCACCATGAGAGTCAAGACCGTTGATGCCATTTCAGTAAGAGCAGTGGGAGTTTACAATTTTTATTTTTAAAATAATAGTTATTTGAATTTGAACAAAGTGTTGTTTATTCCTTTTTTTTTACAAAAATTTGATTTCTGTTGCATAATGGTTATCAATTTCTTTTATTAATTATTTGATAATTGTTTTAAGAAATGGATTATCAATATGTACATGAAACTTGGAAACAAATTATATATGTTAAGGCTATTAGCAAATAACTCACAGCTCCACATTGAAATATATGAGTGTGTGTTAATCGGTTTTAACCGATTAACCGAACCGTTTTGACAAATTTTTGATAATGGTTCGGTTATTGTGATTAAATCAATTTTTTCGATTAAGATTTTTAACTTTTTCTATTTTTCGATTCGGTTAAGGTTATGAGATTTGTATAACCGAACCGACCAATTAACCGATTACAAACCATAATTTGACTTTATATATATTTTTAATTAAAATGAAATTAAAACTTTTACCCTCTGTCTTTACTGAGTGTAGTTGTAGACTATTTTTTGATGAATTTAAATTTGTCTTATGTTGTTAAACACATATATATTTGTCTTTTTGATGAATTTAAATTTGTATTAATATGTTATTATGGATTTTTATTTGTGGAGATTTTGGACCGGTTAATAACCGAATTAACCAAAATCGATCGAAAAATAATGGTTAGGTTGGTTAATGGTTATGTGTCATCATATGGTTAAATCGATTGATCATTTACTTAACTAAATATTTAATTTCGGTTCGGTTAAAAAATCAATGATTAACCGACCGATACTGAAATATTTAAAGTTGAAAAACCCAAAACTAAACGGTAAAAGATTTCTTATAATGACACATATATGTGGCATCTTAGGCTTGGCCATATTAACCTTAACATGATAGAGAAATTAGTAAAAAGCGGATCTTTAATCCAATTAAAGGTTGGCACTTTACCAGTCTGCGAGTTTTGTCTAGAAGTTAAGATGAGCAAGTGGCCTTTTACTAGAAAAGGTTTGAGAACCGATGAACCACTCGAGCTCATACATTCGAACATCTATGGACCAATGAATGTAAAATCAAGAGGTGTTATGAATACTTTGTCACATTTATTGATGATTATTCTAAATATGGGTATGTTTACCTAATACAGCACAAGTCATATACCTTTGAAAATTTTAAATAGTATCGTGTTGAGGTTGATAACCAAATAGGCAAAATCATCAAAATTCTATGATTAATTCATGGAGGAGAATACCATAATAATGAATTCGAGGGATTCTTGGTTAATCATGGGATAGTCCCAATTCACAGCACTTATAACACCATAACAGAATGATGTTATAGTTCATTACCTAGTTCAGATATGCATTACAAACATCGATGTATACTTTTAATGTAGTTCCATCTAAGTATGTTTCTAAGACATATTAGAGTTGGGGCGAGGTTGGAGATAGACAGATTCATGGCTCGGACTTGGTAGATATGACATCAGAGAGAATCAGGCTGATTCGAGCTAGATTATTAGAGGTGTAGAGTCGATAGAAAAGTAATGCCGATAGAATAAGGAAAGACCTTGAGTTCCAAGTGGGGGATAAAGTCCTTTTGATAGTCTCTCATTGGAAGGGAGTTTTGAGATTTGGCTAGAAGGGAAAGTTGTCACCGCGCTATATCGGTCCTTATGAGATTTTGGAGAGAGTGGGCAAAGTGGCATATCGTCTGGCATTACCACCGGAATTGGAAAGGATTCATAAAGCGTTTCATATATCTGTGCTGAAGAAGTATGTACCAGATCCTTCTCACATTTTGGAGAGTCAACCTGTGGAGTTGAGCGAGAACCTGACTTATGAAGAAAAGCCCGTGAAGATCGTAGATCGAAAGGTTCAAGAGTTGAGATCCAGACGTATTCCTCTTGTGAAGGTCATGTGGTCTAATCATCGCATTCAGGAGGCGACTTGGGAATTGGAACAAGATATGAGGGAGAAATACCCAGAGCTGTTTAAGGATTGAGAAATTTCGAGGACGAAATTTTTGTAAGGTGGGTAGATTGTAATATTCAATTCATTATTTTTATTATTATTATTATTATTATTATTATTATTTATTTATTTATTTATTAATAACCCACTCAATCCACTAAACCTAACACATACAATAAATCTAACACCCCACTACAAACTCCACTACACCTAAACCTAACATATCCCACTTCTTATTAACAAAACCAACATTAATTTTTGGTGTATGATTTGAGTGAAAGACTTAGAAGGGAGCAAAGAATTGAAGAATTTCCAGAGAGCTTTGTGTACAATTTTAGAGAGTTTTAGAGAGAGAAACCGAGAGCAATTTAAAGAGTATTTCTCGAGAGAGAAAATTTATGGACAGAGAGAGAAAATGGACTTTTCGACATCGTCTGATCTCCGTTTCCGTGATCCTTGAGACGTTTCCTGACCAGTGGCTCCTTCGTTGAGAGATTTGGAGGTCGTTGGAGCTCGGTACGTGATTATTACCGTTTTGGGGGTGTAAATGATAGGATTCAAAAGTTTTGGACTTAATTGTATATTTACATGATTTAGAGGATAATTTTTTAAATTCTGGATTTCTGGGGCTAATAAGTAATATTTAAGAGTTTTAAGACTATTTGGGCATATCAGAAAAGTTTAGGGGCTAAAATTGAAATTTAAAAAGTTTAGGGGTAAAATCATAATTTTGGAAAAATTGAGGGACCTGATCGTAATTTTATATTTTTCAGATTATTAGCGAGGATATATTCATATTAAGGACTTTTGTCTGGATAAAGGTAAGTACAATGCACGATGATTCCCTTAACATAATTGTTTGTTGATTGATGGTTGTTGTGAAAGTCCATATAAATATATTAGTATAATTATAATATATATATATTGTGGAGATATAAATATTGATTAATTGAAAGCACGAGAAATATAATTCATGATTGTTGAGATGAGATTGATGGATTGGATATGAGATGTGATTGTATTGGATGATTCGTGTTGTTGTATTGTACTGCCGGGTTTTGTATAATAGTAGTTGTTGTGGAGATATAAATATTGATTAATTGAAAGCACAAGAAATATGATTAATGATTGTTGAGATGAGATTGATGGATTGGATATGAGATGTGATTGTATTGGATGATTCGTGTTGTTGTATTGTGTTGCCGGGTTTTGTATAATAGTAGTTGGAGATGAGATGAGATGTGATGAGATATTTTGCGAGATTATATAGTGAAAAACCTTGGGGGTATGAGAGGGACTCTCTCATTGGTTTTAACCCACTCACACAGACTATTTTGTTGGTGAGGTCATGTTGAGAGTATGAGTGCTTTACTTGCTGAGCTCTTTAAGCTCACTCCACTTTTCCCAAACATTCCAGGTAGTCCGCCAGCACAGCAGTAGCAGTACCAGATTTTATCCACGTGCCACAGTTGTATTTTTGGGTTGGTCCAGACATTTGAGTCATCATTTGCATATTTTAAGACTTGTGTTGTAAACCATAAAAATTGTGTACAATTCATGGATTTGTAATTTATGATGTAATAATTGTGTGTATTTAATTGGTTGGTTTGACATATAAAATGCTCGAACTAAAGAAGTCCGCGAACCTCTTTTTAGGGTTGGGCCAAGTCTAGGAGGGGTCGTGGCAGTAGGCATGGTAGCGTAATTCTATTCGGATCATAGTAAATATAGGAGTAAAATATAATTTTTTTGGGCCTGGGCTAAATCATAATAGCCTGACAATTTTGTTATTTCAAATACAAATTAATCGATAATACTACTTCTTATATCTTCAAAATTCCTATGAAATTTTATTTTTTTTCCCAATCATAAAATTCATCATCATCGTCCTTCTCTTTATCATCCTCGTTATTGGACCCTTCTTTCTCCTTCTCATCCTTGTTATTAGACTTTTCTTTCTCCTCGTTGTTGGACCATTTTTTCTCCTCTTTATCCTTGTTATTGAACCCTTCTTTCTTCTTGTCATCCTTCTTATTATCGGTGGGAAAAATTTGACTCACAATCTCCACACGCTTGGTAAGCTTTTTGAAGACTTTTGCTTTTAAATTTTCAACATCAAAAGTGCCCTCCACTGTGGCCTGTTGTTTTTCCGAATCTACATCTACGCTTACAACTCCTTTGCAAGCAAACAAAAAAGAAAAAAAGGGTAAAAAATCGATTCAAGTCTTTCAATAAATGAAAAGTTATGTTTATCGACTAATACCTTTAACCTTCTCGATGCACTTGCCAACATCCTTACAACAATTGGGACAGTGTGCATTAAACTTCAACACCACAATCGTTACCTGAATCCAATACAATTAACAAGTTAGAAAAAATTAAAAGCCACAACACCCCAGTATTAAAGTTGTATTAGTAAATACGAACCGGTCCTTGGATTGAAGGATTTTCATGCTTGTCTTTTTTAGAGAATAAGCTCTGAAGTTTCTTAAAGGAAATCGTCATTGTTTGTTGCCTTCACGTTTCTTCTCCCCTTCTTCAAATAGAAAAGCAGCAGGTGAGTGCTATGCACTAAAATTGACAGACGAGTAGTTAATGCAAAATTAATGGCATAATCAACTGAGATGTGTGAGTGGGAGCATATATAATTCCCAAGATTATTATTGAAGACAATGTAATTACGAGTCTCATTGGTAAAATCCAATAAGAGAGGATTCTTGTTTAGGCTTGGCCCTGCGGTTAGGGTTCGTATATTTGGACCGGGTTAATCTTTTACTACTTCTAGTTCTTAAATTTTATTTATTGAATAGATTTTATTTTTTTATATTCTGAGATTCACACTTCACACATTTAAAAGGCAAGTAATAAATAATTAATGACATAAATCGCATGCATCCCACGAGAATATATTCGCAAAATTTATTAATATTTTAGAATGTTGTAAACCTGAGTTATGTGTTCTTTCATTTTAATTTTTACATTATACGTGACTCTTTACATTTATAATTTATCCCAAATGAAGAGCAATCTATATCTCTATAGATATATATATATATATAATATATATATATATATATATTATATATATATATATATATATATATATATATATAAGTTACAAACATTTTTAAATCTCTCTATCGTTTCACGTGTCGGCTCATTATTAAATTCTATTAAATAAGAAATATATTATAGTAAGAATACATTAAATTATAAAATTAAAATATCTATTATATTAATTTTTATTATTAAAAATTAAATTAGAACCCTAATAAAATAAAAAACATATTTATGTGCCACTTATCTATCTCTACAATAATTTTTTATTATTAATTATAAAATTAAAATATCTCTAAAATTACATTTTTATTTTTAAATTTGTAAAATAAAAAAATATAGAATCTCTTAATAATAAATATCTTTATAATTTTTATTATTAAATTATATAATTAAGATAAGACACATATTACAATATAAAATATAATCTCCGATTAAAATAAAAAATCTTTCAATTTAATTAATTAATTAATAATTAATAAGAAACCTATTATAAAATAAAAACATAATCTCTTATTATAATAAGAAAACATATGTGATACATAATCTTTACAATTAATTTTTTATTAGTAAATTATAAAATAAAAATAAATAATCTATTACAATATTAAAACATAATATCCTACTTAAATAAGAGACATAAATAGCCAATTTTGTTTTTTTGTTTTTGGGCATGTTGTTATTTTTTATTTTACGATGAATTATGTTTATATAAGTTTTTTCATGAATTTTTTATTATTTGTTATGCTTCATGATGCAGACTTTGATTATTAGCTCTTGCACAGTGGTGGTAAATATTCAAGTCCGATAAGAAAATTTAAGTTTAAATTGAATAAATTACATTAAATTTCATTGGAATTCATCCAAAGAAAATTTATTATTTTTAAAGTTATTTATAACTAGTTATATATTTTCAAATGAGAGAGTAAGACGAGAGAGAAACTCTAATGTGAATTAGAAACACTATTTGTGAATTGATAAATAAACAATGACATAAATGTCATTTGAACTATAATACCAACTAGATCTGGATCATTTACAAGATCAATACCTAAAATCTTATTAAGATTTTTGTTATGATATAAAATTATAGTTAAAGATGTGCTCAACCCGCACAAAGTGCAGGCCATATACTAGTATATATATAAATATTAAATATTTTTAAGCTTCCTCATCGCGGCACGTGACAGCTTCTTATTAAAGTTAAAAAATTAAATTAATACGTCTATTAAATGAAAATCATATTACAATAAAAATACATATTATAATTTTAAAAGAATTATATTATAAGAAGAAAATATATTAGTCTATCCTATTAAAATAAAAAAACACATTTAAATTATCTACAATTAACCTAATCTCTACAATAATTTTTATTATCAAAATATAAGATTAAAATATCACTACAATTATTTTTTTTATTAAATTATAAAATTAAAATAATAAATTATTAACATAAAACACTTATTAGAATATAAAAATATAATTAACTATTAAAGTAAGAAACCTATTAATTTAAATAATTAATTAATATTTTAATTTATTATTATTAAATTTTCAAATCAAAATAAAAAAACTGATTATAAAAGGAAAACATATTATAATCTCTCATTAAAAAAAAACAAACAAACCTGACACTTAATTTCTACAATTAACCTATACAATTAATTTTTTTATTAAATTATAAAATTAAAATAATTTTACAATTAATTTTCTATTAAATAAGAAATCTCTTACAAAAAAAAAATATCTATTATAATTTTATAACATCTGTATTATAATAAGAAAACATATTATATTATCCTATTACAATTAAAAATACTATTGAAGTAAAAAATTAAATTAATAATTCTATTAAATAAGACCCTATTATAACATAATAATATATTTACTATCCGATTACTTTTTGAATAATATTATAGATGTTGGTTTCTATTAAGGTCCCAAGATCAATAATAAGCATGAAATATGTGCGACTACAATCAACGAAGTTGTGGAATACTCACATCGATCGGTTGAGCGACGCGGAGGCAACAAAAACTTTTTCTTCTCCTCTTCACTGTATTCGGCAGTGGCAGTTTCTGCTCACTGGTTTTGGCTCGGTTTTGGTCCTTCGTCAAGCTCCAAGCTTCGTCGAACGATTCCCGGCTCATGGGTAGACTTCTCTATCACCTTCGCATGTCTCGTAAGTGTGCTAGCACTTGTGATTTTGCCACAAAATCCCACTATTGGCTTCCCATTTCCTCCATTTCCACGGCAGTTCACTGCCAAGAACAGAAGCAAAACAACCCTCAAATGGGCAGAGAAGAAAGAAGAGAGAGAGAGAAGAAATCAAAGAGAGAGAGAGGTAATTGTTACATGAAATGGTAAATGATTTTCCATAAATCATATACACAATTTTCCCTCCAAAAGTCAAACCAATAAAGGCTCCAACCACTCCCATCACTCAATCACATCAATCACAAGTTGTCAAGTCACATCACTCAAAGTGACAAGTGATTTGACGCTTGATGCGACTAATTATTTGACGCTTGATTTGACTTGCGTGCCGCACTCGAATTCGAAATACGAATGCGCTCACAAATAATCCCGGGCTCGGGTTCGCTAATTCCAAATTAACGAATTTTCCGTTGCATCGTAATTAAATGATTACGCCTAGCGAAATCACTATTCACGTTGCTAACGCATTAATTCTAAATTAATTCGTTTGCCCGAATTAAAATCTAATTTTAATTCCGCGTCGAAATCCAATTTCATTTAATATATCGAATATATTAATTTAACCGATTAATTCCAAATTAATCGATATCTCTCTTTAATGGATATTTTATCCCAGATAAAATATCTCCGCAATTAATCCCAGATTACTTTTCTCTCTCTTATAATTAATCCAAGATTAATTTAGAGTGCGAGTCATACGTCATCGGTGAATCTTTGGGAAGCGACCCATGAGATCCCCGGATATGTTGGCAGTAAATTCGGTCGTCGGACTATCCGAACACGTAAGTACCTCGTACTACGTTTTACCGATTTACAAGATAAGGTTGGCCTCTAGCAAAGCGCCATGCCTTCCCAATTTTCCAGAAATTTCCTTACAGGAATAAAAGATCTATATCAGGCGTAGTATACGTAGTATTGCGTATTTCTATCCAGTATCGGATGATCACGTGCTAGGCCTGGGGCTGGAATTGTGTCTGCCCCGTACGAAGCACATGTCGGATGTCTGGTAACTAGTCTCTATAATCGGATAAACATGACCTTGTCATTTTATCCTGATGACTGCAGTACTTAAGAGTACTAGTACCGTATCCTACGTGACCATCATCATCTCCATATGACTGGAGTGACACTTCCGTCTTGACATCACACCCAACACTACGATTCTCAATATACCCAGCATTGGCGTACGCATACCTGTTAAAGCCTTGGACGACCGCAACCAAAGTATATTGATTGTCGCAAGTATTAGCGGTGCAAGTCTCAGGTTAAGACCAAATACACCTACCCTGATTTCGGACTTCCATAGACACATAGTCATACTACCAATGGAATTCCGAGGGGGTCTATCCAGAGCGAAGCTGTTTCCCGTACCATCGGTAAAACACAACCTCCTATTACACTTGCATGAGTATCCTATACCCAAATATATGAGAACTATGTCGTTATGCCCTCACAACGCGCACAAGTGCAATACTAGTCTTTTACGTATTTATCGATGTCCAATCTCGATAATACTCTGACTAGGGATATTTAATGATTTATCCTACGTGGACTGATACTGTCTCATATCATTCTCCGTCCAGGAACAAATCACAATGACCTCTCATCATTTATACATCTAGGTGATCTAATCACAAATGATAAGAGTGCAATCTCCTTTGTCACATAGTTAATTTGTACAACAACACTATGATCTGTACAAATAGTGACGCTATGGGTCATAATTGTCCAACAATCTCCCATTTGGCCTATAGCCAGTCACTCGAGTGTCTTACACCCGAACTATGTACGGTTGGCTCAATTTGCTGAGAAATGCTTTTGTCAGCGGATTTGCATGATTATCGTCTGATGCGATTTATTCGATCATCACATCGCCACGATGTATGATCCGAACGAATCAGATGAATATCGAAGTATGTATCAGGATCGTTGATGAGACCATTAATTCTTTAGCCTGTGCTGACGCCTAGCTCAGCTGCTAACATAATTATATCTAATCTAATTAGATTTGTTTATCGACCCAAAAGGCTTCTATTGCTGCCTCAGCTGTAGCAATAATCCGCATTTGTTGTTTATTCGGTAACAGTATCTTGCTTGGAAGATTTCCAGCTCACTGTACCGTTATTCAAACTGTGTAGTACCATTTGCGACTTTTAGTCGTCTTTATCGGTTAGGAAACTTGCTACAGTGATCCCAGTCACTTCAAGTTCTCCATTTCCATAGACTAAGACATCATCCTTAGTTCTCTAAGATACTAACGGATGTTCTTAACATCAATCCAATGACTATCACTTGGATTGGCCTGTTTGTGAATCCATATGCTCAAAGCGTATGAGACACCAGGTCCCGTACATTTTTCAATGTACGATTTTTCTCGGAGAGTCTTCTCGAAAGCCAAGCTTTCACCGATTATTTATTTCGGGAATATCATTTCCATGAAATGACATATCTAATCATTATTTATAGGACATTTATCGTCAGTGCGCTCCCACTAACCCTCTTATATACACAAGAATCATTTTCGTTTTGAATTAAATCATAAACTATTATGATTACATCAAAACGATAATTCCAAGAACCTAATGCTTGCTTGAATCCAAACATGGATCGAATAACCTGCAAACCTTGTTTGCTAGTTTTGGTACGACAAAACCGACAGGATGTTATAAATATCCTCCCAAAATGTTTCCTTTTCAGGAGAGCGATTTTCCCGTTAAGCTGACATATTTCATAAATGAAACATGCAGCAGTAGCAAGCATTTATCCAAATGATTTACCGTGGCAACAGGTAAAATGTTGAATCCTAATCAACACAATGTTGATAACGATACCTTTCCGCTAAAAGCCTAGCTTTATACGTTGGTATGTTGCCATCCATGTATGTTTTCCTTCAAGACTTATAGTACCAATAGGCACAATGCATTGCAGTACATCAACTAGTATCCAAACTTGGTTGATATACATGGATCCATTTCGGATTCATGACACATGTCATAATAGGGAGTCGATACCTTGTATCATTTCCTCGTACGTAGTCAGTTGGTATTCCTCAATAAGATAGACATCTTTATGAGATGAGATCAGAAACTCATACCACAGGTTGTTTTCTGACTCTCCGACTAGCGTGGTTCTTGTGTATTCGAAGATTAATAGTATAGTTTCATCCTTGATGAACTATTTGTGTTCCATTAGGAATCAATGCCTTGAATAGTGTTACTCCGATTTTCATCGAGTTTTACTATCCTCCCACTTACCACTGCATATCGGTATTCTTCTTAGGAAAACCGCATGGTGTGCAACAATTACATTGTTCTCATGTGAGTTGTATTAGTACAATATTTTGGTATCCCTAGGATTACCTACAATTGGCACTTATCCAATTTGGGTTTTAGTTTGGTATCATCCAAACGTATGCGTAGCATACCCAAATTATCAGGAATGTGAAACCCGGTTTCTTTCCCGTTCATATCTAATATGAAATCTGTCAAAAGATTTTTATGGAACCTTATTCTAAATAAGTTCTTGAACTGTTAAAGCTTATCCGTTGAAGGAAATGGTAGCTCAGAGACTCATGATTAACCTTATCATGTCCAACAAAATCGGTACTCAGTTCGGACACACCGTCAAACTGACGTGTTCCAAGAGGAGTCCTCTTTGAAAGAATACTATACTCTTTAAAGTATATAAGAAACTTATTGCTTAAGTATTTTCCATTACGGTCTTACCGTGACGGTCTAATACTTTAGCCGATCCGTTTGTCTATTTGGTGTCAAAACTTTAAAAGTTTCCGATTTTTGTTCAAAGAAACACATAACCATAACGCGATGCCACATCCGTAAAGGTCACAAAATATTCATATCCACTTCTAGCCTAGCTAGATATGGGCCCACTTGCTTCACTATGAACTAGGGCTAACAGATAGGTGGCTTTTACACTTTTACCAAGTAAATAATGTTTTAGGCACTTTGCCCAATTAACTAGATTCGTAGACTTTATTTGAATAGGATCAAATCAGTCCTAGTATCCACTCTTCAAAAATGTGGATATACGAGTCTTTTTTAATTGTGTCCCAGACAACAATGCCACAATTAGTTCCATCTGATCAAATCAGTTTGAGCTGTTAGTTTGTCATGTTATGTTTGAGACTTATTTATATTCAAAATATAAATTCTGTTATTCACATCTAATGTGTTTATCTCATCATCATCTTTATATAATGAAACACTTTAGTGTTCTAGAAATAAAGGTCACCGCCAGGGGTTAAACACTGATATATAATAGATAATGTATCTAGTCAAACTAGTTACATTATAACAGTTTCCTAATTTAGGTACACACCCGAGGGTAGTTCTCTAACTTAGGTATCTACGGTTAAAACAGCGACTTTCGTCCCGTTTCCAAATCGCAGATAAATCTCAATTGAAGTCAGTATCCTGTTCAAAACAGTTTCTAACATCAATATATATTTATGTATCACACTAAGTATTTAAAATCTAATTTTAATACTAGTAGTGAACATAATATGACAAACATATTTGAAGTCAGGAGCCTTGCTCGTCTTCAATCCTTCATGTCTGTTGTCCAAACGGCAGTCACGCTTCCGCGATCCCGTTTGCCACAATAAGGCAGACATTTTGGGATATGTCCTTTATCTCCCAGAAGATTATAATGATATTGCCTTTGCCCTTTTCAACATTCCAGAAGCCTTTGGCAAGTCTTGGACTTCTAGAATATCGAAGTAAGGTGCGCCTTGCGCTACTTGCCTAATTGCAAACTTTGACTTTGTCTCCTTGAGAACAGTCATAACTCTCCAAGAGTATTTATTGCAATTTAGTACTTCTTAGATCTAAAGAAAGATCATTGAAGATCCTTCAATTTCTTTATCATACTTTAAGGATCTAATCATTAGTTCTGATTCAGAAATTAAGGAGTCTACTGCGACAAGCTTAATGGATTAAGCACTTAAGTTATCATTACATGAATCTTCCAAAGATCAAGCTCTACTATTTGCTTAACTCCGGGTTTAGGCATAATTTGTTATTTTATCAAATAAAGTAACTTATTATTTTTCCAGGACCATCCTGAAGTTTATTCCCAATTTTGAAAATTAAACCATTTAAATACATTTTCCCTAGGATTATGTATTAAATGTCAATCTTTCAATTTTATCTTGATTCTAATAGTCCAACTATTTAATCAACGATTTTGGTACTATTTATTATAATGATTACAATAGTCCAACTATTTAATCAACTATAATTTAATAGATTAAAATCAATTATATTGATTACTTTAATCCAATTATAAAATCAACTATAAATGAATAGTTTGAATACAGTCCAACTGTTAATTAAAACAACGTTTAAATATTAGTCCAACTAACATTTATTTGTTTGACGAATAATAATATTTGATGGAGCGCGTATGGCAAGTAATTAAACGAATATTGCAAATTCAATTTTTGCCTCCCACTATTTTTCGACGAGCCTCTAACCCTCTGTCGAGTACTCGGGAAACCGTGTTTCCTAGTGGGCTAGGATCCCATTAAATATCACACAATCTTGACTTTGGCCAACAAATTGTATGATAATTAACTATGTAGATCTCTAAGATCGATTGGATCCAATCCAATTCCTAGATCCGGTAGGGGGACATCCAAGTCCGAAACATATATCTTATATATGCCAATACATCCAATGTATTACCTAACCTTTTTCCTCTGAATCAACTAAGTCTTGGCTTTGGCACAACAAACTTAGCGATCCCAGTCAAGCGCGACCCATTGACCATGTAAAGCTTGGTAATCAATGTCGATGGACAAGAAGTGGTCTTGACTTTGGCCAACAAACCACAAGTTGGAAAAGACACCAATATGGAACAAAGCCTTCGTGATTCAAACACATCCTCGACGGAAAAAAGCCTTGACTTTGGCCAATAAGCCAATGCCAGTCTCGGATCTTGAGTGAGAATCACTCAATGGAAGGAAAAACGCTTAATATTTTGCGAGGGTTTTTCGAGTGCAAATTGGCAACCAATTTATTATCTTTGTTAAGGTCTCATCATCATACACCTTTAAACATGCATTCTAAACACATAATAAAGCGCGTATAATAAAATAATAATGATATGCGGATGGATACTTTACACATTGATCCTAGATCAAATCTCTCACTTTCTCTCTCCCGCTAGCACATGTATTACTTCTACCCGTTACACTACACTTATAAAGAAACCTCATTTACATTGAGGGGAATAGGTGAGAAGAGAATACAAAGAATAAGGAGGTGATAAGGCTGGACACGCAGGTCCAATTAATAAATTAAATTTATTACAACAATTTCTAAAATTGCCCCACCCATCTAATATCCATCCGATATACATTATTCATGCATCGCAACCATGTATTCACACAAGCATGTTATCAATCAATCTAATCAAATTAATTAATCTGATAATTAGTGATCATCCAATGTTCAAACAACGATTTGATTTTGCTCGAGTCAAACTCGTTTTTGCGAATAAGTACTCAAAGTACGAATTCTCGAATTAAATTAAACTACATAATTAAATCCAATTTAATATGCATTCAATTCTAATTCGCTATTTAATTCCAAATTAAATACTACACTTTATTTATGAACTTTTATGACTTAAATTCCAAATTTAATCGTTACGGGTCTCAAAGCCCAATTAACATCCAACGTCAATTTATTTAAAGTCCAATGAGCTTTTAATTAATTTCTTAAGGCGTGGACTTTTGGTCAACTCAGGTCAAACCAAATAACCAAAATCCAATCCGGGAGTTACCCCATAAGCCCAGAAATCAATTTTGGCCCATTAGGCCCAATTAAACTTTAAAGGTCCATTAAGTCGCATTTGGGCTTTATGGATGCGGTTTTGGGCCCAATTGGATCCAACCAATTTTTCCTAAACCCAACTTTGTACAACAAAGCCCAACAAGCTCAATTACACACTTAAGCCCAATTTCACAAAATAGGCCCAAAATAATTAAATCATAAAATTCCAAATTCCCAATTTAATTACCAAAGTGTATAACATTATTAATTACCCAAATTAACATTTCTAAAACATCAATATACACAATTAATCATGCTCATTTATATTAAATCATGTCCAACACAATTTAATTAAAATCAAACCCAATTACATGCTATAAGCTCTCGGCAATGGAGGGGATTTTGTGTCCGATTCGGTTTCAATCCAATTAAATAGACAATCGACATTAAATCAACATCCTCAATCGTTTCAAGTCATCCAATGATCAACGAAACAAAAAATCACCAAGATACTTAGGGCTATAACTCTCGGCAATTAGGGTTTATTATGCCAAATTACAAATTCAATCCAATTGAATCAAATTCAACATTAAATAAACATTCCCTAATGATTTCCAACACATCAAATGAATCAAAAAATCAAAAATCCAAGACATTTAGGATCATCAACCATTCGGCCAACACATCCATTTTTGGGGAAAATTGTTCCAAATCAATTTTCTTGAAATTGATCAAATCAATCTTCAATTAAACATGTATTAAACATATTCAAACATCCAATTCATCCAAATCATGCTCAAATACATTTTACCCAAATTTTAAGCCCTAAACTTTTTCATGCTCAAACCTTGCTCTGATACCATTGTTGGTTTCTATTAAGGTCCCAAGATCAATAATAAGCATGAAATATGTGCGACTACAAATCAACCAAGTTGCGGAATACTCACATCGATCGGTTGAGCGACGCGGAGGCAACAATAACTTTTTCTTCTCCTCTTCACTGCATTCGGCAGTGGCAGTTTCTTCTCACTGGTTTTGGCTCGATTTTGATCATTCGTCAAGCTCCAAGCTTCGTCGAACGATTCTCGACTCATGGGTAGACTTCCCTATCACCTTCGCATGTCTCGTAAGTGTGCTAGCACTTGTGATTTTGCCATAAAATCCCACTATTGGCTTCCCATTTTCCTCCATTTCCACGGCAGTTCACTGCCAAGGACAGAAGCAAAACAGCCCTCAAATGGGCGAGAGAGAGAGAAGAAATCAAAGAGAGAGAGAGAGAGGTAATTGTTACATGAAATTGGTAAATGATTATCCATAAATCATATACACAATTTTTTCACTCCAAAAGTCAAAACCAATAAAGGCTCCAACTACTCCCATCACTCAATCACATCAATCACAAGTTGTCAAGTCACATCACTCAAAGTGACAAGTGATTTGACACTTGATGCGACTAATGATTTGACGCTAGATTTGACTTGCGTGCCGCACTTGAATTCGAAATGCGAATGTGCTCGCAAATAATCCCGGGCTCGGGTTCGCTAATTCAAAATTAATGAATTTTCTGTTGTGTCGTAATTAAATGATTACGCCTAGGGAAATCACTATTCACATCGCTAACGAATTAATTCTAAATTAATTCGTTCGCCCGAATTAAAATCTAATTTTAATTCCGTGTCGAAATTCAATTTCATTTAATATATCGAATATATTAATTTAACCGATTAATTCCAAATTAATCGATATCTCTCTTTAATGGATATTTTATCCCAGATAAAATATCTCCGCAATTAATCCCAGATTACTTTTCTCTCTCTTCTAATTAATCCCAGATTAATTTAGAGTGCGAGTCATACGTCATCAGTGAATCTTTGGGAAGCGACCCATGAGATCCCCGGATATGTTGGCAGTAAATTCGGTCGTCGGACTATCAGAACACGTAAGTACCTCGTACTACATTTTACCGATTTACAAGACAAGGTTGGCCTCTAGCAAAGCGCCATGCCTTCCCAATTCTCCGGAAATATCCTTACAGGAATAAATGATCTATATCAGGCGTAGTATACATAGTATTGCGTATTTCTGTCCAGTATCGGATGATCACGTGCTAGGCCTGGGGCTGGAATTGTGTCTGCCCCGTACGAAACACATGTCGGATGTCTGGTAACTAGTCTCTATAATGGGATAAACATGACCTTGTCATTTTATCCTACGTGACCATCATCTCCATATGACTGGAGTGACACTTCCGTCTTGACATCACACCCAACACACTATGATTCTCAATATACCCAGCATTGGCGTACACAGAACCTGTTAAAGCCGTGGACGACCGCAACCAAAGTATATTGATTGTCGCAAGTATTAGCGGTGCAAGTCTCAGGTTAAGACCAAATACACCTACCCTGATTTCGGACTTCCATAGACACATAGTCATACTACCAATGGAATTCCGAGGGGGTCTATCCAGAGCGAAGCTGTTTCCCGTACCATCGGTAAAAACACAACCTCCTATTACACTTGCATGAGTATCCTATACCCAATATATAAGACTATGTCGTTATGCCCTCCACAACGCGCACAAGTGTAATACTAGTCTTTTACGTATTTATTGATGTCCAATCTCGATAATACTCTGACTAGGGATATTTAATGATTTATCCTACGTGGACTGATACTGTCTCATATCATTCTCCGTCCAGGAACAAATCACAAGACCTTTCATCATTTATACATCTAGGGATCTAATCACAAATGATAAGAGTGCAATCTCCTTTGTCACATAGTTAATTTGTACAACAACACTATGATCTGTGCAAATAGTGACGCTATGGGTCATAATTGTCCAACAATAGATAATCCGCAAAGAATATATATATATATTTGTTATATCTATAAATTTTCAGGATGTTTTTTGAAAGTTCTCAAATGAAGTTTAGGTCTCGGAACATAATGATATTATAGGATAAGAGTTTGAGTATTAAAAAATATATCGGACTGACTTGATGTGGTGTTTCTGAGATTTTGAAATTACGTAATTCAAAACGATCAGTTACACGTATTTTTGGATATTTTAATACGCGTATTTCCAAGAAATGAAATTTCCTTTACTAACATAGAATTCATTTGTCAAATGAACAGTCTCCTAAGTCACCTCAAGGAGTTGAGGTAATGAGACATATCACATATGCCTCAGCAGTTGGTAGTATCATGTATGTTATGTTATGCACGTGATCGGACATTTTTTTTTCAATAGGAGTAGTCAGTAGGTTTCAGTCTAACCCAGGATTGGATCATTGGGTGGCTGTGAAACACATTCTCAAGTATCTTAAGAAAATGAGAAATTATATCCTTGTATATTCTGGTGAGGATATGATCCTAAAGGGATATACAGACTCTGAGTATCATACGGATGTTGATTCTAGGAAATCAACATATGGACCAATGTTTACCATATGTGGTGGGGCCATTATGTGGAGGAGTATAAAGCAATCTTGTATTGCTGACTCCACTATTGGGGCTGAGTATGTAGCATCTTACAAAGCAACTAAGGAAATAATCTGGCTCTGGAAATTCTTGGGAGATCTGGAAGTTTTTCCAGATATGGATAAACCACTCACATTTTATTACGATAATAGTGGTGCGGTGACGAATTCCAAATAACCAACAAGACACAAAAGGGAAAACATATAAGAGAAATATCATCTCATCAGGGAGAAAGTGCAAAGAGAAGATGACACGCTCTAAAAGTGATTCTTTACTCCCAAATATAATAGTGTCGAGGTAATAAAATAACTCGGTAAGTTTGGGGTCGATCCACAGAGAATAGATTTTTAGTATGATAAAATAATAATTAAAGCGAAAGGAAAAAGATTGATTTGTTTAAAGTTGTTTGGAGAATTTGAATTAAATGACAATAATAAAATAAAGTGTTGGGGTTTTGGGATCCACTTTTAATATTTTAAATTTAGAAATCTCACTTTTTTAATATATAAATGATCATTATAACCCAATTAATTTACTTCCAGAATTAACTATGCCAAAACTTATAAAAATCGGTCATAAAGGCACTAGTCATTTCTGTTGATAACTAGTCATGCCAAGGTACTAAATATGCCAAAAATATAAAACCAGCCATAAAGGCAATGATAACGTTTGTCTATAACTAATCCATATCTCAATTAATTATTATTCATTACTATTTATATATTATAGTATAAGTGAGATTAATCTAAAATTAAATAATAAAAATTTCACTCATTCCCCTAGCGGAAAGTAATTAGCTATTCATACTGTAATTAAAAATACACATAATTTTATAACTAAAATTAAAATAAATTACAAGAATTTAAACAAACAAGATACAATCTTCAATTCCTTAAGAAGAAATCAAAGAAAGTATGAAATGGAAAATGAAATTATGGTTTCAATTTATAGGCAAAAAAAAAAAAAAAGACTTCCACCAAACACTCCACCAAACATGTTTTATGGAGAAATTGACAAATGTTATTTTTCTTTTAAGATTTGATATTTAACACATTTTAGATTCTTTGTTAATTTCGGTATTGAAAACTTCAGAATTCGAAAATCTTATGAACATCAAAGTTGTATATATTTGGGTCTTCTTTCCTTTGGAACTTGAATCACCTTAATCCGATATTGGAGTATAAAGTTATGGCCAAAATACGAACATTACACAGAGTTGGAATTTCCAAAATTGTACACTGTTAGAACACCCTATTAAATTTCTGGCCTCCAAAATCCAAATGTCAAGTTTATTTTTCTAGATATACATCCAAAATATTATTTCACCTGCATAAAAGATAAAAATCACAATAAAAAAATATAAAACATAAATTTAAATATTATTACATAAACGTGCTAAATTAAGGGGATTAATGAAATCACAAGTGTAAAATGATATTTTATTCTCTCAATAAATATGTACTTTTTAGTCCTAATCACACCCCAACCAGTTTATTACTAGTCCTTAGTAATCTAAGCGAAAACTAAAAAGTAAAATTCTTATCCAAGTTAGTAGTTGTTTTCTTTCTTTCTAAATTACCAAATAAGTAAATTCTCCTGTACTTTTTATCATTCTCCATATACACAATTAACAAGGTATTAATCAACTCATTGTGCCCACAATATTCACAAGTGTAGTTGAAAAGAGGAAAATATTTTTGTCCTAAAGTTATATCAGAATTCACACCTTTTTAGCAATGGAAATTTATTTATAAATGCAATTTGTTTTAAATACATCTTCAATCCTTGTAACGAGCTTTGGGCCAGTGACTCTCAAACCAATTGGCTTTAGGGCACTAGGTGTTAAGACACCCCTACGGACTTAATTTCTCGGATCTCAAATGTTTAAAGCTCTACCATTTGACACGAACAATCAATGCTTACTGAGGCAAGATGTCCGGTTACTAAGTAGAAACTTAATTATTATCATCATCATTTTTTTGTTTTTTAAATTAATTCAGGCTCTACCGTTTGACGCGAACAATCACTGTTTACTGAGACAATATGTCCAGTTACTAAGTAAAAACATGGTTAATTTCATTTTTTTCAATATAAATACAAATTTCACTGTTTTTAACTGCTACCTCCAATAAACTAGAGAACAGAATATTACAAAATTTTCACTTACAACCCTTGTTCATATGTTACCGTGTATGTTGACAATACCTGTCAAATGAGCATATAAAGATCAAATTTAATCAACGTTATGGAGAATTTGCAAATTTATATAATTTAAAAGGAAATAAACAAATAAAATAACTTGTTACGAATTAAACTGAGATACGTCTTAGGAGCGAAAACTCCTTACACAGCTATCTCTGAACAATAATTCCACTTGGTTAGTCAAAAATTTGTTGTTAGTTTGTGTCTTGTTTAAAACACAAAATAAAATAAAATCAAAACAAAACAAAACATTTTAGATTTTTTTTTATTTTATTTTACACACAAAATAACAACAAAGTAAAAATAAAAACACAACAATGAAACATAAAGCAAAAATAAACAAGTCAATTATCCCCTCCCTCAAACCAAATTGAGACATTGTCTCCAATGTCTGAAAAAAAGAAGTAGAGTTTAGAAGACATCACTTGATTAGCGTGGAATTGACAATTGAATCTACTACTACCAAAAAGAAAAATTATAACATAAAACGACAAAAGAAAATCAAAACAGTAAATTGAAATGTCGTTGTGATTGTGGCTCACATCTTCCTATGGTTTTAAATCCAATAACGGCTTGAACGCCCTCTATGGGTCGGGGATATGCTTCCCATCCAATTTTCTTATAAATTGGCAAATATGGTCTTTTAAAGTCAGATTCCCGAGACTGTATTGTTGTTTTTCTTTTTAAAATTATGTTTGCAAATTGCGAATTACTCGATGAACATGTCCAATAGGATACGTCTCAAAAGTCAATGATATATCATCTAAAGACTCCTTACTCAAGCCATCTCTAATGAATTGAATTTTATCTCTGTGATTGTCAGACATCATTATTAAAGAACGAAAATAAGTGTTGCATAACCAGTGTGCATATTTATAACAAACATCTAATTGTTTAGCTCTTCGTTTTTAGCATACGTGCTTTTCCCTAAACCAGGCATGTGAGAAATGAAAGAGTCAGATGAATCACCTGCCAAGGAAAACTTTGCCTGAATTACCCAACGAATATCATTATGAATACCATTGTTTATAAGAAGCCTCATTTTTTTGATACGTGCTTTATAAATTTTCATCAGAGCATTTTGGGGAAGAGACGGAAAATGATTATGGAGTTTTACTAGAGTTTCTTCCATGCCTTGATGATTCAAGTCTGCAGGTATTTGTCATTCTTGATTGCTTGTAAGAGAGGAAGAACTTCCCATATGATATGTTTGTTAATCTCCAAGCAATGTATTCTACAATTCTCCTAGTAAAGACTTCAATTCCAAATTAGGTGCTTCCTCATGTTTTTCTTCTTCCAATATTCCCAGTTCATCAAAATTCTGATTATGTGTAAATTCAAGTAAAAAATCATTATGACTATCTAAATCTAATTGCATACTTGATTCAAGAAAATTAGTTGTACAAATTTATGTGGGGTCAGATAAACTTCCCTGAAAATATTCCTCCATAATTGGTTCAATTAGATCCATGCTCTCGTCTTCATTGTCCTCATCATATGGTTGTTTGCACATGTCAAAGATATTAAGCTTCAACATTATATTGCCAAAGGATAAATTCATGATTCCATTCCTGCAATTTATTAAAGCATTAGCTGTTGCTAAAAATGGACGACCAAGTATTACAGGTACTGACTTATAATTATTTACTTCAGGTTGTGTTTCTAAAATAATAAAATCCACATGATATATGAATTTATCGACTTGAATTAATATATCTTCTGTAATTCCTTTCGGTATATTAACTGATCTATCGGCAAGTAAAAGAGTATTTGAAGTTGGTTTTAACGCGCCAATATTAAGTTGTTGGTAAATCGAAAATGGAAGCAAATTTACACTGGCTCCAAGATCAAGCAAAACTTGTTCAATTTTTTTGTCTCCAATAATACATGAAATAGTCGGACAACCAGGGTCTTTGTATTTTAAAGTATTATTGGTGGAGAGAATGAAGCTTACTTGTTCAGCTATAAAAGCTTTCTTTCTTACCTGATGTCTTCGTTTAACGGTGCATAAGTCTTTCAGAAATTTGACATAAGATGGTATTTTTCGGATGACATCTAACAAAGGAATATTGATATTTACCTATTTGAATATTTTATAAATTTCTGGGGAATGGTTCAATTTCTTTGTTTTTAATGCCTGAGGAAATGGAGGTGCATGTGAAAAATTATTATCATCAATGATAGGTACTGGTTCATTAACCTTTTCCTTACCCTCTGAATCTGATTTATTTTCAATTTCCTGAGGTTCAAAATTAGGTTTGTGGATGACCTTACCATTGCGAAGAGTACTAACAGATTTGACTTGGTCAATGTGTTGACTACCAAAACTACCCTCGTGTGAGTTTTGATGACACTTGGGATTTGGCTGTGGTTGTGCAGGAAACTTACATTTCTCATTAATGGTTAAAGCAGATGTGATTTTGGAAAAAAATATCTTCCAGATCAATCATTGTTTGAACAGTTTGGTTATGGATGGCTTCTTATTTCTCAATGAATGTTTGCAAGGTATCCTCAAGGGTTTTGTTAGGTAGTGGGACATATGGTGCATAATTCTAGGAGTTTCAAAAATTCTGGTATACCTGGGGAGGTTGTTGTGATGGTTGTGCTTGGTTATTATTCCTCCAACTGAAGTTTGGATGGTTTCTCCAACCAGAATTGTAGGTTTGGGAGTATGAGTTTGGATTTGGTCTATTGAAGGTGTTTATGGAACTGACGTGGTCATGGAGACATTCTTGTAGGGTTGATAAGGTTGGACAGACTTGTGTGACATGTTCATTTGAATTACATATTTGACAGGTGACTTCTTGAACATATTTGACATGATTACTCTTCTTTAATTCTAATGCCTTAACTTTTTTAGCTAGATATGCATACTTAGCAGAAAGTTCATGGTCTTCCCTCAGGTTAAACATACCTATACCAGATGGCTGTGGTTTTACAAACGACTCATAAGTGCCAACTGTGTCCCAGTGTTGTGCATTCTATGTAATGTGTAATAGGTAATCTAGTGTATCTTCGGGACTTTTTGTAACATCCTTGATTCATGAGATGTTATCGGCAGGGGATAGACCGTACTAACCCCATAAGCCTCTGACTTTCTAACCTTGAACAGATACTAATATTCTTTTCTTTATTTAAATATCATAAGTATGAGACCGTAGCCCAAGTTTAAAAAATAACATATAAATTTAACATTAATGACTATACTCGATTACATATACTTTAACAATGACTATTACAACCAAAGACTAATACATAGCTTTTACTTGACTCCGACTGGACTCTTACTCTTTCTGAATTGGACTGGTGGACTCCAAAACCTAGTGACTGCATCAGTATCCGTATTTCCGAGCTCGTCCTTTGAGAATACCTGCAACAATAGAAAACTGGGAGTGGAGGGTTAGATCTCTGTACGATCTAAGTGAGTGGACGAAAAACTAAAATACAGTTATAAAATATTTGGTTTTAAAACCAGAAATTCATGAAATAGTTTTATAAGAAAACTATTTTTCTGCCTGAAAACTTTGAGCTTCTTTCTGAAAAATCTCGTCGTCTGAACTATTGCTGTAAAGATTAACTCCAATTCACTTTGAAAATCTGGTTCTAAAAAATTATATCTGAAAAATTATTTTCTGAAAATCGGAATCTCTGAAAACTGATATGTCTCTGAAAAACTTGACGTATGGGGGCGTTACATATCGATGTCCCCCTATACGCCTAACTAGAGCCAGAAATACAAATTCATGTATATGTAACGCCCCCAAAGCATGCCACTATTGTCCCTGAAACTTGTGGTCTTGGGGCATTACGTATCGCCGTCCCCCAAGCCACTGAACCATAAATGGGGGTGCGGATCTATGCTACCCTCCAAGCTCTGAAATTAGGATCTAGGGGAATCTGTCATCCTTAGTCCTGAATTAGGATCTAGGGGCATTACATATCGCCGTCCCCCCAGTTCTCTACATGTGTACATGTGTTATCCATCAATTCCAAGCTGAAAAATGTTACATATTGAGGTGAGATTTTCCCCATGCCTCGAAATACCATGAAATCAATATCTGAAAACATTTCTTTTCTCAATCGTAACTTTGCATGAAATAACTGTAATGAAAATCATCTAACGCCTTATAGCGTACAAATATAAGTCTGAAACAAAAATAAAAAATAAAAGTCAATTTAAAATAAGAATGTCCACTCACTGTGTTGAAGTTCCGTTAGCCTTATATCAATTCACTGAAGAACTTCTGGTTCATGCGATGATCTATCCTCGATAATTTCGATTAGCAAATGGACTAAGAATGTATAGATCGAAATCAACCTAAATTTTCCTATTCAAATAAGGGCTACCACTCTGAGGCATAACGTACGTATATTATGACGTAATTTATACATACGGGCTGATACGAGACTTATAGGCTAGCCTCTAACGCATTCGGGTGAAATTGGGATGGCTTGTAACTAATTTGGGCAATTATTTGTCCATGCGTCGTGACGCAAGACAGTGAGCGTTGCGACGCGAATCGTCCAAAGACATGCCAAAATTTTTGTCGTGTGTGTCGCAACGCATAAATTACACCAGAAGCGTTTCTGGGAAATTTCCCAGATCGCGTCGCGACGCAAGGCCAAATTCTGGCCTAAATCTTCATTCATTCATCCTCAATTTTGCTTCAACACTTAAGTCATATATCCACACAAGCCAATAACCTCAACCAACCTATAAAATATAATTAATATCATTTTTAATGCCAAATCACACTCAACCTAACATCTATAATTAATCTTATTTTCTAAACTTAACAAATTGGGGATTTTTCAACAATCACCATCTTCTTAGCACAACCATCATTCATTCATCATCACTTCCAATTCAATCAACTTACTATAATCATCAAAACTCAAAACTTAAGAGAAAATAATTTGGGTCAAGTTAGTTTTACCTCTTCTCTTGTGAATTCCTTCATCTTTCAAGGATGCCATGCTCAACTTTGCTTCATCTTCCTTCTTTTCCTTCTTCTTCCTCTTCTTTCTCTTCTTCTTCTTCCTCCTCTTCCTTCTCACGTTTTCTTCTTTCTTTTCTTCTTCTTCCTCCTATTCCTTCTCACGTTTTCTTCTTTCTTTTCTTCTTCTCATTTTATGAATTTGGTGAATAGTATACCCTTTATATAGTAGAAGTCATTTGATATTTGGAAGGTTGGAGAAAAGTGTAGAATTTTGGAGAAAGTTTGAGATTCTTCCATTTGGGTCCGAAATTACTATTCATCCGAATTTGTGACTTACGATTTTGACCTATTTTTGGTCCGAATTTGGAAATATGTTCAACGCAGAAGTTGTAGATTTAAATCTTAGCTTTCTGGTGGTATAAAATTCATAAGAATCGGAGTTCTAATGAGAAAGTTATGGCCCAAATACTATGGGTTGTCCGGAGTAGTACATTATACAATTTCATATCGGAATTTCGGGGAATTAACCAGTTATCCCCAAGGTCATTCCATGAGTATATTTGTGCTCCAACATAATTTATATTATGTTATCTTTGTCTCGTAATACCACAATACTGCATCATAACAGTAATAAGACTACCGGTCGTTACTCTTTTGTCCCTAAACTCACCATTACACATCATTTCCACTACTTCTCTACCTTGGGGTGTTAACCCCTCGTAGAAATAGGCTACCAGCCTCTATGTTTCAAATCAGTGATGTGGACAAACATTCAACATATCCTTAAATCTCTCCCAACATTGGTAAAGTATTTCCCTATAAAAATCAAAAATCTCGACTATTGTCACATCGTGAGACGAGTGTCACATAATATAAATTATGTTTAGACATATATACTCTCATAAAATGACTTTGGGGACAATCGGAAAATTCTTCGAAATTCCGATACTAGATGGTATGATGTTCCACTTTGGATAGCTCATAGTATTTAGGCTGTAACATTTTCATACGAACTCTGATTTTTATGAACTTTATATCGTCGGAAATTTAAAGTCGATATCTACAACTTTCGCGTTGTACATATTTCGAAATTCGAATCAGCAATAAGCCAAAAACACGAAATAAACAAATATGGATGAATAGTAACTAGGGATGACTCTAGAGAATTCCACATATTTCCTCAAAATTTTGGATTTTGGTTAATATTTAAAACATTTCTTAATAAGTCAATTAAGCCTAGTATAAATATGACCACTATTTAAGCATCCCTAAGAAATGAAGAAGAAAGAAACGTGAGATGGGAAAGAAGGAGAAAAAAAAAAGGAAAATTGGATTCAAAATTTCCCAATACAAGCTAGAAAGAAGAAAAGCCACCATGGAAGACTTAAAGGATGAAGAAATCAAGGAAATGAGGTAAAAGCCTTTGACCCAAATTTTGGATTGTGGATTTTGATGATAAAATACCATGTTGATGATAGAAACATGCTAGGAATCGCTTTTAGTGGCATAATATGTATGGGAATTGATTGAAACCATAAGTTTGGAGCTAGTTAGGGATATGAAATTAGAGAGTTAAGATGGGTTAAGGAGTATTGGGCTAGCAAGTGTTTACATTGAAGTTTAATGAAATGGATTGTGTGTTGGTTTTAATATAGAAGTGTTGGTGATAATTTTAGGTAAAGTAGATGATGAGAAGCAGAGTTGGAAACGTGAGAAAAAGGTTCACGTCGCGACGCAAGTCCTTGCGCATCGCGACGCGTATTGGGAAATTTATGAGGATTTGTTTCTAGACTATCCTTGTCGCGACACGCAATAACTTGTGTCACAAAGCGAGCTGGAATTTTTCAAACATGTGATTCTGGAATTGTGCGCGTCGCGACGTGCAAGGCCCTACGTCGCGAATGTAAAACTTCCCCAAATCAGTTTTAAAACATTCAAGTTTCACCCTAGCGTGTTAGAGGCCACCCTAAGGGTCTCTTATCGGCTCGTATACATTTATTACATCATGATATAAGTATGATACGCCTCAGAGTGATAACAACTACTTGAATAAGTAAACTTAGCTTAATTCCGATATATATTCTTCAATCCATTTTCTAATAAAAGTTATCAATTAAAATTCATTGGAAGAATCACAATTCCTTCGACAAGCAAAGAAATACAAGCAGGATTCCAAATCAGTAAGTGGACACTTTTCTTTTAAGTTGACTTTCATTATGTTATTGTTCATATCAGACTTACTTTTCACTTTTAAGGCGTTAGCCAAGTTCACTATCAATTATATTCTATTTAGCATGTTTTAAGAAATGATTAGAAAAGAAATATTTTCAAAGCATGCGTTTTACTTTTTCGAGGCATGGGGGAAAAACTCACCTCATAATGTAACTTGATTCAGATTTGGAATTGACGGAGAGCACATGTGCACATGTAGAGGCCTGAGGGGACGACAATACGTAACGTCCCCAGATCCTAGATTAGGACTAGGGATGACAGATTCCCCTAGATCCTAGATTCAGAGCTTGGAGGGTAGCATAGATCCGTACCCTCAGTTCTAGTTCAGTGGCTTGGGGGACGACGAGACGTAGCGCCACAAGACCACTAGTTTCAGGGATAGGTAGTGACATGCTTTGTGTGACGACGATACGTAACGCCCCAATGTCATGGATTTGCAGTCCTGACTCTAGTTAGGTGTATGGGGGGACGGCGATACGTAATTCTCACATGCGTTAGGTTTTTCAGAGACAGATAATAGGTTTTAGAAAACAATTTTTAGAGATCAGTTTGCATATACAGATTTCATAAATAGTTTTTAGAGAAAAGTTTTCCAGAAAAGTATAGTTTTTAGAAACATCAGTTTTATAAGAAACTTTCAGAAAAGATTTTCATAAAGGTTTCAAGAAAGAGAACTGCTTTCAGGAAAGAAAAGTTTTCAGAAAAGATCCGAATTGATTTCCAAAACATAAGTTTTCATAAAGTATTTCAGATTTCATTTTAAAACCGTCCACTCACTTAGATCGTACAAACGGTCTAACCCCTCACTCTCAGTTTCTCTGTTTTGCAGGTATTCTCGGAGTACGAGCTCGTGAGGATGGATACTGATAGCAGTCACTAGAGGGTTTGGTCCACCTGGTCGAGTCAGAGTTCAGTTCAGACAGTGTCAGAGAATGTCATGTAGCATATAGTTTGTTTAGTAAAGAATATGCATGTAATGAGTTATAAGCATTCATTTCTAAAGTTATGATGTATAGTGAATTTGAGTACTCAGTTTGAAAAGTAATACGCATTCATGATGATGAGTTGGGCATCGGTCCCGTGCATAAGTTTATACATGAAATGAGTTTAATATTGTTAGAAAGTCAGAGGCTAAGGGGGATAATACGGTCTATTCCCTGTCGGTAGCATCTCCTGGATAGGAGATGTTACAAAGATGGTATCAGAACATGGTCTAGGGAATCAGTGACTACAGTGGGCAGAGTGTTGGGGTCTTGTATACGCAGTATGTCAATGATACCCGTATACGAGGCACTACCTCTCTAGTATCCGATCCTCGAGTACGTCCTCAAAGTTCTATAGGCAAGTATTTTTCCTTAGAAATAATTATATTCTTTGAATATCCTTCCGTAATCATCTTAAACTATTAACAAAAATTCAAATTTAGCTATAAAACCAGAAAATACGGTACTAAGAAATGTTACCCTAGAGAGTGGGAAAAGAAAGTTATAAGAAGTAAGGAAATATGCATAGATATTTACGCAGCCAGAGACAAGAAAAGTAAAGAGACAGAACGAGATAGGAAAGTCCTAAGGATACCTACCCAAGGAAGTAGAAAGAGAAAGAAAAAAGCTAGAAAGAGATGTAAAGGATAAAAACACAGATGTTTAAGCAATCAGAAGCAATTAGAGGTAAAGATATAGAAACAGATAAGTAAGGAAGTACAAAACCTTAGTACTAAAGAAAATAAAGTAAGCCTGAACCAAAGTAAAATGTTGGAGTAAACTTGAGTAGTGTAGGCACTGCATTTTTTTGCATATAAGTCCCTATGATGAGTCTCATTTGGAGACACTACCTTTTATGTCACGGAAGTCGCGGGACACGGACGTCGGAATGAGAAATTCAGAACAAGTATGTCATCAGATTCATTTCACAAGTTCATTGTTTTTTTTCATGCTGCGTTCGTTGTTCGTTCGAACGTCAAGTAGATTGCGGGCGTTCGTGTAGCGTTCGAAGAGGCGTTCGAACGGTGTCGGTATTTCTGGTTTTGCTGCTAGCCTCACACCCAAGCCCAAGTAGCCCACCAAAGCCCATAAAACACATCCAAATTAATAAAACACATATTTAACACATAAGGAAATTAAATAAAATCTAAAAATCACATACCAAATTAAAATAAATATCAAATAAAATCATGCCTAATTAAAATCAATCAACAAATATTATATGCCTAAACAAAACAAATTAAATATATCATATTCCTAATCTAGCCAAGACATGTCCCCCAATCAAATATTAGACTTTCCTTATGAGACACCAATTGATTCATTCCTTTTCAAACAAGGAGAAACCCTAGCTCTTTGCCTATAAAAGAAACCCAAAACCAAGACACGTCCCCCTAGCACATTGATACAAACCACAAAAATTCTGCAAGGCATTGACACCCTAGCTCATTCACACAGAAAACTCCTAGTTCATTCACACAAGAAACACCCAAGCTCATTGACACAACTCTCCCTCACTCTCAATAACCGAAAATCACAAACCAAAGAACCCTTATTGCCTTGACCAAAAAACATCCCGAATAGCCCAATTTACCTCACCAAAATAGTCCCCAAACCACACCATAACAGCAGCCCAAACCACACCCAAAACAGTCCCCAAATACACCAAGAACAGTAGCCTAAATACAGTAAACGTAGTGACCAGAAAACGTCACCGAAAGAACAGCGAAATACAGTAAACAGCAGTAAAACAGGGAGAATGACGACTCAAAATAGTGAGACAACGAACGAGAGCAGTGAACCAGTGAACCGGAGGAGTTGCGGAGTGTTAGCCCTTCCGACGATCGTGTACCGTACATCCGAGAGGTGATTTAAAAGGTTAGACCTGATGGCACTTTTTCTATTTATTGTCATTCGTTTTTTTTTTAATTGTTTTATTCGCATGAGAGTCGTTTGTGGATGCATGTTGTGGCTTTGAATAAAATGGAAAATGGGTCGCCTCTTGTGGTATATAAGATGGAAACCCAGACATAAATTTCATAGCCGATTCCGAATGGACGGTAGTAAGATCTGTACTCGGGATACAACTCCACGTACCACTTGAGTAAACAGCGCATATTTCGTTTTATGTTGTTATGATTTGTTTATTATTCGCTACTTGATTTCTGCATGTTATTGGTTTATGTAATGATGAGATAAAGTGCATGGGCTTAGTAAGTGCGATTAAAGGTCCTCTATTTTGAGAGGTTAAAATCCTTTACCACGATACTTCGCCGCGCCTTTCATTTCTTTATTCGCTTTTCTTTGTAAGTCATATTCTTGCATAATCATGCATCATGTTGTATTGCGCATGGGCTTAGTAAGTCGGACTAAAGGTCCTCCATTCGGAGGGATAATAGCCTACGGTCTACCTTTACCACGATACTTTGCCGAGCCTTTTAGCCCGTTGTTATTTATTAGGTGTCATATATTCATCCGTTCACGTATGTGTCATGTTGTTTACTGCATTTCGGAGGTCGCTGCTGTAACCCCATTCGAACGCGTTTCAGAACGCCATACGAACACATGTTTTCTATCTCAGTTCGTTCAAACGCGTTTACAAATGCTACTCGAACGCGAACCTTATGTTTACCGTTCGAATGCGGATAAGAATGTCATACGAACGCCCACGGTAAACAGGCCCTCTTTCATCACATCTCATGCATGGTTACTCATTTTGTCATTTGCCTTTTTGATTGTTCATGTTCTCGTTTAGCCATTCATTGTGTGCACAAGATTACATGTTCGTTCCCATGATGTATGTTTACATGGTAGTCATCTACTTATGCTTCAGCTTTCATCCATTCAACATGTTCATGAAGTTATATGCTCACCGTTATTCCGATTTGCTTTCATGCATGATTGTATAATTATTATCCACTGGCATGCCTATGATGGAATGTAATGTGCTTATAACATTGTATGCTAGCCATATTTATCTTTATGCATGCAAATCCGGACATATATTATATGCAAATAGGTTGTATGCAAACTTAAAAATGTGTTACATGTGAACTTAGATGAACCTTTGATTTATGCATGCGAACTTGGAAATATATTATCATTGGAAATATGTTGCTTAGGTTTGGTTAGATTGTTGCACAAATCATTTTATTACAAGTGGCATAAGTAAGGGACCATTCCGAACCCAATGGTTTAAGGTCTTCCCTTGCGAGGGGTGAGTGCAGCCTTAAATCTCATTTTCCCGGTTCACACCGGGTGGCGACTCTATTATTCTCCGGTTTAGTCCCCTGCGGGCTACTCCGTACTCCTAACTAGGCGCGAGCATAGAACAGCATGCGTAGCCCAGTTTCTGTGTCCCACAGTCTGGCGACTCCACTGGGGATAGAGAATCGACCCCGAAATAATGTCTTGTAATATTATGATTTGTGCTTTAATTAACCGTGTCTACTGTGGGTTAAAAAGGGTTTAATCAAAGGCATTTTTAAGGCTGGGTAATGGTTTGGTGTCTTCTTTCATTCACTACCTTTCTATGAGGAAAAGCTGTGAAGGCACCTAGATAATCTTTTACTTGTAGCTTATTGTGATGGACTAATTTGGAGGACTCGTTGTTTATTCCTGTCACCAAGCGATAAGAGTCTAAGAGGCTAGGGTACTTAAGATAACCTCGCTCCACCCTCCCTCCGGGGAATCTACAACTGGAAATCCATCTGGCAGTCAGTCACACACCATAACTCGTTGGCACGTACTGTAAGTTATAAAAAAGGTGCGCTCACTTGGTCGCTTGAACCCTTGAGTGGGGAGACCTAATTGTGGGTAATCCTTCGCCAGCGAGAGTCTTTATCTACACTCCCGCAAACCCACACGTAGACCAGATTTGTATGGCCTATAGCAACTATTTCCTTGTGCTTGTGGACCATCCTCATTTGGATGCAGTTGGACTTCTTGTCAGAAATGCGAACTTGTTGGGCCATTTAAACTGGGACGAGTTCATATCCTATGACAATTGGGCCAAAAGCTTCTGAAATATTGATGGGCCACTCTATAGAAATTATTTCGGTATGCTTGTGTTTAGGAACATTGTCGTTTGGATCTATTCGGACCTTTTGTCATGAGGTATGGGCTTGTTGGGCCATTTAAACTGGGACAAGAGCATATCTTATGATGATTGGGCCAAAAAGCCTCTAAAACGCCAATGGGCCATTATATGTTTGTGTTTAGGAACATTATCATTTGGATACAGTTGGATTTCTTGCCATGAGATGTGAACTTGTTGGGCCATTTAAATTGGGACGAGTTCACTCCTATGACAGTTAGCCCAAAAGCTTCTAAAATTGTGATGGGCCGATTTGTGTGAAAATTTTAATAAATTGATATATTCCTTGTATCGCATGCATCTCATTCATCTCATGCATACATATATCCTGTTAACACCCTCTATGTCTAAAAGATATCATAGAGTCCCGTTGCGTTAGGGAAGAGGGAAGACTCACTAAAAGACCGGTAACATATATGAGTACATCTGATAATGAGATGTCTCGCATGGACCAACTGGAGAATGGTTTCGCCAAAATTACCGAACAGTTGCAAGCCTTGACTACTGCCATGGCAAATATGGATGTGCCCCGTGCCGGGGGAAATTCTGAGAATGTGAGGCGTGAGGAGCCTCCGAATGGGTTGGGGGATGATATCCCCGCTTTTGATGATGACATGGCAGAATATGCAACAGGCAGAGTGATTGGGTCTCAGGCCGAGATACAGAAACTCCGTGAACAGGTAGAGTCTGTTACCCGTAAGATGAAGGGTAAGGATGAAGACTTACTAGACTATGAGGCGATGACCTTTGAAGAACAGCTACCAGCTCAGTTCAAAATGCCAGATATGGCCAAGTTCAATGGGAATAGGGACCCGAGGGTCCATCTCCGACAATATGTGTCAGTTATGAGTTCAGTGGGCCTGACACAGTGCCAAGTTCAGAAGATGTTTGGGATGTCACTCGAGGGGGCACATGTAGTGTGGTATCACAACCTTGAGAAAAAGGTTAAAGAAGATTGGAGGGAATTCGCAGATGCATTTCTGAAACAGTATGTTACAGACTTAGAGATTGATTTGTCACTCCGTGATTTGGAGAACATTAAGCAGAAGCCGGAAGAAAGCTTCAAGGAGTATGTAGACAGCTGGAGAAGCTAGCTTCTGAAAATGCAGACTCGGCCCTCTGAGAAAGACCAGATTAAAATGATCATAAAGGGCACCAAGGCCCTCAATTTATGGCAAGCTGAGGAGGATGACCTCCATGATTACGGATTTTCACAGCTAAAGGAGACTGTCATGGACATTGAAGAAGAGGAGGCTGAAAAAATAAAGATTAAGGCCAGAATAGAAGTACTTTTGGGGGGCCTTCTAAGACCAAGCCCGCTACCGCCGAGATCGCTACCGTCAAGAACATGCGATTCTCCGATCTTGGTAGACCTTTGTCAAAGGTGTTTGAAAAGCTGAAAATGCAAGGACTTCTAAAACCTTTGGAACCTAGGCCATTTCTGAACCCTGTGCCACCGTACCTCAACCCAAACCAGTATTATTACTTCCATCAAGAAAAAGGCCATGACACCGACAACTGTACCCGCCTTAGGCATGAGGTCCAAAACCTCATTGACTCCCATAAAATACCCAATCCAGAAAAAGAACAACCTAACACATACAAAAATCCCTTGCCTAATTACCACTTCATTCCACCACCCACCTACATGATCAACTCCGGCCTACCCGAAACCTTTGTCCTCCAAACTATCAACCACCAGGCTTCTTGCATTGAGATAAAGGATAACAGTAGTAAAGAACCATAGGTCAAGGAAGAAGGCAATTTGGGAATAATGAAGTTATTCCTCCTAGTTTATTTGATCCTGCATTTTTAGTATAGACATTGATTTAGTCTACATGTTTGAACCATTTTCTTAAATGATAATAAAGACGTTCATTTTGTTGAATCTCTTCTGCAATATGAGTATATTTGAGAAAAGCATTCAACCTTGGTACCATGAAATTCAGTGATGTTTAGAACACGGGGAGTCATCGGAATAAGCAAGCAGAAAGGACAGGATATCCATTCAGAAATTGGGAAATGGGGCAGTGAGAATATCAGATTTGGAAGGGAATTAGTTCACCAAGCCGATCAACATAGACAGATTGAAGCAGTGGCTTGCCTGAGGAAAAGAAGACTGAGCAGTCACCTAGAGAATTGGCAGAATACCTAACCCGACGGGATAGGAACATTCATGCATGCATACACGTAACACATTTTGCATCCTTTTGTGTTTGTTTTGTTTTGTGTTGACAGGTTTTGAAGAAGAAAATAGAAAGCGGCAAAGAACAAGCTAATCAGAAATGGTGAAAAGCACAGTATCGGATTTGGGTAATAATCCCAGGGTTGAGGCCCATTTGAGTTTGAGTTTTGGGTATGGAACTCTGGGGGCGAGGCCCATATCAGTATCAGTTGGGGGCGAGGCCCATATCAGTATCAGTTGGGGCGAGGCCTATATCAATATCAGTCTGGGGACGAGGCCCATATCAGTAGCAGTTGGGGGCGAGGCCCATATCAGTATCAGTTGGGGGCGAGGCCCATATCAGTATCAGCTTGGGGCGAGGTCCATATCAGTATCAGTCTGGGGGCGAGGCCCATATCAGTATCATTTGGGGATGAGGCCCATATCAGTATCAGTTGGGGATGAGGCCCACATTCATTACAATTCAGGAACAAAGCCCACAGTCAGCTCAGATCGGGGATAAAGCCCACATTCAGTACAGTTCGGGGATAAAGCCCACATTCAACAAAATTAGGAACAAAGCCCACATTCAGCACAATCAGGGGAATAAAGCCCTATCTAGACACAGTTCGGGAATACAGCCCAGGGGAATAAAGTCTTATCACCACAGTTCGGGAATACAGCCCAGAGGAATAAAGCTCTCTCTCAGCACAGTTCGGGAACAAAGCCTAAGGGAATAAAGCCCTATCTTGACACAGTTCGGGAATACAGCCTATGGGAATAAAGCCCTATCTCAGAACAGTACGGGAATATAGCCCAGGAGAATAAAGCCATCTCTCAACAAAGCCTAGGGGAATAGAGCCCTATCTCAGCACAGTTCGGGAACAAAGCCCAGGGGAACAAAGCCTTATCTTGACACAGTTCGGGAACAAGGCCCAGGGAATAAAGCCCACATTCAGTACAGTTCGGGAATAAAGCCCACATTCAGTGCAGTTCGGGAACATAGCCTAGGGGAATAAAGCCCACTTTCAACACAGTTCGGGAATAAGGCCCAGGGAATAAAGCCCACGTTCAGTACAGTTCGGGAATAAAGCCCACATTCAGTACAGTTCGGGAATAAAGCCCACATTCAGTGTAGTTCGGGAACAGAGCCTAAGGGAATAAAGCCCACTTTCAACACAGTTCGGGAATAAGGCCCAGGGAATAAAGCCCACATTCAGTACAATTCAGGGAATAAAGCCCACATTCAGTACAGTTCGGGAATAAGGCCCACAGTCAACATAATTCGGGAACAAGGCCTAGGGGAATAACGCCCTATCTTGACACAGTTCGGGAGCAAAGCCCAGGGGAATAAAGCCCACTTTCAAAACAGTTCGAGAATACAGCCCAGAGGAATAAAGCCCTATCTTAACACAGTTCAGGAACAAGGCCCAATGGAATAAAGCTCTATCTTAACACAACTCGGGAATAAAGCCTAGGGGAATAAAGCCCACTTTCAAAGCAGTTCGGGAACAACGCCTAGGGGAATAAAGCCATATCTCTACACAGTTCGGGAACAAAGCCTATAGGAATAAAACCCACTTTCGAAACAGCTCGGGAATAAAGCTCAAGGGAATAAAGCTCTCTCTCAACGCAATTCGGGAACAAAGCCCAAAGGTCAAAGCATCTCAGCACAACAGGCAAGTCAAGTGTCAGCTGGCGAGCCAGGTAAGTGAAAATGCATTGCATAACTTTGATAGGATTGTCACTGTTACACATTACACAAGTCCAATCAAAGTGGGGGCGACTGTAGGCACTGCATTTTTTTGCATATAAGTCCCTATGATGAGAATCATTTGGAGACACTACCTTTTATGTCACGAAAGTCGAGGGAAACGGACGTCGGAAGGGGAAATTCAGAACAAGTATGTCATCAGATTCATTTCACAAGTTCACTATTTTCGGTCGTGCTGCATTCGTTGTTCATTCGAACGTCAAGCAGATTGCGGCGTTCGTGTAGCATTCGAAGAGGCGTTCGAACGGTGTCGGTATTTCTGGTTTTGCTGCTAGCCTCACACCCAAGCCCAATTAGCCCACCAAAGCCCATAAAACACATCCAAATTAATAAAACACATATTTAACAATGGTGAAATTAAATAAAATCTAAAAATCACATACCAAATTAAAATAAATATCACATAAAATCCTGCCTAATTAAAATCAATCAACAAATATTATATGCCTAAACAAAACAAATTAAATATATCATATTCCTAATCTAGCCAAGACATGTCCCCCAATTAAATATTAGATTTTCCTTGTGAGACACCAATTGATTCCTTCCTTTTCAAACAATGAGAAACCCTAGCTCTTTGCCTATAAAAGAAACCCAAAACCAAGACACTTCCCCCTAGCACATTGATACAAACCACAAAAATTTTGCAAGGCATTGACACCCTAGCTCATTCATACATAAACTCCTAGTTCAATCACACAAGAAACACCCAAGCTCATTGACACAACTCTCCCTCACTCTCAATAACCGAAAATCACAAACCAAAGAACCCTCATTGCCTTGACCAAAACACATCCCGAATAGCCCCCTTTACCTCACCAAAATAGTCCCCAAACCATACCATAACATCAGCCCAAACCACACCCAAAACAGTCCCCAAATACACCAAGAACAATAGCCTAAATACAGTAAACGTAGTGACCAGAAAATGTCACCGAAAGAACAGTGAAATACAGTAAACAGCAGCAAAACAGGGAGAACGACGACTCAAAATAGTGAGACAACGAACGAGAGCAGTGAACCAGTGAAAAGGAGGAGTTGCGGAGTGTTAGCCCTTCCGACGATCGTGTACCATACATCCGAGAGGTGATTTAAAAGGTTAGACCTAATGGCACTTTTTCTATTTATTGTCATTCATTTTTTTTAATTGTTTTATTCGCATGAGAGTCGTTTGTGGATGCATGTTGTGGCTTTGAATAAAATGGAAAATGTGTCGCCTCTTCTGGTATATAGGATGGAAACCCGGACATAAATTTCATAGCCGATTCCGAATGGACGGTAGTATGAGCTGTACTCGGGATACAACTCCACGTACCACTTGAGTAAACGGCGCATATTTCGTTTTATGTTGTTATGATTTGTTTACTATTTGCTACTTGATTTCTGCATGTTATTGGTTTATGTAATGATGAGATAAAGCGCATGGGCTTAGTAAGTGCGATTAAAGGTCCTCTATTTTGAGAGGTTAAAATCCTTTACCACGATACTTCACCGCGCCTTTCATTTCTTTATTCGCTTTTCTTTGTATGTCATCTTCTTGCATAATCATGCATCATGTTGCATTGTGCATGGGCTTAGTAAGTCGGACTAAAGGTCCTCCATTCGGAGGGATAAAAGCCTATTGTCTACCTTTACCACGATACTTTGCCGCGCCTTTTAGACCGTTATTATTTATTAGGTGTCATATATTCATCCGTTCACGTATGTGTCATGTTGTTTACTGCATTTCGGAGGTCGCTGCTGTAACCTCGTTCGAACGCGTTTCAGAACGCCATACGAACGCATGTTTTCTATCTCAGTTCATTCGAACGCGTTTACAAATGCTACTCGAACGTGAACCTTCTGTTTACCATTCGAACGCGGGGAAGAACGCCGTACGAACGCCCACGGTAAACAGGCCCTCTTTCATCACATCTCATGCTTGGTTACTCATTTTGTCATTTGCCTTTTTGATTGTTCATGTTCTCGTTTAGCCATTCATTGTGTGCACAAGATTACATGTTCATTCCCTGATGTATGTTTACACGGTAGTCATCTACTTATGCTTTCGCATTCATCCATTCAACATGTTCATGAAGTTATATGCTCGTCGTTATTCCGATTTGCTTTCATGCGTGATTGTACAATTATTATCTACTGGCATGCCTATGATGGAATGTAATGTGCTTATAACATTGTATGCTAGCCATATTTATCTTTATGCATGAAAATCCGGACATAGATTATATGCAAATAGGTTGTATGCAAACTTAAAAATGTGTTACATGTGAACTTAGATGAACCTTTGATTTATGCATGCGAACTTGGAAATATATTATCCTTGGAAATATGTTGCTTAGGCTTGGTTAGATTGTTGCACAAATCATTTTATTACAAGTGGCATAAGTAAGGGACCATTCCAAACCCAACGGTTTGAGGTCTTCCCTTACGAGGGGTGAGTGCGGCCTTAAATCTCATTTTCCCGGTTCACACCGGGTGGCGACTCTATTATTCTCTGGTTTAGTCCCCCGCGGGCTACTCCGTACTCCCAACTAGGCCGCGAGCTTAGAACAGCATGAGTCACCCAGTTTCTGTGTCCCACAAGTATGATTCCTTCCTTCCTTCAAAGATTCCTTCCTTGATCAGAAAATTCCTTCAAGTAGACTCAATAGCCTTAAGTACCTCATATAGATGGTAAGTCTCCCGAGTAACAAAGGATAGACAGAAAGATAAAAGAAGCAAGAACTCAACACTAAACGTGGAAGTTTCATTAGACAAGAAATACCAATAAATGTGTGGAGACTTTAGATCCCTAACTTAGGCCCGCAGACCAATAAGAGAAGGTTGTAAATAGAAAGGATTAATTGCCTTAATTTAAGAATCTGGTAGATAATGTTCCTATCTACCTAGATCCTCATCTCTTAGATATATCAGTCAAAGAAATGGTCCTGACAAAATCTATTTCATACCTACATTATATGAGTAATAGACTCTACCAAGACACGAAGTACCAGAACAAGGACAACGATAACCATCGAGACATAAAGGCTTGCCCCATTCTTTCCCGTCTTAGGTACGGGTAACCATAAGAAATCCCGATGAGAGTTTTTCCTAAAGTAGAAACCGAAGACATGAGAAGATAGACCACTTAGAAAATGACCAAGAAAGCGTCCGAAGCTAGAAAGGAGAGAACCTAGTGTAGTCCAAAAATCTAGGCAAGTCAGCACAAGGCTTGTAGTACTAGTAGAAGTCCGCAGAATAGACCAAACATAGAAGAAACCCATAGATATGCCAGTAGAAATTCCGTGTAAGTTCAAAAGGATAGACACGTGAGGTCAGAGACACTTAGGAGTTAACAGGAATATCCAGTGAAAATAATAATATTAAAAGGCATGGTTATAGCTTATAGCAAAGGGAAAGAGCAGAGATTTAGAAAATGGCCAATAAGAGAGAAACATCGCTAACTTCGGCAGCACAACATAAAGCCAAGAGATGGGATATGGAAATAAATAAGAAGGATACGGATAGTCGCAAGGGAGTTCAATACATATAGTATTAGAGATATAATTTCAAGGTAAAAATATAAAGGAAAACCTCAAGATAGTTGATAAAAGTTGTGGGTCCCAACAGAATGTATGGTAATTTTTCCTTCCAGTAGCCTCGACTATAGTAAGTACATGAATTCTTAACCAGACCATCATCGAGCCTAAGTAAATAACAAAAAAAGTGTATTCATAGATCTTGGTGAAGTGCGTGTGTTAACCCCTCAACTTAGAGCCCAATAAAGAGAAGAAAAATTAAGGAATAGCATCAGACAAAATAGACAGGCCACGAGACAGTTAGGCAGCTGAACTATTGAGTTCAACAGAGCATAGATAAGAAACATCATATAGGATAGTCTGAAGTCAGGGTGAGTTGAGCCAAATATAGAAATCATCATTGTATTGGAGACCCATAAAGGAGTTAAGGCTCAAGAGCATGAGGGGACCAGGGAGAGCGATTTCCAGAAATATAATAGAAAGATCTTAAGGAGTATTATTGTACTGTCAGAAGAAATAGATGGAGAGAAGTACCTAAACTAAATATTTAGTATAAATGTCTTAAGCAAATGAAGTTGATAGAGTCTCAATGAGAGTAAAGATAAGAAGAGTTCAAGGAACTGAGATAAGAAAGAAATCTATGTAGTATGGTAAGTTTCTTAAAGAGGAATAACAAGAGGGAATATAATAGGTCTTTGAGAAAAATTAACGACTTAAGGAAGTTAAGTAACATAGACGACATGGTAGAGCATTTTAGAGAGCATGACTCTAGAGAAGGTCCATAAAAAGTAGTAGTATCACTAATAGTCGAAATGAGGATCAATAGTGAAGTGAAGCATGAAACTCGAGTAGTATCTAACAAAAGAATTTTAGTACGAGAGTCGATGCCAAATGGCTAAATATGGGAGTTCTAGGCTTATAGATAAGCAACAAGTACAACCACTGTATGGGTATGTAGTGAGACTATAAGAGATGATCAGGGAGACATCAAGACCAATCCCCACCCTCCCAACCCTAATACAGACAACAGCAGCAAAGATAGACCTCCATAATTACCTCAAAAATATTCCCAGAAACTAATGGATACACAGTAAAAATAGGACCGAGATATAAAAGTCTTCAGATTTCGTACAAGAACGTGGTAAAGAGGAAGAAATTGGGGTCAAGTAAAAGGTTTAGAAGAAAAATAGTCTATAAGAGATGATTAAGAGAGAAAGTAGTAGTCAAGTAATTACGGAATGCAAAAAAAAAAAAAAAAAACCAGTCATAGACATAACCAGAGAATTGTAGGAGTTGATACCCATGCGGATAGAAAGACAAAAGCATAGACCACGGAAGTTTAGGTATAGAATAGAGCAGGAAAGAAGACAAAGGGCAACTAGTAGAATACTTAAAGATAGAACTATCAAAGTAAGATGACACTAGAGAAGATATTAAATAAATAATGTCAAGAGTACACGGGTACTAAAATAAAATTTTCATAGTTAAGCCCAGTAGTGCTACAGAATGGAAAACTTCTCAGCGTTGAGATAAGATCGAAAATTTCATCAAAGAAGAAACAAAAAGTATATAAGCAATAACCAGAACCAAGTAGTTGGAGTTGATATTAATGGTAAGGAATAATATCTTGAGAGTTAGGATGTTGGGAAAACTCCAAAGATGAGCATGAAGTATGTAAAGAGCTTGACTATAAGGTACTAGTCCCTCAAAACGGTAGAGATTACATAAAGGACGGAGCTATTAGTGATTGAAAACTAGTAGAAAAGAAATAAGACAGTTAAACAGTAAAGTTAAGAAGATTAATGCCAAGTTCAAGTTGAGCATGTAGATTTTACTAGAAATAAATATTGTTCTTAATCCTGAGCTATGGTAGAACGTGAAGAAACTTAACGATGGAAATTATTATCACCTCTATTAATGAGTAGGCACTAGATGAGAAGGGATGGAAGAAAGAGATAGAAGAATTTAAGCTATACTTGAAGTTGGAAGAAATAAAATTATCGATTGAGGTATCAAGAACAATAGTGATACATTAAGAGGAGGAGTAACAGAAACCCTAAGTGACATTTTAAATTAGTGTTATTATAGCAAAGAATATAAAGCCTAAAAAATGATTCAGTTTAAATGGTCATGGATATGCCCCTATTAGTATAAATATATTGAATTCAGAAATTACTTTACAAGTTAAGTACATGTACCAATTCGAAAGAAACCTAAGGTCAGATCATGAGGAATTGAGTATTCCTAATATACCCTGCAAGACATTATATAGTATGAAACAAGAGATATATATAATTTGATGAAGGATACCATTCATTAAAAAGTTTAGAGATATGGCACAAACCCCCAGAGTTGAGCATTTATTTACAAGAATCAAATGGAGTAGATAGAGGTAAGAGATCCCCAAAAGTATTAGTATCAAGTTCCTGAGCAAAATAGTAGAAAACAAGTAAAGGGAAATAAGAGCAGCAGAGGTCAGACACCTTTAAACCAAATTAAGTCTAAACAGTTTAACATCAGAAGGGATTCGAGGACGAATCCTATTTAAGGGAGGGATAATTTGTAACAACCAAAAATCTCGACTACTTTGACATCGTGGGACGAGTGTCATATAATATAAATTATGTTTGTACATATATACTCTCATGAAATGACTTTGGGGACAATCGGAAAATTCTTCAAAATTTCGATACTAGATGGTATGATGTTCCACTCCGTACAGCCCATAGTATTTGGATCATAATTTTTTCATACGAACTTTGATTTTTATGAACTTTATACCGTTAGAAATATGAGATATAGATCTACAACTTTTGCGTTGATCATGTTTCCTAAATCGAACCAGAAATAAGCCAAAAATGTGAATAAAAAATCTAGATGAATAGCAACTGGAGATGACTCTAGAGAATTCCACATATTTCCTCAAAATTCTGGATTTTGCTTAATATTTAAAATATTTCTTAATTATTTAATTAAGCCCTAGTATAAATATGGCCACCATTCAAGTATCCTAAGAAATGAAGAAGAAAGAAACGTGAGAGGGGAAAGAATGAGAGGGAAAAGAAGAAAAAGAAAGAAAGAATAAGGAAAGAAGGAAAATTGGATTCAAAACTTCCCAATACAAGCTAGAAAGAAGAAAAGCCACCATGGAAGACTTAAAGGATGAAGGAAATCAAGGAAATAAGGTAAGAGCCTTTGACCCAAATTTTGGATTGTGGATTTTGATGATAGAAGCATGCTAGGAATTGCTTTTAGTAGCATAATATGTATGGGAGTTGATTGAAACCATAAGTTTGGAGCTAGTTAGGGATATGGAATTAAAGAGTTAAGATGGGTTAAGGAGTATTGGACTAGCAAGTGTTTACATTGAAGTTTAATGAAATGGATTGTGTTAGGTTTTAGTATAGAAGTGTTGGTGATGATTTTAGGTAAACTATATGATGAGAAGCAAAGTTGGAAACCTGAGAAAACAAGTTCGTGTCGCGATACAAGTCCTTGTGCGTCGCGATACATACTGGGAAATTTATGAGGATTCATCTTTGGACTTTCTGCATCGCGACATGTAAAAACTTGTGTCGTGACGTGAACTGGAAATTTTCAAACATATGATTCTGAAATTGTGCGCATTGCGAGGCGTAAGACCCCTCGTGGGATGTTAGAACATTCCAGTTTCACCCTGGCGTGTTAGAGGCCACCCAAAGGGTCTCGTATCAGCTCGTATACATATATTATATCATGATAAAAGTATGATATGCCTCGAAGTGATAACAACTACTTGAATAAGTAAACTTAGCTTAATTATGATATATATTCTTCAATCCATTTTCTAATAAAAGTTATCAATTAAAAGTCATTGTACGAATTACAATTCCTTTGACAAGGAAATAAATACAAGCGAGATTCCAAATCAGTGACTGCACACTTTTCTTTTAGGTTGACTTTCATTATATTATTGTTCATATCAGAATTACTTTTCACTTTTAGGGCGTTACCCAAGTTCACTGTCAATTATATTCTAGTTTTGATAAATGGTTTAGAAAATAAATGTTTCAAAGTATGAGTTTTATTTTTTCGAGGCATGAGAGAAAAACCCACCTCAGTATGTAACTTGATTCAGATATGAAATTGAAGGAGAGCACATGTTCACATGTAGAGGACTGAGGGGACAGCGATACGTAACGCCCCCATGCGTCAGCTTTTTCAGAGACAAATAACAGTTTTTAAAATAATTTCCAGAGATCAGTTTGCAGATACAGATTTCAAAAATATTTTTCAGAGAAAAGTTTTACATAAAAGTAAAGTTTTTAGAAACATCAGTTTTATGAGAAACTTTCAGAAAAAAGATTTTCATAAAGTTTTCGAGAAAGAGAACTGCTTTCAGGAAAGAAAAGTTTTCAGAAAAGATCCGAATTGATTTCTAAAACATAAGTTTTCATAATGTATTTCAGATTTCATTTTAAAACCGTCCACTCACTTAGATCGTATAAACGGTCTAACCCTTCACTCTCAATTTCTCTATTTTACAGGTATTCCCAGAGCACGAGCTCGGAATGATGGATACTGATAGCAGTTACTAGAGGGTTTGGTCCACCTGGTCGAGTCAGAGTTCAGATCAGACAGTGTCAGAGAATGTCATGTAGCATATAGTTTGTTTAGTAAAGATCATGCATGTAAAGAGTTATAAGTGTTCATTTCTAAAGTTATGGTGTATAGTGAATTTGAGTACTTAGTTTGAAAAGCATTACACATTCATGATGATGAGTTAGGCATCGGTCCCGTGCATAAGTTTATACATGAAATGAGTTTAATATTGTTAGAAAGTCATAGGCTCAGGGGGATAGTACGGCCTATTCCCTGCCGGTAGCATCTTCCGGATTAGGGATGTTACATTCCTCCGACTCTTGTGTGAAAATTGTGATTCTCCTCTTAAGGGAATTTTTCATGTGAGAGGGAAAGAATTTTTTTAAAAACAGTCATTGCAAATCATCTCATGTTCTAATGGATCCTAACCTAAGGTTTTGCAGCGAAATTTTAACTTTATCCTTTAAAGAAAAAGGGAAAAAATTAAGTCAAATTATATTCATACTGTAATTTTGATTTGTGCAAGTATTACATACCTCTTCGAATTCCCTCAAGTGCAAATAATGATTTTTTGTTTCAAGACCGTGGAATGTGGGTAAAAGTTGGATGATACTTGGTTTGAAATTGAAATGTGATGCATCTAGGGGGAAAGCAATGCAAGATGGTGATCTCGTCCTAATAGGATTCATGAATTCTTTGAATGTCCTTGGATGATTAAGATCGTCATGCTGAGACTCGTTTTCTTCATGATCTACTGGATTTTCAATTCGGGCAGGTGGATTGGTCATTCTGACTGACGATGAAAGTGATGCAGAATCTCTGTTTAATTTCTGCTGGATGATTGAGACCAGTGTCTCATGCAACCTAAATAAAAATAAAACAAAAACAAAGACAATATTTACAAAGCGAAAAGAAAAATAAAAGAAAAAATAAAGAAAAAGAAAAGAAAAATTATTCTATCTACTAAATTGTATTTCCTGGCAACGGCGCCAAAAACTTGACACGCTCTAAAAGTGGTTCTTTACTCCCAAGTATAAGAGTGTTGAAGTAATAAAATAACCCGGTAAGTCTGGGGTCGATCCACATGGAATAGATTTTTAGTATGATAAAATAATAATTAAAGCGAAAGGAAAAAGATTGATTTGTTTGAAGTTGTTTAGAGAATTTGAATTAAATGACAACAATAAAATAAAATGTTGGGATTTTGGGATCCACTTTTAATATTTTATATTTAGAAATCTCATTTTTATAATATATAAATGATCATTATAATCCAATTAATTTACTTCCAGAATTAACTATGTCAAAACATATAAAAACCAGCCATAAAGGCAGTGGTCATTTCTGTCGATAACTAGTCCTGCCAAGGTACTAAATATGCCAAAAACATTAAACCAACCATAAGAACGGTGATAACGTTTGTCTATAAATAATCCAGATCTCAATTAATTATTATTCATTACTATTTATAAATTATAATATAAGTGAGATTAATCTAATTTTAAATAATAAAAATTTCACCCATTGCCCCATCAGAAAGTAATTAGCTACTCATACTGTAATTAAAAACACACATAATTTGATTACTAAAATTAAAAGATATTACAAGAATTCAAACAAACAAGATACAATCTTCATTCCTAAGAAGAAATCAAAGAAAGTATGAAATAGAAAATGAAATTATGGTTTCAATTTATAGGCAAAGAAAATGCTTCCACCAATTTTGCCACCAATTTCTCCACCAAACAGTCCACAAGACACCCCACTAAACAATCCACAAAACACATGTTTGGTGGAGAAATTGACAAATGTTATTTTTTTTAAGGTTTGATATTTAACACACTTTGGATTCTTCATCCATTTCGGTCTTGACAACTTCAGAATTCAAATATCTTATGAACATCAAAGTTGTAGATCGTTGAGTCTTCTTTCATCTTAAACTTGAATCACCTTAATCTGATATCGGAGTAAATGGTTATGGCCAAAATACGAACATTGCATAGGACTTGAATTTCCGAAGTTGTACACTATTAGAACACCCTATCAAATTTCTAGCCTCCAAAATCCAAATGTCAAGTCCATTTTTCTTGATATGCATCCAAAGTATTATTTCACCTACATAAAAGATAAAAATCACAATAAAAAAATATAAAACATAAAATTTAAATATTATTACATAAACGTGTTAAATTAAGGGGATTAGTGAAACCACAAGTGTAAAACGATATTTTATTCTCTCAATAAATATGTACTTTTTAGTCCCAATCAGAAGATGTTTATGTCAGGAAGATTGTAGCCGCAAATACGGGTGGCAGAAAAGCCCGGGCCTAGGGTAAAAAAAGCCCGGGCCGGGCCCTATAATGAAAGCCCGGATCGGGGTCGGACTCGAGCCGGGACCAAAAAAAAAACATACATAAATATATTTTAATATATTTGTAGTATTTTTATTTGTTTGTAGCATTTAAATTGTTAATTTATCGATAAAACTTGTGATTTATTTATGAATTGTCTTTCCATATAGTGTGAATGTATTTTGTATTTGTATGTTTTTAATTTTTTTTTAATTTTTTTAAAAACAGGCCGGAAGACACCCGGGCCAGGCTTTTCCCGGGCCAGGGCCTTTTTCTTTGCCGGGCCCGGCTCGGCCCATTGCCACCCTTAGCTGCAGAGAACCTAACTGATCCATTTATATAGATCTTGTCGGCTAAAGTGTTTGAAAGTCATCTAGAGGGTCTAGGATTACGTGACATGTCCTTTTTGCTCTAGTTCAAGTGGGGCATTGTTGGGATATATTCTATAGAGCTTCATGTAAAGTAAACAAAATTATTTGTTATGAAATAAAAGATACATTATTCATTTATCAAATGTTTGATTTAAATCGCATATTGTAAATTATCTTGTATACCCTTGATTACTCATGTGCCTTCAGACTTAGTGTATGAGTGTCATACACAAGAGGATTTAAGTATCAAGTTAGTAATCTAAAATAGTCCATGGAGAGCAAACAAAGTGGGTACTTTGTTCGTGGTTTATCTATAGCTTCGGTCCATTCTATAATTATATGGCGACCTTGATCTGGGATCGTCCATGTGGTGACATGAACATGGCGGCACCTTATATGATGTGATCATATACGACTTGACCCATATATAAATGTGTTTCTTATAATATCCATTAAATAAAGAAATTCATTCCAATTCATTAGATGGTCATTTATGGATTGATCTTAATTCTACGTGTATTGCGAACTCTTGCATGGCTGGCTATGCCCTTTTATTTACAAAGGTGAGGTTGGTGTAGCAATCTCGATAAATAGTTAGGTACTTTGGGGACATGGCTTGGTGTGTAGCTGTAGACGTTTTACATAGATACAAAATTCACTCCTTCTTGCGAGAAGTAAAAGAGTATCTTCCTTAAGGGTTGATTCGGTACTTGAACTATTAAAGCATTTAAATCTTTCTATTCCGAATAGAAAGATTAACATTCATAATGGTTATAAATAAATAGATAATTGGAGAATCAATGGTACTTAAGGTAAAAATAATTAGAGGGGTATAACGGATATTATGACCCGACTTTAATTATGAGATACTCGTGAAGGGCCAATCTATATGTAATGACTATATCGATGGACACCGATGTAGTTCGACTTATATTATCTATCTACGGCAATGAGAATGCAGCTTCAGATTTTTAGTGAAATAACCCGAAGTTATTAATTCAGAATAATTAAGTAAGAGTAAAATTAATATTTTGGGATTATTGGAGCTCGGAACCGTAGGTCTATTTGGTCCATGTGCTAGCTCGATATATTGTAGCAAAATAAATATAATTGGATAGTTCAATTATATACTCACATATATATATTTATCATTATTAATGGGATTAATAATATATTTTATCACACATGTAACTTTATATTACGTTTAATATAAATTTTTTCATTAAATAAATGATTATGAGATAATCATTTAATATATTTAAAAGGGTTGTAAATCTTAAATTATTTTGATAATTTAATATATATATATATATTGATAATAAATATTTTTTTAAAACTCTTTATTATCAATTTGGTTGTTACAACCTTTTACTTGGTAACACCTTAATATATCTATTGAGAATAAAATTAATTTTGATGGTTACCAAAAAGGGAGAAAAAATACTTAGGGTTTTGTTTAATTCTTGACAATATTAACTCTAAGTATAAAAAGAAAAAATATGTTTTTTCTTTTGTAAATTCATTCTAGCAAAACCCTAGCCACTTTTTTGTTTTCTAATATCCTCTTAAAAGTTGAAGGAAAAAGAAAAATAAGAAAAGAGAAAAGTTTGATTGTGTGAAAAATCCTTATTTAATCTCTAAAGTGTTTAGGGATTTCATTCTTGTGAGTCTAGCCTACACTAGGTTTTGTTGGTTGCGAGATATAACATGGAAGGCCATTAAAAATCAGGACAAGAAATTCATTTCTTTCTTCTTTACACACACACACGGCAGTGAGCAGAAAAATCTACTCACTATCGCCACTCATAAGTTGTTTTGGGGGCACAGTTTGTTTTGATTTCTATCCAGAAAATTTTGGGGATACAAAATGATGTTTCTAGGGTGTTGTGGGACTGTTTTGGTGAGAAAAATCAGACCTGAAACACTGCTAGACCACATGCAAAAGAGGGGCTATTTTGGGTGAGCTATGCTCGCGTTTCGGGTGCAAAACAGATCAGATCTGAGCTGATGTTCGGGGCTGTTCCGGGGTTGAAAAATTATTAATAACATAAGTAATATCTGACCAGGGGCTGGTCAGATTCAGCCATTAAAGGGAGAGGGCATAAAAAATTTTCAAGGCCAATCCTGATGTCTAAGGTGTTTCCGCCGCGGTGCTATGAATCGGTTCCTATATTTTTGATAATATTGGTTTTGGAATTTGATTTCGTTACATCATATTAGTTTATGATACATTTTGGGGGTACTCTTTTTCTATGGTGTTTTAAATAGCATGAAAATCCAGTATTTGCTAGAAGAATAAAAGGTTCTTGAAATCTTGACAATGAGTATGGATAAACTTGAAGAAGGCACATGTGAGACCGAGTGGCCTTGAAGAAGAAGAATTCTAATGCTCGCATTACGTTGCTAAGCAACATGGATAATGACTTCATGGAAGAGGTCAGAAAGTCTGATCTGGCTAAGGACATGTGGTCCACACTAGCTTAGAAGTTTGGTAGTATATCAATAACTAAACTTAGGTCACTCATGATCAAGTTTGCATGCACAAGAAATGCTTGAGTTCACTATGTCAAAGCACTTCAGGCAAATATCAAACATGATTATTGGAGTGGCAGATGTTGGTCATGTACTTACAGATGAATAGAAAGTCCAAACGGTCATTTGTTCTCTCCCAAATTGATAGGTCATACACTAAGTCTTGTGTATGATACTCATACATTAAGTCTGAAGGCACATAAGTAATCAAGGATAAAGTAGACAATTATAATATGCGATTTAAATCAAAATAATTGATAAATGAATAATGCATCTTTTATTTTAAATAAAAGTTTCGTTTACAAATTATAAGAAGCTGTAGAGCATATATCACAACAGGGTATACCTAAAATAAATAAAGCAGAACTATTCTTACTTATATCCTCTTGAGCTATCAGAATCAAATTATGCGGCTTAGCATAAGCGCGAGTCAACCAATGTGCATTGAAATTCTCGGTAAAGAAAATTAATAAAGGAAAAGTTTAAAGAGAATCAAGTTATTCTCTAGATATTTTTCAGAAAGACGTTCATCTTCTGAACCGTTATCCGCTAGCCTAGAAAAATCAAATAACAAGCATACGCAAAAAGAGGTCTGGTAGATATATAATAATATATAATTATATAATCTTCATAAGATAAAATCGAGAACAAGCGAATAAAATATTTCTAAATCATAATAAAATACTAAATAGAATGTAGCACTCTGGTTACTATGAAATAAAATTGACGACCATTTTCTATGTGTGTGACGTATTATTTAACATAAAATTACGCATGAGTACGTTCGTGATCGTAAAAATATTTTTTCGAAGTCTGGCGAGATTTTTGCAATTACAACGCACATTTAATTTTCAGTCATTTTTGGATAACCTTTAATATTTTCTGCCATAACTTGAGTTATCGATGTTTTATTTAAGTGATCATTATATGGTCAGAAAGTCTAGAAAAAGATTTTCAACTTGAATATGTTTCCAAATTCGGACCCAAATGAGCTATAAATCATGTTTTTCCCTGATGGTATTGTGCAGTTCGGGAATCTTCTACATTTTTGGAATGTGGCAATTGAAAAATTAATATTTTATTAGGACAAAAAATCTAGCCACGTTTATAAGTACTCACACCCACTATTCATCTTTCTTTAACATTCACTCCCATGATATTTCTAGATAAGGAACACACAAAAAATTTTACTTCCCTTTTTTATCGCCCAAGGCATGTTCTAAGAGAGAAATTTATACTTTCTCAAGCTTTGACCAAACCAAGTAAGTCTCTAACTCCTTTCTCTTTTAATTTCGAAAATTTGGCACGAAATCTTTTTTCTCATTTTTAAACTCAAGGGTGTCCAAGTTTGGGTACGTTTCATTTTGCAAGACTAGGCATGTCAGAGCATGTATTCATGCATTTGGAGGCTTTATTGACATGAATTAGACCTTGGTTTGTCTAGAACTCAAAAATGTGAAATAGGTTTGTTGCTGTAGCCGTTTGTGAAGGGATGTGATAAGGTTTTAGGTTCTTGTGAATTTTATGATGACATGTAATAGTTCATGCTTCAGTTGATATTATCTTGTAGATTATGCTTTCACTTGTTAGATTTGTAAACTTGAACGAGAAGAGCAAACGTGGCTGAAATAAAAAGGTTAGAGGGAGTTTAATTTTGTGGTTGTTGTGTGTTAGTGAGGAGGTAAGACATGCAATATTATGCCTAGAGTGAAGTCTATTGTTGGCTGAATAGGTAGGGGCTTAAAGCAAAGCTTGGTGTTTTGTTTTTGGTAAAGGTATAAGAAATGTAGTTATGCTTAGTTGATGGTGGAGTGTGTAAGTGTTCCTAGAACATGCCAAGATCATTTAAGAGTGATTTGTGTGTGAATTAATCAAGAAAGTTTGTGGAATAACTTACATTGATCGGATGAGTTTCAAAATTTTTATTTGTTAAAGATGAAGTTCCAAGCTTGGAATGGAGTTCTAAATTTTTTGGTGAGTTTCCCTATCACCTTGATTCACTCCTTATGTGCTAGCAAGAACAAGAAAATGAAAGAAAATTTTCTCCTCCAAGGAGCTTGAAGTTTCGGCCATCATGGAGAGAAGAAGAGAGATGAAGTTTTCTTTGTATTTTGTTTCTTAAAACATAATTACAAAGTCAAAGTCACTTAAGTTGTGTATATCCTTTTTAAAAAAAGAAATGCAAAGTGTGTTGGACAAGTTTCCAACAAAACCCATCAATCATTTCTATCACCAAAAAGGTGACTTATGATGTAAGTTGGTGGGCCCCACTTTAAATTCAAAATTCAAGTGGGCTTACTCAACACACTTCGGGCTCGGTTTCGTTTAATCCAATTAAACGAATTTTCCGTCGCAACGTAATTAAATCTAATTTAATTTAATAATAATGCCTAGCAAAATTATTACGGAAGTCGCTCGCGAATTAATTCGTTTGCTTGAATTAAAATCAAATTTTAATTCCGCATTGAAATCTAATTTCAATTAATATATCTAATATATTATTTTAGCCCAATTAAATAAATTAAATAGTAAAATCTAATTTAACTATTAAATTTACTTTACCGATTAATTCCAAATTAACCGCGTTCTCTCTTCTCGATGAATTTAATCTCAGAAAAATTCTCGACGCAATTAATCCCAGATTAATTCTCTCTTTTGATAATTAATTCCCAGATTAATTATTTCCGTAATTAATCCCAGAGTAATTTTCTCTCATAATTAATCCCAGATTAATTCTTTGTTTGAGTCAGATCTCAATGGTGAATCTTCGGGAAGCGACCCAAGAGATCTCTGGATATGTTGGCAGTAAATACGGTCATCGGACTATCCGAATATGTGCGTACCTGGTACCACGTTCTTACCGATTTACAAGACATGGTTGGCTTCTAGCAAAACACTGTGCCTACCCAATTCTCCAGAAATATTCTTCTACGGAATACAAGATCTTTGTCAGGCGTAGTATACGTAGTATTGCGTATTACGATCCAGTATCTAATGTCACATGCTAGGCATGGGGCTGGAATTGTGTCTGCCCCGTACGAAGCATATATCGGATCTCTGGTAACTAGTCTCTATATTCGGATAATCATGACCTAGTCATATTATCCCGATGACTGCAGTACTTAAGAGTACTAGTTCCGTATCCTACGTGATCATCATCTACATATGACTGAAGTGATACTTCCATCTTGACATCACATCCTACACACTACGATTCTCAGTATACCCAGAAGAGGCGTACACAGAACCTGTTAAAGCCCCGGACGACCAAAACCAAAGTATACTGATTGTCGCAAGTATTAGCGATGCAAGTCTCAGGTTAAGACTAAATACACCTACCCTGATTCGGATTCCCATAGACACATAGTCATACTACCAATGGGATTCTGAGGGGTCTATCCAGAGCGAAGCTGTTTCCGTACCATCGGTAAACAGAATCTCATATTACACTTGCATGAGTATCCAATACCCAAATATATGAGAACTATGTCGTTACGCTTCCATAACACGCACAAGTGTAATACTAGCCTATTCCGCATTATCGATGTCCAGTCTCGATAATACTACGACTAGGGATATTTAATAATTAAACCTTTGTGGATCAATATTGTTTCATATCTTATTAATATGGTACTAATCATATGGACTTTTATCATTTATATATCCAGGTAATCCAATTACAAATGATAAAAGAGCAACTTCCTTTATCACATAGTTAATTTGTATAACAATAACATGTTTGGTACAAATAGTGATGATATGGGTAATAATTGTCCAACAATCTCCCACTTGGTCTATAGCCAATCACTCAAGTGTCCTACACCTGAACTATATACGGGTCGCTCAAACTTCTGATGAGAAACAGCTTTCGTCAGTGGATGTGCAATGTTATCATCTGATGCGATTTATTCGATCATCTCATCGCCACGATGTATAATCGAACGAATCAGATGAATTAGTCGAATATATACTTGGATCTTTGATGAGACCGCGGTTCCTTAGCCTGTGCTGTAGCCTAGCTCAGCTGCTAACAAAACTACTCCTAATCTAATTAGGAATTTTATAGATCCAAAGTGCTTCTTTTGCTGCTTCAGCTGCAGCAATATTCCGCTTTTGTTGTTTATTCGGCAACAATATCTTGCTTGGAAGATTTCCAACTCATTGTTGCGTTATTCAAACTAAATATGTACCCTTATTGCGACTTACAGTCGTCTTTATCGGTTTGGAAACTTGCAGCGGTGAACCCAGCACCTCAAGTTCTCTTTTCCCCATATTATCAGAAAGCATCCTTAGTTCGTCCAAGATACTCAATGATGTCCTTAACATCAATCCAGTGACCATCACCTGGATTGGCCTGATTGTGACTCCATATGCTCAAAGCATATGAGACACCAGGTCACGTACATTTATTTCAACACACAAGTTCTCGGAGAGTGCCAACAACTTTTAGATCTATCCCAGTAGATCCTTATTCTTAGAATAAAGGTTTCCTCTCCCAAGTAGTCTACGGAGAATTTTCATGAAAGCCAAGCTTTCACCGATTATTTAATATGGGATTATCATTTCCAAGAAATAATATGTCATCAACGTATAGGACAATCATTATCAGTGCGCTCCCACTAACCTTTTTATATACACAAGAATCATATTCGTTTTGAATTAAATCATATACCATTATGATTACATCAAAACGATGGTTCCAATAACGCAATGCTTGCTTCAATCCATAAATGGATTGATTTAACTTGCAAACCTTGTTTGCATGTTTTACACGACAAAACCGTCAGGATGTTGCATACAAACATCCTCCAAAAGGTTTTCGTTTAAGGAAAGCGGTTTTGACTTTCAGCTGTCATATTTCATAAATGAAACATGCAGCATTAGCAAGCATTATCCGAATGGATTTAATCATGGCAAGGATAAAAGGTTTCATCGTAATCGACACCATATTGATGACGATACCCTTTCGCTACAATCCTAGCTTTGTACGTTTGTATGTTGCCATTCATGTATGTCTTCCTTGAAGACACATTTAGTACCAATAGGCGCAATGCCTTCTGGTACATCAACTAGTGTCCAAACTTGGTTGGTATACATGGAATCCATTTCATATATCATGGCACTTTTCCATAAAGGGAGTCGATACCTTGTATCACTTCCTCATACGTAGTCGGTTCACCTTCCTCAATAAGATTGACATCTATATGAGGTGAGATCAGAAACCCATACCTCCCAGGTTGTTATCTGACTCTCTCTGACTTGTACGGTTCTTGTGTATTCGAAGATTGTGGTACAGTTTCATCCCTGATTAACTGTTCGTGCCTGGAACAGTATTACTCCGATTTTCATCGAGTTTTACTTTCCTCCCCCTTACCACTACATATAGGAATTCCTCGTAGGAAAATCGCATGAAGAGTAACAGTTACATTGTTCTCTTGTGAGTTGTATAAGTATTATACTTTGGTTTCCCTAGGACAACCTACAAATAGGCACTTATCCGATTTGGGTTCTAGTTTGGTATCATCCAAACATTCATTATATGCCCAACATCCTCAAATCTTCAGGAATGAGAAACCCGGTTTCTTTCCTGTTCATATCTAATATGAAGTCTGTCTAACAGATTTTCATGGAACCTTATTCAAAATAAGTATTGCACTGTTTAATGTGTATCCTCAGAAGGAAATTGGTAGCTCAGAGCGACTCATTATTAACCTTACCATGTCCAACAAAGTTCGGTTTCTCTGTTCGGACACACCGTCAAATTGAGGTGTCCCGGTGAGGAGCCACTATGAAAGAATACCATACTCTTTCATGTAATCTTGAAACTCATATGTTAAGTATTTTACACTATGGTCCGACCGTAATGTTTTTAATACTTTTACCGGTCTGTTTTCTTACTTCGTGTCGAAACTCTTTGAATTACTCAAAAGTTTCTGACTTGTGTTTCATAAGATACACATAACCGTAACGCGATGCCACATCCGTAAAGGTTACGAAGTATTCATATCCACCTCTAGCCTAGCTAGACATGGCCCACTTACGTCACATGAACGAGGGCTAACAGATCGGTGGCACTTGCACTTTTACCAAGTAAAAGGTTTTTTAGGCATTTGCCTAATAAACTAGATTCGTAGACATCATTTGAATTAGAATCAAATTTGTCCTAGTATCCACTCTTCGAAAGTATGGATATACGAGTCTTGTTAATGTGTCCCAGACAACAATGCCACTTTTAAGTCTTAACAGATTTATACAGTTTGAGCTTTTGTTCGTCATATTATATGTTTGGGATTCATTTATATTCTAAATATAAATGTTGTTATTCACATCTAATGTGCTTATCTCAATATCATCTTTATAAACAAAACACTTAGTGTTTTAGAATATAAAGGTATACCCGCAACGGGTTAAACTAGATACAGAGATAATGTTCCTAGTCAAACTAGATACATTATAACAGTCTCCTAATTTAAGTACATGCCCAAAGGGCAGTTCCAAAACTTAGGTTCCCACAGCCAAAACAACGACTCATGTCATGTTTCTGACTCATAAGTCGATCTCATCTAAAGTTAGTCTCCTACTAATCAGCAGATTCTGTACATCAGTACATATTTATGTACCACATGTAGTATCAAAAATCCAATTTTGAAACCAGTAGTGAACATGTTTATGACAGACATACTTGAAGCCGGAGCCTTGCCCCACATTCACTTCCTTCATGTCTGCCTTATCCATACGGCAGTCACGCTTCCAGTGACCCCATTTGCCACAGTTTATGCAGACATCTTGGGATATGTCATTTGTCTTCCTAGAAGAGTGTGACAATTTTGGCCTTGCCCCCTTTTCATATCCCTAGAAGCCTTTGGCCAAGCCTTGACCTTCTGGGATGTTGAAGTAAGATGCGTTGCGCTTCTTGCCCTTTTGCAAGCTCTGGCTCTGTCTCCTTGAGCATAGCCATTAACTCTCCAAGAGTTTTCTTATTGCAATTTGTACTTCTAAGATCTAATAATAGATCTATAAATATCCTTCAATTTCAATATCATACTACAGATCTAATCCTTAGTTCTGACGAAGAAATTAGGAGTCATTGCTGCAAGCATAACGGATTGAGCACTAAAGTTTTCATCACGATGAGTCTTCCAAAGCTCATGCTCTACTATTTGCTCAACTCCGGGCTTAGGCCCGAGAGGTCACTCTATCAAATAGAGTAACTTCTCAGCTCCCAGGAATATCTTGAGGTTCTATTCCCAATCTGAAAATTAGAGCCGTTTAAAGATATTTTCACCCAGGATTATGTTTTAAACGCTAATCTTTCAGTTATCTTGATTCCAATAGTCTAACTATCCAATCAACGATTTCGGGTATAATCAAATATAATGATTACTATAGTCTAACTATATAATCAACTACTATTGATTGGTTACATTCAAATGTATTGATTACTATAATCCAATTATATAACCAACTACAAATGAAGTAGTTTGAATACAATCCAACTGTTCAATTAAAATAACAATTGAATATTAGTCCAACTAATATATTATTAAATAATTTTTAATGACGAAAAATGAAATGGGTGCGTATTGGCAAGTATCTAAACGAGATTGCAAATTTAATACTTGCCTCCCACTATTTTTCAACGAGCCTCTAACACTCAGTGGAGTACTCGGGAAACCTAGTTTCCTAGTGGGCTAGGATCCCGTTAAATAACACACAACCTTGACTTTGGCCAACAAATGTATGAAACTTAACTAGGTAGATCTCTAAGATCAATTGGATCTCATCCAATTCCTAGATCCAGTAGGTGGACTTCCAAGTCCGAAACATATATCCAATATACGCCAATATATCCAATATATTCCCTAACATTTTTCCTCTAAATGAACTAAGCCTTGGCTTTGGCTCAACAAGCTAATGAAACCAGTTAAGCGTGACCCATCGACAGTGGGAAAGCTTTGTAATCGAGGCCGATGAACAAGAAGTGACCTTGACTTTGGCCAACAAATCAAAACTTACCCAAGGCGTACGATATGGAACAAAGCCTTCGTGATTCAAACACATCCGCGATGGACAAAGCTCTTGACTTTGGCCAACAAACCAATGCCAATCTTGGATCTTGAGAGAGAATCACTCAATGGAAGGAAAAACGCTTAATATAAAATGAGGGTTTTTGTCGCGATTTGGCAACCAATTTATTAACTTAATTTAGGTCTCATCATACACTCTTAAACATACATTCTAAAAGCATAATAAGGCACGAATAAAATAATAATGATATTCTGATGGATATATAACAAACTTGTTCCTAGAAAAAATCTCTCAATTTCTTCTCTCCCGCTAGCACTATTCATACTTCTACCCAATTACATAATACTTCTAAAGAAACCTCATTTACATTGAGGGGAATTGGTGAGAAGATAAATACAATGAGAAAAGAGGTAATAGGCTGGACACGCAGGTCCAATTTAACAAATTCTAAATTTATTATAATAATTTCCAAAATTGGCCTCACCCTTCTAATATCCATCTGATATACATTATTCATACATACATCCAAGTATTCACACAAAGCATGTTATCAATCAATCTAATCCAATTAATTAATCTTTGATTAGTGACAATCCAATGTTCAAACAACGATTTGATTTGAGCGAGTCCAACTCGTTTAAGAATAAATACTCAAAGTAAGTATTCTTGAATTATATCGAACTATAATTTTAAATCCAATTTAAATTATATTCAATATTAATTCATATTTAATTCCAAATTAAATAATTACACTTTTAATAGTGCATTTTAGACTTGGATTCCAAATCCAATCTTGACGGGTCTCAAAGGCCCAATTAGTATCCAATACCATTCAATTAAAGTCCAATGGGCTTTCAATTAATTCTTTAGGCATGGGCTTTGGCAATTATGGGTCAAACCCAAGATGCCAAGGCCCAATTAGGAATCACCCTATGTCATAAATCAATTTAGGCCCAATTAAAATTTTAAATGCCCAATTATCATATTTGGACTTTATGGAAATGGTTTTAGGCCCAATTGGATCCAACCAATTATCCTAAACCAAACTTGGCCCAACTAAGCCCATTAATCCCAAATACAATAGATTAAATTAACTCATTATTCCAAATTACAAATTAATTCAATTCAAATGTAATTACCATAATTAATCAATTAATCTAATGCTTCCAAAACACTAATTAATTCAATTAATCATGCTCTACATTTCCAATTCATGTCCAACTCAAATTGAAGCAAAACAATTCATTATAACATGCTTATAACTCATGACATTCATGGCATTTTTATATCTAATTTTGAGTTCAATCCAATAAAATCAAAATCAATATACTCATGCATCTAGACACATCCAATGGTCTAAAAAACAAACATCACCATGAAACTGGGGATTTCGGCCATAACTTTCGGCCAAGCCTAAGGAAACTGGGGATTTTTGATCTAATCAGTTTTTCTCAATTCCTAGGGTGTACAAACCCAATTCAACATCATCCAAGATCAACCAAATCATCAATTTAAGCAAATACATACTCCAAGCATAAATTCCCAAATTAAAGTACATGAACCCTAGAATTCCAAATCAAACTTAGGAGGCTCTGATACCAATGTAAGTGTTCCTAGAACACGCCAAGATCATTTAAGAGTGATTTGTGTGTGAATTAATCAAGAAAGTTTGCGAAATAACTTACATTGATCGGATGAGTTTCAAAACTTTTATTTGTTAAAGATGAAGTTCCAAGCTTGGAATGGAGTTCTAAATCTTTGGGTGAGTTTCCCTATCACCTTGATTCACTCCTTATGTGCTAGCAAGAACAAGAAAATGAAAGAAAATTTTCTCCTCCAAGGAGCTTGAAGTTTCGGCCATCATGGAGAGAAGAAGAGAGATAAAGTTTTCTTTGTATTTTGTTTCTTAAAACATAATTACAAAGTCAAAGTCACTTAAGTTGTGTATATCCTTTTTAAAAAAGAAATGCAAAGTGTGTTGGCCAAGTTTCCAACAAAACCCATCAATCATTTCTATCACCAAAAATGTGACTTATGATGTAAGTTGGTGGACCCCACTTTAAATTCAAAATTCAAATGGGCTTACTCAACACACTTCGGGCTCGGTTTCGTTTAATCCGATTAAACGAATTTTCTGTCGCAACGTAATTAAATCTAATTTAATTAAATAATAATGTCTAGCAAAACTATTACGGAAGTCGCTCGCGAATTAATTCCAAATTAATTCGTTCGCTTGAATTAAAATCCAATTTTAATTCCGCATTCAAATCTAATTTCAATTAATATAGCTAATATATTATTTTAGCCCAATTAAATAAATTAAATAGTAAAATCTAATTTAACTATTAAATTTACTTTACCGATTAATTCCAATTAATCGCGTTCTCTCTTCTCGACGAATTTAATCCCAGATAAATTCTCGACATAATTAATCCCAGATTAATTCTCTCTTTTAATAGATAATTCTCAGATTAATTATTGCCGTAATTAATCCCCAGAGTAATTTTCTCTCTCATAATTAATGACAGATTAATTCTTTGTTCGAGTCAAATCTCAACGGTGAATCTTTGGGAAGCGACCCAAGAGATCTCTGGATATGTTGACAGTAAATACGGTCATCAGACTATCTGAATACGTGCGTAGCCGGTACCACGTTCTTACCGATTTACAAGACAAGGTTGGCTTCTAGCAAAGCACCGTGCCTACCCAATTCTCTAGAAATATTCTTCTACGGAATACAAGATCTTTGTCAGGCGTAATATACGTAGTATTGCGTATTACGATCCAATATCTAATGTCACATGCTAGGCCTGGGGGTGGAATTGTGTCTTCCCCGTACGAAGCATATATCGGATCTCTGGTAACTACTCTCTATATTCGAATAATCATGACCTAGTCATATTATCCCGATGACTGGAGTACTTAAGAGTACTAGTTCTGTATCCTATGTGATCATCATCTCCATATGATTGAAGTGATACTTCCATCTTGACATCACATCCAATACACTACGATTCTCAGTATACCCAGAAAAGGCGTACACAGAACCTGTTAAAGCCCCGGACGGCTAAAACCAAAGTATACTGATTGTCGCAAGTATTAGCGATGCAAGTCTCAGGTTAAGACCAAATACACCTACCCTGATTCAGATTCCCATAGACACATAGTCATACTACCAATGGGATTCTGAGGGGTCTATCTAGAGCGAAGCTGTTTCCGTACCATCGGTAAACAGAACCTCCTATTACACTTGCATGAGTATCCAATACCCAAATATTTGAGAACTATGTCGTTACGCTTCTATAACACGCACAAGTGTAATACTAGCCTATTCCGCATTATCGATGTCCAGTCTCGATAATACTACGACTAGGGATATTTAATGATTAAACCTTTGTGGATTAATATTGTTTCATATCTTATTAATCTGGTACTAATCATATGGACTTTTATCATTTATATATCCAGGTAATCCAATTACAAATGATAAAAGAGCAATTTCCTTTGTCACATAGTTAATTTGTGCAACAACAACATGTTCTGTATAAATAGTGATGTTATGGGTCATAATTGTCCAACAGAGTGTTGGTGACTTGTTGTATAAGTGCACAGCCGTGTATGAGTAGCATGGTAGGAGTTTGATGTTGTTGTGTGCATCAATAGATGATGTATGGTGTAAGGTGGTTGTTGTAATATCGAACTACCATGATATAAAGAATCGGTAGCATGGCCGAATTTGGTATTGATGAGTAAGAAATTGATGTTGTGATGATGAAGACAAGAATCATGTAAACTTATATATATGGTGAAGGGTTATAATTGTGTTGGTGTTGTATTAAATGCTTAGTGTCACAGTCCCAGTTTAAGGCTAGCATGTTCTGCTGTTTTATAAAGAAGCTCAAGTTTCGGATATCAGATCAAGCTTGCTCAAGGTCAAATATATCTCTCATGGGCCCTTATACTCGGAGATTTTGTCCGTGAGGTAATGTTCAAAACTTTGTCAGGATATTTAGAAATATGCTCGCTTGCCTCTAGCCGCTGGCCTAGTTTTGTTGCACTGTGAAGGAGCTTATGCTCCAGGGTGCCAGACCGAGTTGGACCAAGGTCATGAGTGAAGCTTATGGTCACTTGTTTTGGGAAAATTTCTATTGTGGAGTCTGATTTTGGAATTTTCCAGAAGATTCTTACAATATGCCCACTTTTGGCTTTTACTGTGCACTTTGTCGTAAAGCTAGGGGTACTGTAGAAAGCCATCAAGATGAGCTCATCCAGGGATGAAATTTTAACACAATATCACTTATATTATGGCTTATTGATTCGCTAAAATACTTCCCAGAAACTCCTCATAATTTAGATTTTTAGAGGGGGTGTGACCACTCAAGCCATATGTGTGTATACTGGTGAAACTTGTGCTATGTCTTTAAAAGCTCTTTAGAGGGGAAACCTAGGTGAGACTTGGGGTGGCTAAAGGGGCTTCGGTGATCTAGAGGCTTTATTCGTAAACCCTCTCACCCTTAGATGTTGCTTGTACATGACCGGTGCTTACACACACGTATAACGCAAGCGCATGTATCGTTCAAGTAGTATAAAAATATCGATCCCACGAGGACTTAATATCTAATCTATTAATTTTATGAGGTCAAATGATTACTAGTATCTAACAGGTTGTTGGATTGATTTGAAATGGTGATGATTCTAAATTTAAAAACAAGTAAATAAAATTATTCGAAAGTAGATTTAAGAAAAATCAATATTAAAAACTATCTAGGGTTGTGATTTCTTCCAATATCATTTTAAAGATGAAGTGATTATTTTATGTTTGTGTAATAAATCGGTTTACTAACCTGGAACACTAAATTATGCAAAAGCCTCTGTCGAAGGTCAGATGCAAAGACCCAGTTTAACCCAATTGAACCATATGTCTATGTCAACCAAATTATCTGGATTCATTAAGCTTAAGTTCCAATTATGGCTGCCCCCGCCTGACAGGTATATGTCTATCCTGTAAGGAAATCTATTAAAGGGTTATCTATCCTCAAGGAAAATCGTGGGCTATTAAGTCTAAGGCTGAAACCTAAAATTCCTTTGTCAAGTTTATTTTAGATTTACCACATCAATCTTATTAGTGGCCAATAACAAGACGCATTAAGCTTAAGACTTAATAAGTAAACCTTTAAATTACCATAACTATAAAATAACCCCTTATAAACTGGTGATATTGGATTTCATCACAACCCCAGATAACTGGCTTAGTTACGACACATATTTACGGGTAATAAAAAAACTTAAATAAAATAAAATACATAAAGTAAAATACTGAAAATTAAATACTAAAAATTAAATGCTGAAAAGTAAATGCTGAAAGTAAATTACTGAAAAGTAAATGCTGAAAGTAAATTGCTGAAAGTAAATTGCTGAAAAGTAAATGCTGAAAAGTAAATGCTGAAAGTAAATTGCTGAAAAGTAAATGCTGAAACTAAATTGCTGAAAATTAAAGAAAGAAAAGTACTGTGCGTAAAAGTAAATTACGTAAAGTAAAAACTGAAAAGTAAAGAAAAGAAAGTGCGAAAGCGAAAATTAATTACTGAAAGCTTTAAATAAACAAACAAGATACAATCTTTTTAGTATTCTTAAGGAATTTCTTAGAAGAAAGTATGAATTTTACAAATGAAATGGCTTGGTATTTATAGGCAAAATTTTGCCTCCATCAAATCATCCACCAAATCAATTATTAATTGCTCCACTAATTGCTCCACTAATTGCTTATCCAAATCCATTATTAATTGCTCCAATAATTGCTTATCATGTTTGGTGGTGATTTGATAATTTTTATTATTTATTTATTAATTTATTTTTTTGCTTTGAAAATGACTTAATAATTACACACAACACACTTCTGGATGGTTCATCAATTGCGGTCATGAAATCTTCAGAATTCGAAATTATTTTGTCTTTCGCAGTTGTAGATCTTTGATTCTTCTTTAATCTGGAACTTGAATCAGCTCAATCCGATATCGGAGTAAAAAGTTATGCCCAAAATACGACAGATGCACAAAATTGGAATTTCCAAAACTACACTTCGTCAAAAACGCCCTTTCAAGTTTCCAATCTCCAAAATTAAAATATCAAGTCCAATAATTGCCCTTATTTGACCCATATTTCTTCCTAAATGATTTCATTGAGATCCGATATTATTTTATCTTCAAAATAAACTAAAACACATCAAAATGTTCATCAAACCCGAGAAACTAAACAAAATATTAAGTTAAAGGGGCGGTAAATATTGATATATTTTCCGCTCATCACACCCCCAAACCTAACATTTTGCTAGTCCTCGAGCAAAACAACAAAATAAAATACAAGAAACAATTAAAATTAAACTAAGCCACTTTCGTATGGATCACGGTTGCATTTAGCGTATGCAACAAGCCTTTAAACCCCTATGTGTCCCTAGTGGACGAGTTGTAGTCTCGTGAGGGTTTACAGCAAAGATACCCACAAACATTTTACAAAAGTAAAAAGGTAGTAAAACTAATGGACACAAAAGCAAAAAGACAAGAGAAAAGAGAATAAAGGAAGTTAGGGACTAATCAAGTGAAACTTCTACTCCAAGTTACTAGTTGTTTTGTTTCTTTCTAAATTACCGAATTAGTAATTTCTCCGATTATATTTACCATTCTCTATATACACAGCCAACAAAGCATTAATCAATCTCATTTTTGCCCACAACATTCACAAGTGTAGTTGATAAGAGAGTAATATTTTTGTCCTAAAGTTCTATCAGATTTCACACCTTTTTTATGGCAATGGAATAATTTTTCTGATTTTTTTTTATTTTTTCTTTGATTTTTTTTTTCTATTTTTTATTTATATACAATATCTTCTGTCTATGTAGCGAGCTTTGGGTTGGTGACTCCCAAACCAATTGGCTTTGGGGCACTAGATGTTAAGACACCCCTACAGACTTAATTACTCATACTTCAGATATATATATTTTTGCAGCATTTTTGATCCATGTAGCGAGCTTTGGGCCAGTGACTCCCAAACCAGTTGGTTTTAGGGCACTAGTTGTTAAAACACCCTTACAGACTTAATAACTCGGATCTCAGATATATTTTTTTTTTTTTACTCCATCACTTTTTGAGATGCTTCCTCCAATTAAACTAAAGCACTGAATATTACAAACTTTTCAATTTTAGCTCATGTTCGTATGTTATTATGTATGTTGATAATATCTGCTAACTGAACATATGAAGATCCATTTTAGTCTGTTTTATGGAGAATTTACAAATTAAATAATTTAAAATGAAATAAACCAAAATTAACTTGTTTCAAAAATGGTTTGAGATACGTCTCAGGAGTGGAAACTCCTTACTCAGCTATCTCTTACCAATTTCACCTTTTTAGTCAAAATAAAATCAAAAAAATGCAAAATATTTTTGTAATTTTTGAAAAATTTTCAATTTTTTTGTATTTTTCGAAAAATTTTGGACTAAAAATAAAAACAACACACAAACTAAAAATAAGGTTCTGATCAACTAATTCCCTCCCCCAAACCTAAATGAGACATTGTCCCCAATGTCTTAAAAAGTAGAAGAAGAGTTTAGAAAATAATACCTGGTTAGCTGAAATTCTACAGGAAATTAAAGGTTAAGATCCAGATTAATCCTACGCCTCTTACCACGATCGTCCTCGGAACAATTTATCTTTGAAAGGATAGGGTCAACTCGTGGTTCATAGGCTATGAGTTGGTCTATTAGATCTGGAGCAATTCTGGCAGTAAAGATGAGTTCTTTCAAAGGTTTTGACACGAACCCATTTCTCCGGGCATCATCAAGAAACACAGAAAGAAAATCATAAAATCCATCAACGTTGTACAGCCTAATTGGTTTCTGGTGTATGTTCAGGTTCGCCCAAGATAGCACAATAAAAATTTCCTCCAATGTACCCAAGCCACCTGGCAAAGCAATAAAAGCATCAGCACGGTTAATCATTTCTACCAAATGTTCAGACATACCTGGCACGATCAGTTCCTCTCCGTTTGATGGTTCAATAAGATTTGCTTCTGCCAAGGGTTTTGGGATGATTCCCAAAACGTGACTGCCTCATTCCTGTACAGCTTTTGAAACGATCCCCATAAGTCCAAGATTGCCTCCGCCATATATTAAGTGCATATTTCTTGCAGCTAAGACTCGACTCAATTCTTGTGCTGCTTCTACGTATTGTGGCTTAACACCAACACTACTACCGCAAAACACACAGATGTTTTCAACTCGTCTTCTTGAAGTGGCTTCCATTTTTTATATGTATTTCTTTCTCAACTCTGGATGCCTTCAAAAGTGCAATAACGGGCTGAATTTATAGTACCTGAAAAGGGTGAGTAAAAATAGCACAAGTATCTTCCAGAGGACGATTAGTAGCGAAATAATATCGTGATAGTAAAAAAGGTCTGGATCATGTCGGAGAAAATAAAAGAAAACAACAAAACAAATCAGAATTATTAAGAAAAGACAAAGAGATATAATATTTACAAGAAAAGTAACAACTTGATTGACGTCTATGCATCAGGGACAAGCTTCCCATCCAATTTTCTTATAAACTGGCAAACAGGGTCTTTTTGAGTCATATTCCCAAGACTTAATTGTTGTCTTTCTTTTTGGAATTATGTATGTAATTTACGAATGGCTATATGAACATATCCACTGGGATGCGTCTCAAGAGTTAAAGATATATCATCTAAAGACTCCTTACTCAAGCCATCCCTAATGAATTTAATTTTGTTTTCGCGATTATCAGACACCATTCCTAAATAACGACAACGAGTATTGCAATTCCAGCGTGCACATTTGTAACAAACACCTATTTGTTTAGCTATACGTTTCTTTACATAGGTGCTTCTTCCAAAACCAGGCAGATGTGAAATAAAAGAGTCAGAAGACTCACCTGCCAATCGGACTCGTGCTTCAATTACCTAACCAATGTCATTAGGAATACCTTTGATCATCAGTAGTCTCATCCGTTCCAAGCGAGCTTTGTAGACTTTCATCAGAGATTTTGGAGGGAGAGAAGGAAATTGCTTGTGAAGATTTGCGAGAGCTTCTTCCATCGTGAAATGACTAAACCTTCAAAAATTAAACACACACAAAAATAAAACACACCAGATCACAATATATATAAAAATTGCATGGGTTGCCTCCCTGCGAGCGCTAAGTTTAAAGTCGTCAGCTAGACGTGACTACTCGAACGTTTATGCTGGATCTGAAAGTGTAACACTTTCTTTTTGTCGCTCAAATGATTCTCCCCAGTAGTGCTTGACACGCTTGTTTTTAACCTTGAAAGTCTTGTTGGAGTCAGGATCATGTATCTCAACAGCAATATTTGGTAAAACTTTGGTGATCATAAATGGACCTGACCACCGTGATTTTGGCTTCCATGGGAAGAATTTCACCCTTGATTTGTTTAACAGTACCTTCTGCCCTGGTTCCAGTTGTATGCGCACTAACTTCTCATCATGTCTTTTTTTTTCCCTTTTCTTTGTACAATTTGGCATCCTCAAAAGGCTGATTGTGAAATTCCTCCAATTCGTTGAGCTGGTGGAACTTTTTCTCTTATGTTGGTTGTAGTGCAAGAATTTGCTTCTTTAGTACAAAAGACGCTTTATCTTTAGGCTCCACAGGCAATTGACATGTTTTAAGTTTGTTAGTAGAACTTTGTCTTTCATCAGAGTTCTGAACGGTACTATGTATCACATCAAGTTTGAAACATTCCTCCTTCTTTTCATCATCTGGAAAATTCATGGCCTTGAAAACATTGAATGTTACTTCTTGGTCCTGTACCCTCATGGTTAGTTCTCCTTTTTGTACATCAATAATGGTTCGACCTGTAGCCAAGAATGGTCTCCCGATGATGATTGGCACGTCTGCGTCTTCCTCCATATCAAGGACAATAAAATCTGCTGGGAAAATGAATTTGTCAACCTTGACCAGCACATCCTCAACTACGCCTCTTGGAAATACGAGCGTTCTATCAGCAAGTTATAGTGAGACTGAAGTGGGCATTGTTTCTCTCCAATCTGCAGTTTCCTGAAAATAGAAAAAGACATCAAGTTAACACTAGCACCTAAATCACAAAGAGCCTTACCGAAGTCATGTTCTCCTATTGTGCAAGGAACAGTGAAACTGCCAGGATCTTTCAACTTTGGGGGAAGTTTCCTCTGAATGATAGCACTGCATTCTTCTGATAATGCTACTGTCTCGTAATCTCCTAATCTCCGCTTTCGTGAAAGAATGTCTTTCATGAATTTGGCATAGCTGGGCATTTGTTCCAACGCTTCTGCAAATGGAATGTTGATATGCAGCTTTTTGAAGATTTCCAGGAACCGAGAAAACTGCTTGTCTAATTTGTTCTTCTGAAGACGTTGAGGAAAATGGGTGGAGGTGGAATGATCTGTTCTTTTTCCTTTGCTTCTTTTTCCTCCATCTGTTGCTTTGTTTCTTTTGGAACTTCCTCAGCAGCTGTTTTGGCTCCAACATCTTTGTTGATTTCAGTACTGCTTTTTAACATGATGGCATGACATTGCTCCTTCCCCATGTTTCTTGGATTTGGCTCTGTGTTGCTAAGAAGGGTACCTGACGGTCTGTAACTCTGAGCATTTGCCAGTTGTCCAATTTGATTCTCCAGTGCTTTAATAGAAGCAGATTGACTTTGAATTAATGCTGCTTGGGATTGAAACATAGCATCATATCTTGCTGCTTAAGATTGAAACATAGTATCATATCTTGCTGTTTGAGAGTCGTGTTTTGCTTCTATCTTTTTCAAGTGAGTCAACACTTCTGTTATTCCTGGTTCATTTACATGCTCCTGGCTTTTGTTCTGTTGCTGGAATTCAGGTGGTGGATAGTTCTGTTGTTGGCCTGAATTGTTGCTCCATGAAAAATTGGGATGATTCCTCCACCCTGGGTTGTAGGTGTTGGAATATGGATTGTTCCCCTGACTGTTGAAATTGTTGACATAATTCACCGTTTTTTTATGTTGGTTGAAAGATTCTAACTCAGGTGCTCCTCCAAATGGTGAACTTGTGGATCCACCATTTACTTTTATGTTAAGAGTTTCCAGATTTTTGCAAATCACATCCAGCTTGGAATTCATTGCTGTGTTGGCTCCAACTTCATAAATTCCTGCAATTCTTTGGATCATGCTCATTTCTGTTGGCCATAAAGAATTGTTTGTTGGCCATTTCTTCGATTAGGTCCCAGGCTTCATCTTCTCCTTTTGCCATTGAAGCTCCTCCAGCAGCAGCATCGATTGTGGTTCTCATTATTCCAGAAAGTCCATTATAGAATGTTGGACTTGAAGCCATTTTGGAATCTCATGGTGAGGACATTTCCGGAGCAAATCTTTGTACCTTTCCCAAGATTCGCAGAGGGATTCTGAATCTTGTTGTACAAAGGATGTGATGTCATTCCTCAGCTTTCCGGTTCTGGCTGGTGGAAAGTACTTTGCAAGAATTTGGTGGCTAAAGTGTTCCAAGTTGTGATAGAACCTGCTGGTAGTGAATGTAGCCAAGCTTTAGCTCTGTCATTCAAGGAGTATGGGGAAACACGCAGTCTCATTGCTTCTTCTGATGCTCTGTTGTAGTTGAAAGTGCCGCAAACTTCCAGGAAGTTACTGATGTGGGCATTAGGATCTTCAGTTGCATTCCCCCCGAACTGAACTGATTGTTGAATCATCTGAATGCATGTTTTGATGTCACACACGCATTTGCTGGTAAGGGAGGAAGTATACAATACATGAAATGAGTCTGTCAACCACCGGAATGGTTCTGTCTCGAATGGGAATTGGTGGTGCAACCTCCAACGGTTCAGGTTCCATGTTGATTAAAGCTTCTTGGCCTTCTCGCCTTTCCCTTCTCAACTGTCTGATGGTTCTTTCAATTTCTGGGTCAAGCGATCAGAGTTCAAAGCTTCTGGTTCGTCTCATGTAGTTTCTGAGAACCTGAAACACAAGAAAACAAAAACATAAGTAAAAAGAAATTAGATATAAGTAACGTATCTAACCCCAAAATTAATAGTGAAAGATAAATAAGTCCCCGGCAACGGGGCCAAAAACTTGACTGGTGCTTACACACACGTATAACGCAAGCGTATGTATCGTTCAAGTAGTATAAAAATATCGATCCCACGAGGACTTAATATCTAATCTATAATTTTATGAGGTCAAATGATTACTAGTATCTAACAGGTTGTTGGATTGATTTGAAATGGTGATGATTCTAAATTTAAAAACAAGTAAATAAAATTGTTCGAAAGTAGATTTAAGAAAAATCAATATTAAAAACTATCTAGGGTTGTGATTTCTTCCAATATCATTTTAAAGATGAAGTGATTATTTTATGTTTGTGTAATAAATCGGTTTACTAACCTGGAACACTAAATTATGCAAAAGCCTTTGTCGAAGGTCAGATGCAAAGACCCAGTTTAACCCAATTGAACCATATGTCTATGTCAACCAAATTATTTGGATTCATTAAGTTTAAGTTCCAATTATGGCTGCCCCCGCCCGACATGTATATGTCTATCCTGTAAGGAAATCTATTAAAGGGTTATCTATCCTCAAGGAAGATCGTGGGATATTAAGTCTAAGGCTGAAACCTAAAATTCCTTATTAGTGGTCAATTAACAAGACGCATTAAGCTTAAGACTTAATAAGTAAACCTTTAAATTACCAAACTATAAAATAACCCCTTATAAACTGGTGATATTGGATTTCATTACAACCCCAGATAACTGGCTTAGTTACGACACATATTTACGGGTAATAAAAAAACTTAAATAAAATAAAAGACATAAAGTAAAATACTGAAAATTAAATACTGAAAATTAAATGCTGAAAAGTAAATGCTGAAAGTAATTACTGAAAAGTAAATGCTGAAAGTAAATTGCTGAAAGTAAATTGCTGAAAAGTAAATGCTGAAAGTAAATTGCTGAAAAGTAAATGCTGAAAGTAAATTGCTGAAAAGTAAATGCTGAAACTAAATTGCTGAAAATTAAAGAAAGAAAAGTATTGTGCGTAAAAGTAAATTACGTAAAGTAAAAACTGAAAAGTAAAGAAAAGAAAGTGCGAAAGCGGAAATTAATTACTGAAAGCTTTAAATAAACAAACAAGATACAATCTTCTTAGTATTCTTAAGGAATTCCTTAGAAGAAAGTATGAATTTTACAAATGAAATGACTTGGTATTTATAGGCAAAATTTTGCCTCCATCAAATCATCCACCAAATCAATTATTAATTGCTCCACTAATTACTCCACTAATTGCTTATCCAAATCCATTATTAATTGCTCCACTAATTGCTTATCATGTTTGGTGGTGATTTGATAATTTTTATTATTTATTTATTAATTTATTTTTTTGCTCTGAAAATGATTGAAAATGACTTTAATAATTACACACAACACACTTCTGGATGGTTCATCAATTTCGGGCATGAAATATTCAGAATTCGAAATTATTTTATCTTTCAAAGTTGTAGATCGTTGATTCTTCTTTAATCTGGAACTTGAATTAGCTCAATCTGATATCGGAGTAAGAAGTTATGCCCAAACTACGACAGATGCGTAAAATTGGAATTTCCAAAACTGCACTTCGTCAAAAACGCCCTTTCAAGTTTCCAATCTCCAAAATTAAAATATCAAGTCCAATAATTGCCCTTATTTGACCCATATTTCATCCTAAATGATTTCATTGAGATTCGATATTATTTTATCTGCAAAATAAACTAAAACACATCAAAACGTTCATCAAACCCGAGAAACTAAACAAAATATTAAGTTAAAGGGGCGGTAAATATTGATATATTTTCCGCTCATCAGTACAATGGTGTATTGTAATGATCGAGTTCTTAATAAAATACCATATTTTTATATTCGGTTGTGCTGTTTATTTACCGAGTCCCGAGGTAGTGTAGGCCCACATTTGTATGGTTTGAGATATCTCATCAACTTCTGTAACTTGTTGTTATATGAGTATGTAGACATCAAAAACATGAATTTGGGTACGTGGGCTCTAGGAAGGCTAACTTGCAGAGGGCGTGACCCTTGGTAAGTGCCACGAGAGCCCTCTTTTCCATTTTCAGAAAATTCAGCCCATGACTGTTGGTATCAGAGCTCTAGGTGGGCACGAGAAATGTCTACAAATGTTAGCAGACGTTATAGAGGGGAAGTTAACGTTATAATGGTAATATGAAGCCTTGTTAGTGAAACAGATCGAAAAAGAAGCAGTGAGATGGCACGATGGAACGTGCGGGGAAGTGTAAAACCCTTAATGTTATAGAATGGTGATGGATAATATGAGAGCACATGAGAAGTGCTAGTTACATATGTGGTTGGCTCGGTTACAGCTAAACTGTCTATGAGATACCCGAAATGGATGTGAAACTTGTCTACGAGAGACAAATAATGGGTTCATGCACTGTAAAGGTGTGAGAGATGTTTGGAATGTGCAGAAAAAAATACGAGGGTGTAGTAGTGATATTGGAACGAATATACTTGTTCATGAAAACCTGATGTGGGGTGGATTAAAGTTATGGGTAGTTCAAAAGAGCGTGAAACCATTCTCCTACGGCAGTTGGATGCCAGAATTTGATGGTAAAGTCGAGATGATAAGCCCTCTCTCATTTGAGGTAATTAAAGGAATCAGGTGTGAACCCGATAATCTGTGTGAACAGCTTGGAAACGTCTTGACAAACAAAGCATTCGTAAGGCTACGGGTAACGACTTGTGTGGATTCTTATGAGTGGGAATGCCAATAAAAAAACAATGGATTGGTATAGGCCAAAGTAAAAGTGGGGGAGCGAACCTAAAATGGGTCAGGTATCTCCAAAGACCCTTATGGAATGCGATAACCATCGTGTTGGTTATGGCAGAGTGCCTCACGAGTTGGCAATGCAATGAGCTGCATGTAAAGGCAATGTGCCTTACGAAAGTTCAAAACTTTGTACAATGGTTGCACGTGAATAGAAACGGGGAGAGATGTGAGTGTGGTTTCAAAAGAAAACACCTAGATATAATGAATTTTGGAGAATGCTAGTGGCATAACACGACTACGGTAGTCATAATGAGATTTTGAATACCAGTTACACTGATAATGGTCGAAATACGTAATTTTGATTTTGGATTGAGTTTGAGAACAATGATTTCTTTGAGAAAGTGATCTAAAATCAAAGAAGGTCTTGTGGAACAACCTTAGGAATTAATATAGCGTTGGTAAGAGTTCCAGGGTAGGGCGGAGAACATCCGTGGAACAGAATATATTGGCTTGGTTCTTAAGAATAATAAGGTCAAATGACCTAGAGTGGTCACAAGAATGGATTGTAATGTGAGAGGGAACATATTTGTCCGTAAAAGTGAGTATCGAGACAATTGAGAAGCTCATGATAGAGAAAATGACCCTGAATTGATTACAAGAATGAGGTAGTTACTAGTGATGTAAGGGCAACTGTGTTGTCCTAGAGGAGAACCAATAAGAAGTTAGATCCACCATAGGCTAATTGGTCGTGTGTTTTCGTCTTCGGGAGACCCGATGGGCCGCGTTAATCGGCTTGAGGTGAAGAGATAAGCATTGGGCCAGGGCGAAGAGAACAAGTGATCTAGTCATAACCCAAAGCAAGTGTGACCCTGTCGCTTTATCGAAATGAAACTTATTCACGTATGCATGTATGGCGTCTCTTATGGAAAACATGCGACATCGGAAATGAAAAATCTCGCACAATAGTGTGTATTAAGTAGTGACCGAAATCGAAAGTACTCATGCAAGAGAGCTTGTATGGAGCTGCGGCTGAGACTGGACATAAAAACTAATACATAATCGCATGTCCACATATAATTTTGGGTGAGTCTTAGAAGCAACATGATCAGTGTGTGAGGTTGGTGATCTAAACATGTGCGGAAACAATATGAGTCCACTCATGATCATTGCTAGAGGTCACTCATGATCGTTGGGAACTGTGATTACAATGCGTTATGCCGAAGTGATAAGAATGTGTCTATATCGACTCATGTCCAAGTCACAGAGAACCCGGAGGGTCAGACACATTAGTTGAATGACTGGCGAATTAATTAAATTAATTTGATATTTAACCTCAAGACAATTTATGTATTTTATTTCCCGATGTTGACGCGCCAGTACCCCCATGTTAGGGAAATATTCTAGTGACCTTAGAAATATCGAAAATATGTTTTACGGACTGTTCGGAGACTGTTAAAGATGTTTAAGTGATAAATAGATATTTGTGATTATAATATTTTAATATTATAATATAATTTCGATATATTTAATTACTTTACGTATGTCAATTTTTGATTTGGACAAGTGTCAAGTTCTTAAGTTTACACATGGAACCATATGATTTTGCTAAGTTTCAAGCCTACATTAAATACATAATATTTGATTGTCTATTTAAATTAAATAATTTTTTATTTAGAAATAAATATTTATATATCTAGATATTTTATTTATTTTATCATGGTAAATTTTGATTTGGCCATTTGTTAAAGTATTAAGTTGACATTTAGTACCATGATTTGTTGAGAAATGTTAAGATCTTATTAAATCCACCAAATTAGATATTTGATCAATGACGTGGATTTAATTTTAAATATTTTAATTATATTATTTGTTTAATAAAATTAAATATTATATATTTGATTTTATTATTATTTAATATAAAATAAATTTATAAAATATCTAATTTTACTTTATGTTAACCAATTGACAAGTGACACTTGGCAAATAAATTATTACTTGTTATAGAAAGTCATTTGAAGGTTAATTGGAAGGCAAAATTCACTTGATAATTGCTATCAAGAGTGATGGTGACTTGTTACCCTTTGTCATAGGTCATTTTGCTTATGTAAAGCAAAACAAAAAAATTCAAAACAACTAAGGCACACCAAAGGGCAAGCTCACGACCATGCTTATCATTGAAGGGGAAAAATATTTTTTTTTTTTTGTTTTCCTTAGCGTTAGAGATAAAACATGAAGATGAAAGTTGTAAGGAAATTGATTCCTTTGTCTTCTTCAAAAGTTCATGTTAAGTCATTTCCTAATCCATAGAAAATTGATTTAAATTAAATAAAGTTTGGTGAAATTTATTTCACAAGCTTTAGATAATCACTCAAACAATAAATCGAAAATTTCGTCAAGAAGATTCAGTGTGTGGATTCACTTGGAGGCAACGAGAGACGATTCGCTTTTGGGATGAAGCTTACATGAGGTATACGCGTTATACTCTCTGTTATATAAATATAGATCAAATCAAAATGATCATCAAGGGCACCAAGCCCTTTGTTTACAATAAATTAAGGTGAATGACCTTGACGATGTCTGACTTTAGGCAGCTAAAGGAAAAGGTTATGGACATAAAAGAAGAGGAACCAAATTACAAGATGCTCTACGACCAAGGGTGATATGCGAAAAGTAATGGAGGGAGTTCGGTATAAAAAAGAGCAGAACTGAACACCATCTAGAAATGGCATTTTTCCGACCTGGGAAAACCAATGTCCAAGATTTTGGAAAAGCTTAAGAGACAATGCCTATTGAAACCGATGGATCCAAAGATGTGCCAGACTCGCTGCCAATCAAACTTGATCCAACCCTATACTGTGTATTCCACCAGTTCTCAAGATATGTGACAGACAGATGTGCCAGCCTCAGGTATGAAATCAAGAATCTGATTGACGCTGGCAGAATACCAGATTTGGAAAAAGCCTCTACTATTAATGATCGGATTCCAATTTATCAAAGGATTAAATTTGAAACTTTTTCTTTATAATGTCAAGACTTATTTTTAAATGTTCAATGATAATAAAATCTAGTTTTAAAAAATATCATGTCTCTCAAAAGAATGAGTATGTCTAAATTCTAAAAAAAAAATTAAATTTTGAAATCACTAGCAGAATTCCATTTAAAGAATTTCACACTAAGAATTATAAAGCAAAACCTAGAACGAATTTATGCTGACAAAACTTGTCATAACATTTGTCCCTCATTTGATCCTCAAGATAAGATGACAGTAAGTTAAGGAGATGACATAAAAAAAAAGAAGAAAAAAGAAGAAAAAGGTGAATCCCATAAAAACCTACTCCACTATTTGAAATGTTCAGTAACTAGAAGAATCGTGAATCCCACGAGCATATTTGCGTCAAACGATAGCTCAAATATTGAGTATGCAAAGCAACTTGAGTCGGTGAAAATATTTAGTAACAAGAGGCTCGCATCGTAAATGTGAAATCCTTACGTCAAAAGTTAATTTGATGGCTTAAGGATGCTAGAGATGAAAATAAGCCCTACATGAAATAAACCTTGTCAATATTTAACTGGGTGTTAGCTTGTCTGAGTAAAGGAAATGATAAAATGAACTAGAGTGTTTGCTCTAATCTACACTAGCATAAACCAATTCGGGTTGTATGCAGTTCTTTATAAAAGAATCGCACGCACATAGAGAAGCGTTCGAAAGGTGAAACCTTTGTTATAACTGAATTTTGAATTTAGAAGATGCTCACACCTTGGAAGGAGATAGAATTTTACAAAGAAAGCTTTTAAGAACATACGACGAGTCATTGCATGATAAAAAAGAAAAATAAAAAATAAAAGAATTTTGAAAGCAAGGTTGATGATTTGACCCCGAAGGACAGCTTGGGCAAAAGTGATGACACTTCTGTGAAAGAACATAAGGACTCTTGCACTTTTCAAGCCGAAGAACGGGCATATATCATTTGCAATGCATACATGCATAGATACAAACAACACTTCTTTTTCAAGAAAATAATACAAAGCAAGTAGAGAATAAAAACTCTAGAAAATTAGGGTATCCTACAAGAGCCTCCAAAATCAGAAAACATAGGGGTGAAGCCCGAAGAAGAGAGAATATTAGGGCAAAGCTCACCTAAAAGAGAGTATTGAGGGCGACTTCTGCCGCACAGTTAGGACATTGAGCATGATTGAAATGTCAAAAGCATATGAAAGCAAAGGTCATCAGAAAAATCAGAAAGAATATAAGATTAGGTTGAAGTGCCATCAGACATGGGGTGAAGACCTCATAAAATAAATATCAAAAGCAAATCACAGAAGCAGATGGATCAAGATGCCATCTTCGAAAAAGAAGACGATTTTAGAATGGCACAGGAGAAAAATCTAGAGTAAATCTGAGAATGAATAAGAGAAAACTCCAAAATGAATATGGGAATGAAGAAGAGATAACTCTAAAATGAATCTAGGAAGTGCCTCAAGAATGGGGATGAAATAGAAGACGTGAATGGGGTGCATACTGAAGTTGAAACATCATAGACAACTCTGAAAATAGAGTAAAGTCTCGGGAGTGAAAAAGAAAAAAATCCAAAATGAATATGAGAATGAAGAAGAGATAACTCTGAAATGAATCCATGAAGTGCCTCGAGAATATGGATGAAACAGCAAACGGGAATATTGTGTAGATTGAAGTTGAAGCATCACAAACAACTCCAAGAATATAGTAGAGTCTCGGGAATGGGGACAAGACATCAAGACATATCAAAATACTGTCAGATTAATCAAAACATCATCGTCACAACAACAGATAACTCCGGGAATGAAGTAGAGCCTTGGGAATGAGGATATATGGCAGAAATTCAAGAATGAAGCCCGATGGATCGAAGTATCTCACAACCAAATGAATTGGGAATGTGGATTGAATCCCCGAGAATGAATATCAAACCGAGTGAATCGGGAGACCTATGGAATGAAGTCTCAGGAATATGGAATGAATACTCGAGAGTAAAACCACCAAACAGATCAAAATACCGAAAGCAATTGGAATGAAGCCATCAAATCCCAAGAACATATGGAATGAAGCCACTAAATGGATCAAAATGCTGAAAGTAGATGTAATGAAGCCATAAAATATGAATAGCGAGTGGAATGAAGCCACTAGACGGATCAAAATATCGAAAACAGATGGAATGAAGCCATCAAATGCCATAAATAGGTGGAATAAAGCCACCAGATGGATCAAATGTCGAAAATAGATGGAACAAAAGGTCTTCACCCTATCCAAATGCCACCAATACTAGAAGTAGATGGATCAAAATGTCATCATCATTAAAAAATATATATGGACAAAACTATAGGAGTGAAACGGGGTTTACCGTCATGCCTATGATGTCAGCGACCATTACACGGTTGGGTTCGCAGCCCGTAGAGAGTACAAATTGTCCCATGGGAGAGCTAACTGGAGAATAAAAGAGTCGCTACCCAATATGTGACACCAAGAATGATTTAAGGCTGAACTAAACTCCTCGCGGGGTCCGATCTTAAACCTATTTGGGTTCAGAATTGTCGTTTAATGATGCTAGTATAATTTTACCTTTAAAAGTGGTATGGCAAAGTCTTATAATACAAGAGCACGCAAAATAATTTATGTAACACATAATAGCGAAAATGTGAATACTTAAAGCATTAAATAAAACACTTTAAGGTCTCTACATTATTACAACAATGATAAAAATATTAATGAAATAAATCTAGGCAAGCCTCATATGGGCTTTGTTGGACAATTATGACACATAGCGTCACTATTTGTAAAAGACATTGTGGTTTTTGTACAAATTAACTATATGACAATGGAAATTGCTATTTTATCATTTTGTAATTAGATTACTTGAATATATAAATGATAAAAGTCCTTATGATTAGTTCCCGATTATAAGATATGAGACAATATCAATCCACGAAGGTTTAATCATTAAATATCCCTAGTCGTAGTATTATCGAGACTGGACATCGATAATACAGAATAGACTAGTATTGCATTTGTGCTTGTTATGGAAGCGTAACAACAAAGTTCTCATATATTTAAGTATTGGATACTTATGCAAGTGTGATAGGAGGTTGTGTTTACCGATGGTACGGGTACAGCTTCGCTCTAAATAGACCCCACGAAATCCCATTGGTAGTATGATTACGTGTCTATGGGAATCCGCATCAGGGTAGGTGTATTTGATCTTAACCTGAGACTTGCATCGCTAGTACTTGCGACAATCAATACGCTTTGGTTTTGGTCATCCGGGACTTTAACATGTTCTGTGTACGCCTCTTCTGGGTTTACTGAAAATCGTAGTGTATTGGGTGTGATGTCAAGATGGAAGTATCACTTTAGTCATATGGAGATGATGATCACGCAGGGATACGGAACTGGTACTCTAATGTGTTGCAACCATCGGGATAATATGACAAGGTTATGATTATCCGATTAAAGAGACTAGTTGCTAGTGATCCGATATATGCTTCGTACGGGGCAGACACTATTCTAGCCCCAGGCCTAGCATGTGACATCTGATACTGGATCGTAATACGCAATACTACGTATCCTACATCTGACAAAGATTATATATTCCTTAAAGAATATTTCTGGAGAAGCGGGTAGGCACGGCGCTTTGCTAGAAGCCAACCATGTCTTGTAAATCGGTAGGAATGTGGTACCGGGTACGCATGTGTTCGGTTAGTCCGACGATCGAATTTACTGCCAACATATCCATGGATCTCATAGGTCACTTCCTGAAGATTCACCGATGATGTATGACTCGAACAGAATTAATCTGGGATTAATTATGTGAGAGAAAAAATTAATTTAGGATTAATTACGGCGAGAATTTATCTGAGTTAAAATTCAATTAATAGAGAGAGAATGATTAATTTGGAATTAATCAATTAAATAATATATTCGATATATTAAATGAAATTAGATTTCATAACAGAATTAAAATTGGATTTTAATTCAGGCGAACGAATTAATTTAGAATTAATTCGCGAGCGACTTTAATAGTAATTTTGCTAGGCATAATTATTTAATTAAATTTGATTTAATTAAGTCGCAATAGAAAATTCGTTAATTCGGAATTAACGAACCTGAGCCTGGAATGTGTTTGCGGGCCCACTCGGATTTTGAATCAAGTGGGGCCCACCTCAAGTCACATCACTAATCAACATTTACCTTTATGGTGATGGAAGTTAGTGAAGATTTGGTGTTAACTTGTTTAACACATTATCTTGAAATTGTGATAGACTTTTACCAACTCTTGGAGATTTGGTATTAGACTTTTGATTTTGGAAAATCAATACACACAACACACAATTCACTCCCCTCTTCTCTCTCTTAACTGAATCACTCTCTCCCTTTTACACTCTCATTGCCGAGAGTTACAAGAAGGAAATATGATGATTTGTTACAAATTTCTTCTATTGCTAGCACATAAAGAGTCATCCAAGGTGATAGGGAAACTTCTCCCATTGAGTTTGGAATCAAACTTCAAGGCTTGGAGCTACACCAATCTTCAAAGTGGAGCTTGGAGCACTACACAAGGAGCAAAAGTTTTGAACTTTCCATCTACATCCAACCGAGCATTGTAAGTATTTTCCGCTAACTTCTTTACGTTTTCACACTTCTATTATGCTTAAATGATCTTGGGATTGTCCTTAGAAACTCAACAATGGTATCATGAGCCTATTTAAGCATGAAATTGATTAGGGTTTATATACTTGAATTTGGGTAATTTTGCTTGGAGCATGATTTTCTCAAATTGAGTGTTTGGTTATGTTTGGATTATGATAACTTAGAGTTATGCATGATTAATTTGGATAAAAATTGATTAGAAATTTTTTCCCTAATTTCCTTATGATGGCCGAACCTATAGGAGCCCTAATGTCATGGTGATTTTGATTTTTTAAGACCATTGGATGTGTTTAAAATGCTTGGATATATTGATTTGTGATTTAATTGGATTGAAATCAAAATTGATATAAAAATCCCATCATTGCCGTGACTTGAGGAGCATATTAATGACTTGATTTTGTTTCAATAATGTTGTACATGTATTGAATATAATAAAGCATGATTAATTATGTAAATTGGTATTTTGGAAATGTTAATTTGAATAATTAATTATGGCTATACACTTTAATTAAATAAATTGTGATATTTGGAATATTAGAATTTTAATTAATTAGGCTTAATTTGGAATTGAGCTAAAATTATTGTATTTGAGCCTAATGGGCTTGGTTGGGCCAAGTTGGTTTAGGACAATTGGATTGGATCCAAATTGGGCCTAAAACCATTCCATTAAATCCAAACATAATAAATGGGCCTTTTAAATTTAATTGGGCCTAATGCGCCGAAATTAATTTTATGGCAAATAGGGTGATTCTTTTTATTGGGCCTTGGCATTTGTGTTTTACCCATATTGGCCAAAGCTCATGCCTTAAGAAATTAATTGAAAGCCCATTGGACTTTAATTAAATTGACATTGGATGTTAATTGGGCTTTGAGACCCATTAAGATTAGATTTAGAATCTAAGTCGCAAAGGCACATTAAAGTGTAATTATTTAATTTGGAATTAAATTAGAATTAGTATTGAATACAAATTAAATTGGATTTAAAATTATAGTTCGATATAATTCAAGAATACGCACTTGGAGTACTTATTCTTAAACGAGTTGGACTCGCGCAAATCAAATCGTTGTTTGAACATTAGATGATAACTTAATTCAAAGATTAATTAATTGGATTAGATTGATTGAATACATGCTTTGTGTGAATACATGGATTATTGTATGAATAATGTATATCGGATGGATATTAGATGGGTGAGGGCAATTTTGGAAATTGTTGTAATAAATTTAGAATTTATTAAATTAGACCTGCGTGTCCAGCCTTTATCTCCGACTCTTTGTAATTCTCTTCTCACCAATTCCCCTCAATGTAATGAGGTTTCTTTATTGTATTATGTAATTGGGTAGAAGTTAGAATAGTGCTAGCCGGGGAGAGGAAATGGAGTGATTTGTTCTAGGAATAATTTGTGAGATATCCATCCGCATATCATTATTAATTTATTTATCGTGCCTTATTATGCTTTTGGAATGCATGCTTAAGGGTGTATGATGAGACCTAATCAAAGATAATTAATTGGTTGCCAATTACGCGAAAAACCCTCAACAAAACATTAAGTGTTTGCCTTCCATTGAGTGATTCATTCTCAAGATCCAAGATTGGCATTGGTTTGTTGGTCAAAGTCAAGACCTTTGTCCATCGCGGATGTGTTTGAATCATGAAGGCTTTGTTCCATATCACATGTCTTGGGCAAGTTGTGATTTGTTGGCCAAAGTCAAGATCACTTCTTGTTCATCCATATGGATTACGAAGCTTTCCAAAGTCAATGGGTCCCGCTTAACTGGAATCATTAAGCTTGTTGAGCCAAAGCCAAGGCTTAGTTGATTCAGAGGAAAAGGTTAGGAAAATATATTGGATATATTGGCATATATATTGTATATATGTTTCGTACTTGAAGGTCCACCTACCGGATCTAGGAATTGGATGAGATCCAATTGATCTTAGAGATCTACCTAGTTAAATATCATACAGCTTGTTGGCCAAAGTCAAGGTTGTGTGTTATTTAACGGGATCCTAGCCTACAAGGAAACTAGGTTTCCCGAGTACTCAACAGAGGGTTAGAGGCTCGCCGAAAATTAGTGGGAGACCAGTATTGAATTTATAATTTCGTTCAAATACTTGGCATTACGCGCTTTCAAATTATTTCGTCAATTTTATATATTTATTAGTTGGACTAATATTCAATTATTTTTCTTGCAACAGTTGGACTGTACCCAAATATCGTTAATTGAATAGTTTGACTATTGCAATTAAGATGGCTGGAAAGATCGGAGTTAGAGACATTATCATGGGCGAAAATGTCTTTAATGGCGCGAACTTTCCTGACTGAGATATGAACCTCAGGATTGTCTTGGGGGCTGAGAGGATGCTCTATACGATTGAGAGACCTCTCGGGCTTAAGCCCGGAAATGAGCAGCCGCTTGAGCTTGAGCTTTGGAAGACTCATAGTTATGACAACTCAACTGCTCAATCCGTCATGCTCGCTGTGATGACCCCTTAATTTCGTCGCCAAAATAAGGGATTGGATCCATATACTATGATGGCAAAATTGAAGGACCTTCATCGATCTAACATTAGATCGCAAAAGGTATGAATTGCAGAAGAAGCTATTCGCTCTCGAATGTCAGAGGGTACATCTGTCGAGCACCATGTGTCGCAGATGATTGCTGACATTGAACAGCTGGGTCAGCTAGGCATAACCTTTGAGGCTGAGACTTCTATAGATTTGATCTTGCAGTCTCTTCTTGACAGTTGGAGCGGGTTCATCATGAACTACAATATGATGAACCAAGACCATACTCTTGGAGAGCTGATGGCAAAGCTGCGTGAAGCAGAAAAAGAGCTATTGAAGGGAAAAAAGCGTGAGGCACACTTCGCTTCAACATCTCAGTCTCTCAAGGCTTGGCCAAAGGCAACTGGAGGTGTAAAGAAGAAGAAGAAGAAGAAGAAGAAGGGCAAGGCCAAATCTTCAAAGTCTTCTGGGAAGGCAAAGGACAAATCCCAAGATGTATGCCTGCAGTGTGGAAAACGGGGTCACTGGAAGCATGACTGCCATGAGTACAAGGCGCACATGAAGGAAATCAAAGCGGGAAAAGCACCTGCTTCAGGTATGTTTGTTATAGAAATAAACATCTCTACTTCTAGTTTTAAAAATTGGATTTTTGATTCTGGTTGTGGTACTCATATATGTACTGATGTGCAGGATCTGCAGATTAGCACGAGACTGGCCTCATGAGAGATAGACCTCAGAGTTGGAAATGGGACAAGAGTCGCCGTTTTGGCTGTTGGGACTTATATTTTGGAACTGCCCTCGGGGCATGTACTTAATCTTTCAGACTTTTATTATGTACCTAGTTTGACTAGGAATATTATATCTGTATCTTTATTAGCCCAATGTGGGTATACTTTTATTCTTAGAAACACTGGGTGTTTTATGTATAAAAATGATATGGAGATATGCAGTGCTGATGTGAATAATGGTCTTTATATTTTGAATATAAATCAATCTCAAACATATAATGTAACAAACAAAAGGCTTAAACTAAGTAACAAAGATGAAACTTATATGTGGCATTGTCTACACTTTTGAAGAGTGGGTACTTGGACGGATTTGATCCAAATTCATATGACATCTGTGAATCTTGTTTATTAGGCAAAATGCCTAAAACACCTTTTAGCGGTAAAGGTGCACGTGCCACCGAACTGTTAGCCCTCGTTCATAGTGACGTATGTGGGCCCATGTCTAGCCAGGCTAGAGGTGGATATGAATACTTCGTAACCTTTACGGATGATGCATCGCGTTATGGTTATGTGTATCTTATGAGACACAAGTCGGAAACCTTTGAGTTCAAAGAGTTTTGACACAAAGTATAAAGATAGACCGGTAAAAGTATTAAAACATTACGGTCGGACCATGGTGGAGAATACTTGAGCAATGAGTTTCTCAATTACTTAAAAGAGTATGGTATTCTTTCACATTAGACTCCTCCCGGAGCACCACAATTAAACGGTGTGTCCAAACAGAGAAACCGAACTTTGTTAGACATGGTAAGGTCGATGATGAGTCGCATTGAGCTACCTATTTCCTTCTGGGGATATGCATTGAACAGTGCAATACTTATTTTGAATAAGGTTCCGTCAAAGTCTGTTCAACAAGCTCCGTATGAGATATGGACAGGAAAAAAACCGGGTTTCTCATTCCTGAAGATTTGGGGTTGCTGGGCATACGTTAAACGTTTGGATGGTACCAAACTATAACTCAAATCGGATAAGTGTCTATTTGTAGGTTATCCTAGGGAAACCAAATGATATTACTTTTACAACCCACAAGAGAACAAAGTATTTGTTGCTCTACATGTGGTATTCCTTGAGAAGGAATTCCTAAATGCAGTGGTAAGTGGGAGGAAAGTAGAACTCGATGAAAGTCGGAGTGATACTGTTCCTGGCACAAAATCCTTAACGGAACATGAACAGTTCATCAGGGATGAGACTGTACCACAATCTTCGAATACACAAGAACCACGTAGATCGGAGAGAGTCAGAAAACAACCTGAGAGGTATGGGTTTCTGATCTCACCTCATGTGGATATTAATCTTATTGAGGAAGACGAACCGACTACGTATGAGGAAGCGATACAAGGTATCGACTCCGGTTTATGGCAATATGCCATGAAGTCTGAAATGGATTCCATGAACACCAACCAAGTTTAGACACTGGTTGATGCACCAGAAGGCGTAAAGCTTATTGGTTGCAAATGGGTCTTCAAGAGGAAGACCGACATGGATGGCAACATACAAACGTACAAAGCTAGGCTTGTAGCGAAAGGGTATCGTCAACGACATGGTGTCGATTACGACGAAACTTTTTCACCTATTGCCATGATTAAATCCATTCGGATAATGCTTGTTATTGCTGCATATTTTGATTACGAGATATGGTAGATGGACGTCAAAACAGCTTTCTTTAACAGAAATATTTTGGAGGATGTTTATATGCAACAGCCTGACGGTTTTGTCATACCAAAATATGCAGACAAGGTTTGCAAGTTAAATAGATCCATTTATGGATTGAAGCAAGCATCGCGTTCTTGGAACCAACGTTTTGATAAGATCATAAAAGAATATAATCTAATTCAAAACGAGGATGATCCTTGTTTATATAAGAAGGTTAGTGGGAGCGCACTGACATTCATTGTCCTTTATGTTGATGATGTATTGCTTATTGGTAATGACATTCCCATGCTACAATCGATGAAAGCTTGGCTTTCATTAAAATTCTCCATGAAGGATCTGGGAGAAACAGCCTTTCTTCTAGGAATAAAGATCTACATGGATAGATCTAGAAAGCTGTTTGGACTCTCCCAGAGCACGTACATTGACAAAGTGTTGAAGAGATTCAACATGGAACAGTCTAAAAGGGGACTGTTGCCAATGTCACATGGCGTCACTCTATCTAAGGACATGTGTCCTAAAACTCAAGATTAGAGAGACAACATGAGTCGGATCCCGTTCGCTTCGGCAGTTGGATCGATCATGTATGCCATGATATGTAAGCGACCTGATGTCTCCTATGCTTTGAGCATGTGTAGTCGCTATCAGGCCGATCCAGGTGATGGTCACTGGATGGCAGTTAAGAACATCCTTAAGTATATTAGATGAACTAAGGATTCTTTCTTAATCTATGGAGATGGAGAACTTGAGGTAACATGGTATACCGATGCAAGTTTCCAAACTGATAAAGAAGACTGTAAGTCGCAATCTGGGTACATATGTTGTTTGAACAACGGAGCAGTAAGCTGGAAATCTTCCAAGCAAGAGACTGTTGCCGATTCAACAACAGAAGCGGAATATATTACTGTAGCTGAAGCAGCAAAAGAGGCAGTTTGGATCCGTAAAATCCTAATTGGATTAGGAGTAGTTTCGTTAGCAGCTGAGCCCGTTCCATTGTATTGTTACAATAACGAGGCTATAGCGCAGGCTAAGGAACTGCGGTCTCATAAATGATCCAAGCGTGTTCTTCGACGTTTCCATCTAATTCAAGAGATCATACATCGTGGCGATGTGAAGATTGAGAAGGTCACATCAGATGACAACATTGCAGATCCGCTGACGAAAGTTATTCCTCAGTAAAAATTTGAGCGACATATACATAGTTCAGATGTTAGATACTTGAGTGACTGGCTATAGGCCAAGTGGGAGATTGTTGGATAATTATGACCCATAGCGTCACTATTTGTAAAAGACATTGTGGTTTTTGTACAAATTATCTATGTGACAATGAAAATTACTATTTTATCATTTTGTAATTAGATTACTTGAATATATAAATGATAAAAGTCCTTATGATTAGTTCCCGATTATAAGATATGAGACAATATCAATCCACGAAGGTTTAATCATTAAATATCCCTAGTCGTAGTATTATCGAGACTGGACATCGATAATGCAGAATAGACTAGTATTGCACCTGTGCGTGTTATGGAAGCGTAACAACAAAGTTCTCATATATTTAAGTATTGGATACTTATGCAAGTGTGATAGGAGGTTGTTTTTACCGATGGTACGGGGACAGCTTCGCTCTAAATAGACCCAGCGGAATCCCATTGGTAGTATGACTATGTGTCTATGGGAATCCGCATCAGGGTAGGTGTATTTGGTCTTAACCTGAGACTTGCATCGCTAGTACTTGCGACAATCAATACGCTTTGGTTTTGGTCATCCGGGACTTTAACAGGTTTTGTGTACGCCTCTTATGGGTTTATTGAAAATCGTAGTGTATTGGATGTGATGTCAAGATGGAAGTATCTTTTTAGTCATATGGAGATGATGATCACGCAGGGATACGGAACCGGTACTCTAATGTGTTGCAACCATCGGGATAATATGGCAAGTTCATGATTATCCGATTAAAGAGACTAGTTGCTAGTGATCCGATATATGCTTCGTACGGGGCAGACACTATTCCAGCCTCAAGCCTAGCATGTGACATCCGATACTGGATCGCAATACACAATACTAAGTATACTACACCTGAAAAAGATTATATATTCCTTAAAGAATATTTCTGGAGAATTAGGTAGGCACGACGCTTTGCTAGAAGCCAACTATGTCTTGTAAATCAGTAGGAACGTGGTACCGGGTACGCATGTGTTCGGATAGTCCGACGATCGGATTTACTGCCAACATATCCAGGGATCTCATGGGTCGCTTCCCGAAGATTCACCGATGACGTATAACTCGAACAGAATTAATATGGGATTAATTATGAGAGAGAGAAAATTAATCTAGGATTAATTACGGCGAGAATTTATCTGGGATAAAATTCAATTAATAGAGAGAGAATAATTAATTTGGAATTAATCAATTAAATAATATATTTGATATATTAAATGAAATTAGATTTCATAGCGGAATTAAAATTGGATTTTAATTCGGGCGAACGAATTAATTTAGAATTAATTCGCGAGCGACTTTAATAGTAATTTTGCTAGGTATAATTATTTAATTAAATTTCATTTAATTAAGTCGCAACGAAAAATTTGTTAATTCAGAATTAACGAACCCGACCCCGGGATGTGTTTGCGGGCCCAGTCGGATTTTGAATCAAGTGGGCCCACCTCAAGTCACGTCACTAGTCAACATTTACCTTTATGGTGATGGGAGTTAGTTAAGATTTGGTGTTAACTTGTTTAACACATTATCTTGAAATTGTGATAGACTTTTACCAACTCTTGAAGATTTGGTATTAGACTTTTGATTTTGGAAAATCAATACACACAACACACAATTCACTCCCTTCTTCTCTCTCTTAACCGAATCACTCTCTCCCTTTTACACTCTCATTGCCGAGAGTTACAAGAAGGAAATAGGAAGATTTTGTTGCAAATTTCTTCTATTGCTAGCATATAAAGAGTCATCCAATGTGATAGGGAAACTTCTCCCATTGAGTTTGGAATCAAACTTCAAGGCTTGGAGCTACACCAATCTTCAAAGTGGAGCTTGGAGCACTACACAATGAGCAAAAGTTTTGAACTTTCCATCTACATCCAACCGAGCATTGTAAGTATTTTCTGCTAACTTCTTTGTGTATTCACACTTCTATTATGCTTAAATGATCTTGGGATTGTCCTTAGAAACTCAACAGGCTTGGCCTCGAACAGGCTGGTTGGACATGGCTATGGTATGCTGGATATAATGTCCAATGTATGATTGGACTTACTGAGAGTCTTTCTGGATGCATTGTGTAACTCAGAAATGCAAAATCACATTCACAACAGGTAAAATAGCATCGTAACATAAAATGGCATAATAAACAGCAAGTGATAGTAATTACAATTATAAGATAACAGTGATTCTAGTAACAATAAATAAACTTTTACAACAACAATTAAAAAAACTGAAGCATGCATTCGGTGGGCCTAGCCTCAGAGAGGCCTGGCCGGACATGACCCAAGGTTGGCCAGATATAGTTGTGCACATCCGGCCGGACTTGAATAAAGTCAGGTCGGGCATGCTGCGTAGTCTAGAAATACGAAAACATTCATGTGCAAATATTTAAATAATAAACATGCATTTTGGATGTATTGATTACGAAATGACCATCTCCCAATGGTACGTGGAATTGTATCCCAAGTGCGAACCATATTAACATCCGTTCGAAATCAGCTATGTAACTTACGTCCGTGATTCCATCTTATATACCACAGGACCACATTGACGAATATAAATCATGTCTAGTCGGAACTATAATAGGTCAGGTCGGATATGACTTGCGTATCAAAACATACAAGCATACAGAATCATGCAAAAAAGATAACAAAAAAAGGAACAAAGGAAGGCAATAACGGCGTATATAAACCAAGTTGTTGCTTGGTTGCTTGCTGGAAAGGAAGAACCCTATGAATCTTATTGGTTTGTAACAAAGGTATGCTTTCTTTCTCTATTTTTCTATGTTTGCAGGGTTTTTTTTAGGGTTGATCTCTAGGGTTTACAACACCCTAGTCATACATAACATGTCTAATACAATAAATAATCATGCATGACATGTTATTAATCATATAATCAGGTATAAATAGATTTTACACCTTATAAATCCCAACCGGATTCTCGAGATAAATTTTCAACTTCAACCCTTTTTAGTAGCTTAATATGGTCTTAGGCAACCATTTCGTAATTTGGCCGTAAATTTTCATACGATGTCCGATTTTTGTGATCTTTATACCATTGAAACATTTAGGCTGAGACCTACAACTTTCATGTTGATCATTTGTCCAAAATAGGAACAGAAAGAAATAAAAAAAATACAGTTCTTTTTTGAGTGAGTATTAATCTGCGATTTTTAACACAAGTTGGTGATGTTGAAAATTGTGAGCCACTTGTCAAAACAAAAATCAGCCCATTTTTGCCTATAAATAAGGAACTATTTCCTTGTCTTCTTCATTCACCAAAAACAAAAAAACAAAAAAAAAAAAAAAAACAACGTGTGTAAGCTTCAAGAAAACTCTCAAAATTTCTTCTCCTCTCACGCCATTTTTCTAAGAGAAATAAGATGATTCCAAGTTCCATTTCATGCCAAATAAGCTTCTAATCCGCATTCCTCTCTTATTTTAAAGATTTGGTCAAGTATTTTCAAGTCCCCAAATTCATCCTCCATGAACCCTAAGATTTCATTTTTGCCTTTTAGCCTTGAATTAGTTACTTGCATGCATTTTTATTCATTTGATAACAATATAAACATGGATTATGGCTTTATTTTGTGAGTTGTCCAATTTTCCCTTAATATGGGTTATGGCCGAAAATATGGTATATAATTGGGGGTTGGATTTTATTTTTGTGATGAGGAATGATGATGATTTAAGCATAAAATGATTTCTTGACATGAGTTTGAGTATTTTGTGTTAAGAATTTTCAATCCATATTTTCTTACTATGGCTGAGTATGGAATTGCCCTAGGTGGGTTTTTTTTTTTTTTTTGTATTTTGGATAATAATGATGGTGGTCTAAGCATTCGATGATCATATGGTGTCAGTTTAGTTTGATTTGAGATGAAACTTTATAAGTTTATTTCTTCTCTTTATGGCCGAATGCATGTATAGTGTATGGGGGTTGATGTGTACTTTAATGATGATGGTTCATGTTTTAGTTGGTGTTATAACATGTGTTTATTGTGGCTTAAGTTGAAAATTTCAATATTATTAATATGGTGCTTTGGCCGAACCTATGTATGTATAGGTAATTATTTTTGTTGCTTTTAGTGATAAATGATTATGGTTTAAACTTAGAATGATGTTTTTTGCATGAGTTATATTGGATTTGTGTTGGAACTAGGATGGTTGAAAATTTTTGAGTTGGTTGATCATTGTAGGAAGAAGAAAGATCTGATTTTGATGCTTGAATTGTTATCATTAAGATATGAGATGTTTGGTTATGGTCTTGTGTTGGAGTCTATTGATTTCTCAATTAGTGGTTGTAAAGATTGGTGTGATATTAGTGATACATGAAGTCTTTTAGGTTAAGGCTTGTCCGAATGTATAATGGTAATAAAGTGTTTGTTGGTTTATGTTGTATGAGTGATGCATGATGATGTTGGACAATTATGACCAATAACATCACTATTTTGTAAAGGACATGGTGTTCTTGTACAAAATTAACTATATGACAAAGGAAATTGCTCTTTTATCATTTTGTAATTAGATTACTCGGATATATAAATGATAAAAGTCCTTATGATTAGCTCCGGATTAATAAGATATGAGACAGTATTAATCCACGAAAGGTTTAATCATTAAATATCCCTAGTCGTAGTATTATCGAGACTAGACATCGATAATGCGGAATAGACTAGTATTGCACTTGTGCGCGTTATGGAAGCTTAACTGCATAGTTCTCAAATATTTAAGTATTGGATACTTATGCAAGTGTGATAGGAGGTTCTTTTTGCCGATGGTACGGGAACAGCTTCGCTCTGGATAGACCCCTCGGAATACCATTGATAGTATGACTATGTGTCTGTGGGAATCCCAATCAGGGTAGGTGTATTTGGTCTTAACATGATACTTGCATCGCTAATACTTGCGACAATCAGTACGATTTGGTTTTGGTCTTCCGGGGATTTAACAGGTTCTGTGTACGCCTCTTTTGGGTTTACTGAGAATCTTAGTGTATTGGGTGTGATGTCAAGATGGAAGTATCACTTCAGTCATATGGAGATGATGATTACGTAGGATACGGAACTAGTACTCTTAAGTACTGCAATCATCGGGATAATATGACTAGGTCATGATTATCCGATTATAGAGACTAGTTGCCAGTGATCTGATATATGCTTTGTACGGGGCAGACACAATTCCAGCCCCAGGCCTAGCATGTGACATCCGATATTGGATCGTAATACGCAATACTTAGTATGCTACGCCTAATAAAGATTATATATTCCTTTAAATAATATTTATGGAGAATTGAGTAGGCACGATGCTTTATAGAAGCCAACCATGTCTTGTAAATCGGTAAGAAAGTGACACCGTTACCGGGTACGCACGTGTCAGATAGTCCGATGACCGTATTTACTGCCAAAATTCCAGGATATCTTGTGTCACTTCCCGAAGATTCACCGATGAGATTGACTCGAACATGATTAACTGGGATTAATTATGAGAGAGAAAATAATCTGTGATTAATTACGGCAAGAATTAATCTGGATTAATTACAGAGAAGAATTGTGAGTGCAAATCAAGTCCCAAAGATCACAATATGCATAAAACCGAGTATGAACACATCAAAGGAGTAAGGCGGAATTCATACTCACATTGATGGATTTTGATGAAATGAAGAAAACAAGGCTTCAAGCTTCTCAAACTCGCGGCAATGAGCTCCTTGTGCTGTGGACTGCTTGGTTTTGGGGCTTTTGTTTCCTCTTCAAGATTCGGCCATGCATGGACTCCATGAAGCTCAAAGCTTCAAGCTCAAAAATAAATCCAAGCTCATGAAGACACTCCCTATCACCTATGTATCACTCATGGTGTGCTAGCACTAAGTCTTCTTCAATTTGCTTCTCAAAAATTCGGTGAAACCAGAAACTTTTTTAAGCAAAAAATCGGCTTGAAGCCGTGAAGGAGAAGAGAGGAAAAGAGAGGGAAAAGAGGAAGACCGTGTCTTGCATGTGAGAGAGAGAAAAGATTTAATATATATATTTATTACATTTACCAAGTAAATTAAATAAAACATATATATTACTTTTATTCAAAAGTCAAAAAATAAAAGCAATAAAGATTCCATCATTTCTACTTTTTACTTTAAGTCACATCACATCACTTTATTAAAGTGACATATTGTCAAGTCATATCACTCAAAGTGACAATTGATTTGACAATTGATGCGACTAGCGATTTGACGCTTGATGTGACTTGCGTGCCGCGCTCGAATTCGAAATGCGAATGCGCTCGCAATCACTCTCGGGCTCAAGTTCGCTAATTCCAAATTAACGAATTTTCCGTCGCGTCGTAATTAAATGATTACGCCTAGCGAAATCACTATTCACGTCGCTAACGAATTAATTCTAAATTAATTCGTTCGCCCGAATTAAAATCTAATTTAATTCCGCGTCGAAATCTAATTTCGATTAATATATCGAATATATTAATTTTATCGATTAATTCCAAATTAATCGTTCTCTCTCTTTAACGATATTTATCCCAGATAAATATCTCCGTAATTAATCCCAGATTAATTTTCTCTCTCATCGAATTAATCCCAGATTAATTCTATCTCTCTCTTCTATTAATCCCAGATTAATCAAAGTGCGAGTCATACGTCATCGGTGAATCTTCAGGAACCGACCCATGAGATCTCCGGATATGTTGGCAGTAAATAAATAGGTCGTCGGATAATCCGAACACGTAAGTACCTCGTACTACGTTTATACCGATTTACAAGACAAGGTTGGCTTCTAGCAAAGCGCCATGCCTACCCAATTCTCCAGAAATATTCTTACAGGAATATATAGATCTGTATCAAGCGTAGTATACCGTAGTATTGTGTATATCGGCCCAGTATCGGATAGTCACATGCTAGGCTGGGGCTGGATAAGTGTCTGCCCCGTCCGAAGCACATGTCGGATGTCTGGTAACTAGTCTCTATAATCGGATATTTATGACCTGGTCACAATATCCCGATTGGTTGCGCAACACTTAAGAGCACTAGTACCGTATCCTGCGTGACATCATCTCCAATATGACTGAAGTGATACTTCCGTCTTGACATCACACCCAATACACTACGACTCTCTGATAAACCCAGAAATGGTGTACACAGAACCGGTTAAAGCCCTGTACCACCAAGACCAAAGTCTACCGATTATCGCAAGTATTAGCGATGCAAGTCTCAGGTTAAGACTATACACACCTACCTTGATTTCGGCCTCCATAGACACATAGTCATAATACCAATGGGATTCCGAGGGGTCTATCCAGAGCGAAGCTGTTTCCCGTACCATCGGTGTGAAACACGACCTCCTATCGCACTTGCATAAGTATCCAATACTTATATATATGAGAACTATGCCGTTGTGCCCTCACAACACGCACAAGTGCAATACTAGCCTATTCCGCATTATCGATGTCCAGTCTCGATAATACTCGGCTAGGGATATTTAATGATTAATCCTTCGTGGACTGATACTGTCTCATATCATCTCAATCCAGGAACTAATCATATGGACCTCTCTTCATTTATACATTTATAGTGATTTAATCACAAATGATGAGAGTGCAATTTCCTTGTCACATAGTTAATTTGTACAACAACACCGTGATCTGTACAAATAGTGACGCTATGGGTCATATTATCCAACAATCTCCCACTTGGCACATAGCCAGTCACTCGAGTGTCTAACACCCGAACTATGTACAATTCGCTCAAATTGCTGAGGAAAGGTTTTCGTCAGCGGATTTGCTTAATTATCGTCTGACGCGATTCACGATCATCACATCGCCACGATGTATGATCCGAACGAATCAGATGATATAGAAGTATATATCTGGATCGTCGATGAGACCTTTAATTCTTTAGCCTGTGCTGACGCCTAGCTCAGCTGCTAACAGAACTATATCTAATCTAATTAGATTTATTATCGATCCAAATGGCTTCTATTGCTGCCTCAGCTGCAGCAATAATCCGCATTTGTTGTTAATTCGGCAACAGTTATCTTGCTCGGAAGATTTCCAGCTACTGTCCCGTCCTTCAAACTTTATAGTACAGTATTTACCGGTTTGGAAACTTGCAGCAGTGATCCAGTCACTTCAAGTTCTCCTACTCCATAATTTAAGACAGCATCTTTAGTTCTCTCAGATACTAACAGATGTTCTTAATCTTCAATCCAGTGACTATCACTTGGATTGACCCGATTGTGACTCCATATGCTCAAAGCGTATGAGACACCAATACAAGTACATTTTAAATGTACAATTTCTCAGAGAGTGTTACCAACTCCAAATCTAGCCCAGTAGATCTTTATTCCTTGAATAAAGGTTGTTACTCCCCAGAATTCTACGGAGAATTTCTTATGAAAGCCAAGCTTTCACCGATTGTTTTATGGGAATTTCATCGTCAGTGCCCTCCCACTAACCTCCTTATATACACAAGAATTATTTCGTTTTGAGTCAAATCATAAACATTATGATTATTTCAAAACGTCAGTTCCAAGAACCTTATGCTTGCTTCAATCCAAACATGGATCGAATAACCCGCAAACCTTGTTTGTCGGTTATACAAAATCGTCAGGATGTGTGTAAACATCCTCCAAAAGGTTTCCTTTTCAGGAAAGCGATTTTGATTGTAACTGACATATTTCATAAATGAAATATACAGTTATCTACAAGCATCTTCAAAATGGATTTACCATGGCAACAGGTAAAAGGTTGAACCGTTATTAACACATGTTGATAACGATACCTTTTCGTCAAAAGCCTAGCTTTGTACGTTGGGTATGTTGCCTTCCATGTATGTCTTCCTTGAGAGACGTTTAATGTACCATAGGCACAATGCCTTGTGGTACAACAACTAGTATCCAAATATTGTTAAACATGGAATCCATTTTGGACTCATGGCACTTTGCCATAATAGGGAGGGAGTCGATACCTCGTATCACTTCCTCAAAACGTAGTCGGTGGATGTACCTTCATAAGATTGACATCTTTATGAGGTTAGATCAGAAACCCATACCCTAGGTCGTTTTCTGACTCTATCCGATCTACGAGTGTTCTTGTGTATTTGAAGATTAATGGTATAGATTCATCATAGATGAACTATTTGTGTTCCATTAGGACTTCGTGCCTTGAACAATATTACTCCGATTTTCATCGAGTATCACTATCCTCCCACTGACCACTGCATATCGGTATTCCTCTCAGGAAAAACCGCATGGTGAGCAACAATCACATTGTTCTCATGTGAGATTTATAAGTACTATACTTATGGTTTCCCTTAGGATAACCTATATTGGCACTTATCCAATTTGGGTCCTTAGTTTGGTATCATCCAAACGTTATGCCTGGCATACCCAAATTATCAGGAATGAGAAACCTTGTTTCTTCCCTGTTCATATCCTATATGATATCTGTCAAACAGATTTATATGGAACCTTATTCTAAATAAGTTTTGCACTGTTAGTACATATCCTATTGAAGGAAACAGTAGCTCAGAGCGACTCGTGATTAGCCTTATCATGTCTAACATGATTCGGTTAATTCGTTCGGACACACCGTCACTTTGACGTGTTTCGGGAGGAGTCCTCATTTGAAAGAATACTATACTCTTTCAAGTATATACGAAACTTACTGCTTAAGTATTTTCCATTACGGTCTTACCGTGCCGTGGTGGAATAATACTATAGCCGATCTGTTTGTCTATTTTGTGTCGAAACTCTAAAAGTTTCCGATTTGTGTTCTTCAAAGAAACACATAACCATAACGTGATGCCACATCCGTTAAGGTCACGAAATATTCATGTTCACATCTAGCCTAGCTAGATATGGGCCCACTAACTTCACCATGAATAGGGCTAACAGATCGGTGGCACTTACACTATTACCAAGTAAATAGTATTTTAGGTACTTTACCTAATAAACTAGATTCGCAGACCTTATTTGAATAGTCAAATCAGTCCTAGTACCACTCTTCAAAAGTGTGGATATACGAGTCTAATTAAATTGTGTCCTAGACAACAATGCCACAAATAAGTCTCTATTGATCAAATCAATTTGAGCTATTTATTTGTCAATTTTATGTTTGAGATTTTATTTATATTCAAAATATAAATTCTGTTATTTACATCTAATGTATTTATCTCAGTATCATCTTTATATAATAAAACACTTAATGTTCTATAATATAAAGGTTTTATCCATAACGGATTAAACACTGATATAGAGATAATGTCTCTAGTCAAACTAGTTACATTATAACAGTTTCTAATTTAAGTATATACCCGAAGGGTAGTTCCTAAACTTAGGTATCTACGGTCAAAACAGCGACTTTCTCCCGTTTCTTTCTGATTCGCAGATGAATCTCAGCTTGAAGTCAGTATCCTGCTCAAAGCAGATTCTGAATATCAATACATATATTTTATGTACCACACTAAGTATTTAAAATCTAATTTCAATACTAGCTGTGAACATAACTAAGACAAACATTTTCAAAGTAAGAGCCTTGCCCTTTCTTTAATTCCTTCGTGTCTGCCATATCCAAATGGTAGTCACTTTGGGATATGTCAATTATCTTTTCAATATTTCAGAAACCTTAGGCCAAGCCTTGGGTTTTTAGAATATTGAAAGGATGTGCACCTCGTGCTACATGCCCAATTGCAAACTTTGACTTTATATAATAGTCAATTAATTCTCCAAGAATTATAAATTGCAATTTTAATACTTCTTAAATCTAAAATTAGATTTATGACAAGTATATTAAATTAAGCATTAAAGTCATCATCACATAAATCTTCCAAAGATTTTATGCTCTACTTATCTTGCTTAATTTTGGGCTTAAGGTATAATAAGTTATTTTATCAAATAAAGTAACCTATTATTTATTCCCAATTTGAAAATTAAATCATTTAAAATATTTTAATCCCAGATTATATTTTAAATATCCAACTTTTCAATTTTATCTTGATTACAATAGTCCAACTATTTAATCAACGATTAGTGGTACTTTATATATTATAATGATTATAATAGTCCAACTATATAATCAAATATAATCCAAATTAATTAACCTCAATTACATTGATTACTATAATCCAATTATAAAATCAACTGTAAACTGAAATTAATTAATTCAAATATATTGATTAATATAATCCAATTATATATAATCAAGTATAATACAGTCCAACTGTTTATTAAAACAACAATTTAAATATTAGTCAACTAACATTTAATCTAATGACGAAATAATTTAAATGAGCGCGTATGGCGAGTAATTGAACGAGTATTGCAAATTCAATTCTTGCCTCCCACTATTTTTCGTCGAGCCTCTAACCCTCTGTCGAGTACTCGGGAAACCGTTTTCCTAGTGGGCTAGGATCCCGTTAAATATCACACAATCTTGACTTTGGCCAACAAATTGTATGATAATTAACTAGGTAGATCTCGAAGATCAATTGGATCTCATCCAACTCCTAGATCCAGTAGGTGGACATCCAAGTCCCAAACATATATTTATATATGCCTATACATCGAATGTATACCCTAACCTTTTTCCTCTGAATCAACTAGGCCTTGGCTTTGGCACAACAAACCTAGTGATCCCAGTCAAGCGCGGACCCATTGACATGGAAGCTTCGTAATCAATGTCAATGGACAAGAAGTGGTCTTGACTTTGGCCAACAAACCACAACTTGGACACGACACCGATATGGAACAAAGCCTCGTGATTAAAACACATCTTTGATGGACAAGGGCTTGACTTTGGCCAACAACCCCTGCCAATCTCGGATCTTGAGTAAGAATCACTCAATGGAAGGAAAAAACGCATGATATTTAACGAGGGTTTTTCGCGTGCAAATTGGCTACCAATTTAATTATCTTTGTTAAGGTCTCATCATCATACACCCTTAAACATGCATTCTAAACACATAATAAAGCGCATATGTAAAATAATAATGATATGCGGATGTATATTTTACATTGATCCTAGATCAAATCTCTCTCTCTTCTCTCTCCCGCTAGCTCTAATATTTCTTCTACCCGTTACACTACACTTCTAAAGAAACCTCATTTACATAGAGGGGAATAGGTGAGAAGAGAATACAAAGAAATAGGAGATAAGGCTGGACACGCAGGTCCAATTTAATAAATCAAATTTATTACAATTTCCAAAATCGCCCCACCCGACTAATATCCATCCGATATACATTATTCAAACATCACAACCATGTATTCATACAAGCATGTTATCAATCAATCAATCAAATTAATTAATCTTGATTATTAGTGATCATCCAATGTTCAAACAAAGATTTGATTTTGTTCGAGTCAAACTCGTATTGCGAACACGTACTCAAAGTACGATTTCTCAAATAAAATTAAATTACATGATTAAATCCAATTAATAATATATTTAATTTATTTAATTCATTATTTAATTCCAAATTAAATATTACACCTTTATTAACGAACCTTTACGACTTAAATTCCAAATTTAATCGCAACGGGTCTCAAAGCCCGATTAACATCTAATGTTTTATTTAATTAAAGTCCAATGGGCTTTTAATTAATTTCTATAAGGCGTGGACTTTTGGTCAACTCGGGTCAAACCGAACAACCAAAATCCAATCCGGGAGTTACCCCATAAGCCTTTAAATTATTTTGGCCCATTAGGCCCAATTAAATAATTAAGGTCCATTAAGTCATAATTGGACCTTTTGGATTCGGTTTTGGGCCTAATTGGATCCAACCAATTTTGCCTAAACCCAACTTTGTTACAACAAAGCCCAAAAGCCCAATTACAACCTAACAAGCCCAATTTCCAAAATCAAGCCCTAATTAATTAACTTATAAAATTCCAAATTTCACAATTAATTAACCTAAGTGTAATACACAATCAATTACCCAATTAACATTTCTAAACATCAATTAGCCTAATTAATCATGCACTTTAACATTAATAGTGTCCAACACAATTTATTAAAATCAAACCCAATTTACATGCTTTCAAGTCTCGGCAATTAGGGGTTTTTCAATTCGATTCGGTTTCAATCCAATTGAGTCCACAATCATAATTTACCAAATCAATTCAACTCATCCAATGAATCAAACAACAAAATCACAATGAATTTCATGTCCAATTGAATTCGGTCAACCCACTTTATAAAGGGAAAATTATTCCAAATCAAAATTCAATTCAATTGAACTTCAAAACAACATTACCCACTTGTTTTAAGTCATCCAATGATCAAACAAAACAAAATCACCAAGACATTAGGGTTATCCAATTTTCGGCCATGCCTCCAATTTGGGGAAAATTGATCCAATCCAATTTTCTTGAAATTGATCACACACAATCTCAATTAAACATGTTTTAAGCATACTTAAACATCCAATTTAATTAAAACATGCTCAAACACATTTTACCCAATTTCAAGTTACATGTTCAACCTAAAGAATTGGAGAAAATTGATCCAATCCAATTTTCTTGAAATTGATTATGCACAACATCAATTCAACCTCATTCAAGCATACTTAATCAACCAAATCAACCAAATCATGCTTCAATTGATTTTACCCAATTTTTCATGCCCAAAATTTAGGGAAAATTGAATCCAATCCGATTTCATGAAATTGATCATGCACAATCTCAATTAAACATCATCCAAGCATGCTTAAATAATCAATTTAACCAAAACAAGTCAAAATCGATTTTGCCCAAAATAAACCCTAACTTTTTTCATGCTTGATAATAGCTCATGATACCATTGTTGAGTGCAAATCAAGTCCCAAAGATCACAATAGCATAAAAACTGAGTATGAACACATCAAAGGAGTAAGGCGGAATCATACTCACATTGATGGGTTTTGATGAAATGAAGAACACAAGCTTCAAGCTTCTCAAACTCGCGGTAATGGAGCTCTTGTGTGCTGGACTGCTCGGTTTGGGGGTGTCTTCCTCTCCAGATTCGGCCATGCATGGACTCCATGGAAGCTCAAAGCTTCAAGCTCAAAAAATAAATCCAAGCTCATGAAGACACTTCCCTATCACCTATGTATCACTCATGGTGTGCTAGCACTAAGTCTTCTTCAATTTGCTTCTCAAAAATTCGGTGAAACAAGAAGAAACTTTTTTAAGCAAAAAATCGGCTTGAAGCCGTGAAGGAGAAGAGAGGAAAAGAGAGAAAGAGGAAGACCGTGTCTTGCATGTGAGAGAGAGAAAAGATTTAATATATTATTTATTATTTACCAAGTAAATTAAATAAAACATATATATTACTTTTATTCAAAAGTCAAAAAAAAATAAAAGCAATAAAGATTTCCATCATTTCTACTTTTTACTTTAAGTCACATCACATCACTTTAATAAAGTGACATGTTGTCAAGTCACATCACTCAAAGTGACAAGTGATTTGACAATTGATGCGACTAGCGATTTGACGCTTGATGTGACTTGCGTTCCGCGCTCGAATTCGAAATGCGAATGCGCTCGCAATCACTCTCGGGCTCGGGTTCGCTAATTCCAAATTAACGAATTTTCCGTCGCGTCGTAATTAAATGATTACGCCTAGCGAAATCACTATTCACGTCGCTTACGAATTATTTCTAAATTAATTCGTTCGCCCGAATAAAATCCAATTTCAATTCCGCGTCGAAATCTAATTTCGATTAATATATCGAATATATTAATTTTACCGATTAATTCCAAATTAATCGTTCTCTCTCTTTAACGATATTTTATCCGAGATAAAATATCTCCGTAATTAATCCCAGATTAATTTTCTCTCTCATCGAATTAATCCCAGATTAATTCTATCTCTCTCTTCTAATTAATCCCAGATTAATCAAAGTGCGAGTCATACGTCATCGGTGAATCTTCAGGAACCGACCCATGAGATCTCCGGATATGTTGGTAGTAAATACGGTCGTCGGATAATCCGAACACGTAAGTACCTCGTACTACGTTTATACCGATTTACAAGACAAGGTTGGCTTCTAGAAAAGCGTCATGCCTACCCAATTCTCCAGAAATATTCTTACAGGAATATATAGATCTGTATCAAGCGTAGTATACCGTAGTATTGTGTATATCGGCCCAGTATCGGATAGTCACATGCTAGGGCTGGGACTGGATAAGTGTCTGCCCCGTCCGAAGCACATGTCGGATGTCTGGTAACTAGTCTCTATAATCGGATATTTATGACCTGGTCACAATATCCCGATTGGTTGCGCAACACTTAAGAGCACTAGTACCGTATCCTGCGTGACATCATCTCCAATATAACTGAAGTGATACTTCCGTCTTGACATCACACCCAATACACTACGACTCTCTGATAAACCCAGAAATGGTGTACACAGAACCGGTTAAAGCCCTGTACCACCAAGACCAAAGTCTACCGATTATCGTAAGTATTAGCGATGCAAGTCTCAGGTTAAGACTATACACACCTACCTTGATTTCGGCCTCCCATAGACACATAGTCATAATACCAATGGGATTCTGAGGGGTCTATCCAGAGCGAAGCTGTTTCCCGTACCATCGGTGAAACACGACCTCCTATCGCACTTGCATAAGTATCCAATACTTATATATATGAGAACTATGCCGTTGTGCCCTCACAACACGCACAAGTGCAATACTAGTCTATTCCGCATTATCGATGTCCAGTCTCGATAATACTCCGACTAGGGATATTTAATGATTAATCCTTCGTGGACTGATATTGTCTCATATCATCTCAATCCAGGAACTAATCATATTGACCTCTCTTCATTTATACATTTATAGTGATTTAATCACAAATGATGAGAGTGCAATTTCCTTGTCACATAGTTAATTTGTACAACAACACCGTGATCTGTACAAATAGTGACGCTATGGGTCATATTATCCAACAAGAATTAATCTGGGATTAATTACGTCGAGAATTTATCTGGGATTAAATTTGTCGAGATGAGAGAACGCGATTAATTTGGAATTAATCGGTAAAATAAATTTAATAGTGAAATTCGATTTCTCTATTTAATTTAGTTAATTGGGCTAAAATAATATATTAGATATATTAATTGAAATTGGATTTCAATGCGAAATTAAAATTGGATTTTAATTCGTACGAACGAATTAATTTGGAATTAAATTACGAGCGACTTTCGTAATAATTTTACGATGCATTATTATTTAATTAAATTGGATTTAATTATGTCGCAACGGAAAATTCGTTTAATCGGATTAAACGAACCCGAGCCCGAAGTGTGTTGAGCAAGCCCACTTGAATTTTGAATTTAAAAGTGGGGCCCACCAACTTACATCAACTTGACACTTGACTTACATCAAGTAGTCATAAGGGTGAAGGAAGTTGTCGGCTATTATAAATATGGCATTTTATTACACAAACACAAGTCAACTTAAGTGATATGTTTTGGAAACAAAAATCACTATTCAGTCTCTCCTCCAAGCCTCCAAAACCGTGAGCTTTATCCTCTCCCCATGAAATTTTGTTGCAAAATTTCTACTTTCTAGCACATTAAGGAGTCAAAAGAAGGTGATAGGGAAACTCATCATTGAGTTTGGAATAACAAAGAAAGCTTGGAGCTTCCGAAATACAAAGAAAAAGTCTTGAAACTCATCCGATCAATGTGAGTATTTCAGCAACTCTCTTTGATTTATTAACACACAAATCATCTTAGAGATCCTTGGCATGTTCTAGTAACACTAACAATGGTATCAGAGCGAGATCTAAGCTTGATTTGAACCTAGGGTTTATATACTTTAATTTGGGATTTTTTGGCTTGGAGCTTGATTTGCCTAAATTGATGGTTGGGTTATGTTTATATGATGTTGAATTGGATTTGTACATTGTTGGAATTGAGAAAAATTGATTAGATCGAAAATCCCCAATTCCTTAGCATGGCCGAATTTATGCCCTAGTATTGCTCATGGTTAATTTTGAAATTTTACAATTAGATATGTTAATTGGCATGAAATGTATGTTAGATGTTGATTTAATTGGATTGAAATCAAATTGCATGATAATTTCTATGCCTTTGCCGTGAGCTATATAGCATGTTTTAGAATTGATTTTACTTCAATTTATGTTGGACATTAAATGGAAATATTGAGCATGATTAATTTGATTAATTAGTGTTTTGGAAACATTAGATTAGTTGATTAATTATGTTAATTACACTTGAATTGGATTAATATGTAATTTGGAATAATGTATTAATTTAATTGTTGTAATTAGGCTTAATGGGCTTGTTTGGGCCAAGTTTGGTTTAGGACAATTGGGCCGAAAACCATTTCCATAAAGTCCAAATATGACAATTGAGCCTTTAAATAACTTATTTGGTTCTAATGGGCCTAAATTGATTTTTAGCATAGGGTGATTCCTAATTGGGCCTTGGCATCTTGGGTTTGATCCATAATGGCCAAAGCCCATGCCTAAAGAATTAATTAAAAGCCCATTGGACTTTAATTAAATAGTATTTGATACTAATTGGGTCTTTGAGACCCATGAAGATTGGATTTGAAATCCAAGTCTAAAAGGCACTATTAAAAGTGTAATTATTTAATTTGGAATTAAATATGAATTAGTATTGGATATAATTTAAATTGGATTTAAAATTATAGTTCGATATAATTCAAGAATATGTACTTTGAGTATTTATTCTTAAACGAGTTGGACTCATGCAAATCAAATCGTTGTTTGAACATTGGATGATCATTAATTCAAAGATTAATTAATTGGATTAGATTAATTGAATACATTCTTTGTGTGAATACTTGGATGTATTGTATGAATAATGTACATCAGATGGATATTAGAAGGGTGAGGGCAATTTTGGAAATTATTGTAATAAATTTAGAATTTATTAAATTGGACATGCGTGTCCAGCCTATTATCTCTTTTCTCATTGTATTTCTCTTCTCACCAATTCCCCTCAATTTAAATCAGGTTTCTTTAGAAGTATTATGTAATTGGGTAGAAGTATGAATATTGCTAGCGGAGAGAGGAAAGTGAGAGATTTGTTCTAGGAACAAAGTTTGTCATATATCCATCCGCATATCATTATTAATTTATTTTGCGCCTTATTATGCTTTTAGAATGCATGCTTAAGGGTGTATGATGAGACCTAATCAAATATAATAAATTGGTTGCCAATTTACGCAAAAACCCTCAATCAAATATTAAGCGTTTTCCTTCCATTGAGTGGTTCTCTCTCAAGATCCAAGATTGGCATTGGTTTGTTGGCCTAAGTCAAGATCAATGTCTATCGCGGATGTGTTTGAACCACGAAAGCTTTGTTCTATATCACATGTCTTGGGCGGTTGTGACTTGTTGGCCAAAGTCAAGGTCACTTCTAGTTCATCGACGTGGATTACGAAGCTTTCCCACTATCAATGGGTCCCGCTTAACTGGAATCATTAAGCTTGTTGAGCCAAAGCCAAGGCTTAGTTGATTCAGAAGAAAATGTTAGGAAATATATTGGATATATTTACATATATTGGATATATGTTTCGGACTTGGAGGTCCACCTACTGGATCTAGGAATTAGATGGGATCCAATTGATCTTAGAGATCTACCTAGTTAAGTTTCATACAACTTATTGGCCAAAGTCAAGGTTGTGTGTTATTTAACGGGATCCTAGCCCACTAGGAAACTAGGTTTCCCGAGTACTCCACAAAGGGTTAGAGGCTTCCCGAAAATAATGGGAGGCTAGTATTAAATTTACAATTTCGTTTAGATACTTGCCAATACGCGCTCTTTTATTTTATTTATCGTTGTTATAAATATATTAGTTGGACTAATATTTAATATTGCTTTTGTTGAACAGTTAGACTGTACAACACACTACTTCATTTGTAGTTGGTTATATAGTTGAACTATAGTAATCATTACATTTGATTGTACCTGAAATCATTGATTGGGTAGTTGGACTATAGCAATCAATATAACTGGAAAGATAAGCGTCAAAGTACATAATCATAGGTGAAAAATGTCTATAACGACACAATTTTCCATATTGGAAATGAATATCAAGATAGTCCTAGGAGCTGAGAAGTTACTCTATTGGATAGAGAAACCTCTTGGGCCTGAGCCCGGAGTTGAGCAAATAGTAGAACATGAGCTTTAGAAGACTCATCGTGATGATAACTTTAATGCTCAATATGTCATGCTTGCTGCAATGACACCTTAATTTCATCGTCAGAACAAAGGATTGGATCCTTATAGTATGATGTTGAAATTGAAGGATCTTCACAGATCTAATCTTAGATCTCAGAAGTACGAATTGAAAAAGGAAGCTCTTTCAATCGTATATGTCATAGGGTACATCTGTCGAGCACTAGGTGTCACAGATGATTACTGACATCGAATAGCTAGGTTAGCTGGGCATTACCTATGAGGCCGAGACTTCCATATATTTGATCTTATAGTCTCTACCCGAAAGCTGGGGCGGGTTCATCTTGAAACAAGAGAAAACTCTTGGAGAGTTAATGGCTATGCTCAATGAAGCAAAGCCAGAGCTTCCAAAAGGGCAAGAAGCGCAAGGCGCATCTTACTTCGATATCTCAGAAGGCCAAGGCTTGGCCGAAGGCTTCTGGGGGTGTGAAAAAAGGGCAAATGAAAAATCATCACAGTCTTCTGGGAAGACAAAGGACATATCCCAAGATGTCTGCCTAAACTATGGAAAACGGGGTCACTAGAAGCGTGATTACCGTATGGACAAGGCAGACATGAAGGAAGTGCGAGCAAGGCTCCGACTTCAAGAATATTTGTTATTATAATAAACGTGTCCACTACTAGTTTTAAAATTGGATTTTGATACTGGATGTGGTACATACATATGTACTGATGTGCGGGATCTGCTGACTAGTAGGAGACTGGCTTCAGATGAGATCGAACAGCGAGTCAGAAACGGGACGAGAGTCGCTGTTTTGGCCGTGGGAACCTAAGTTTTGGAACTGCCCTTTGGGCATGTACTTAAATTAGGAAACTGTTATAATGTACCTAGTTTGACTAGAAATATTATCTCTATATCTAGTTTAACCCGTTGCGGGTATACCTTTATGTTCCAGAACACTGGGTGTTTTGTTTATAAAGAAGATATTGAGATATACACATTAGATGTGAATAACAATATTTATATTTTGAATATAAACAAATCTCAAACATATAACATGACAAACAAATGGCTCAAACTGAATTAATCAGATGAGACTTATTTGTGGCATTGTTGTCTGGGACACATTAACAAGACTCGTATATCCGCACTTTCGAAGAGTGGATACTTGGACGGATTTGATCCTAATTCAAATGAAGTCTGCGAATCTTGTTTATTAGGAAAATTGCTTAAAACGCCTTTTAGTGGTAAAGGGTGTACGTGCCACCGAGCTGTTTACCCCTTGTTCATGGTGACGAATGTGGGCCTATGTCTAGCTAGGCTAAAGGTGGTTATGAATACTTCGTAACCTTTACGGATGTTGCATCGCGTTATGGTTATGTGTATCTTATGAAACACAAATCGGAAACTTTTGATAAAATTCAAAGAGTTTCGACACGAAGTAGAAAAACAGATGGGCAAAAGTATTAAGATATTACGGTTGGACCGCAATGGAAAATACTTGAGCAATAAGTTTCTCGATTACTTGAAAGAGTATGGTATTCTTTCACAGTGGACTCCTCCCGGAACACCTCAATTGAGTGGTGTGTCCGAACGGAGAAATTGAACTTTGTTGGACATGGTAAGGTTAAATGATGAGTCGCTCTGAGCTACCAATTTCCTTCTAGGGATACGCATTGAACAATACAATACTTATTTTGAATAAGGTTCCATCAAAGTCTGTTGGACAGACTCCGTATGAAATATGGTCAGGAAAGAAACTGGGTTTCACATTCCTGAAGATTTGGGAATGCTGGGCATATGTTTGGATGATACCAAACTACAACCTAAATTGGATAAGTGCCCATTATGTAATTGGTTATCCTAAGGAAACTAATTCCACAACTCACAAGAGAACAAAGAAATTTGTTGCTCTCCATGCGGTTTTCCTTGAAAGAGGAATTCCTAAATGCAGTGGCAAGTGGGAGGAAAGTGAAACTCGATGAAAATCAGAGTGATACTATTCCAGGCACTGATCCCTCACGGAACACGAACAGTTCATCAGGTATGAGACTGTTCCATAATCTTCTTATACATAAGAACCGCGTAGGTCGGATAGAGTCAGAAAACAACCTGAAAGGTATGGGTTTCTGATCTCACCTCATGTGGATGTTAATCTTATTGAGGATAATAAACTGACTATATATGAGGAAACGATACAAGGTATCGACTCCGGTTTATGCAAAGTGCCATAAAGTTCGAAATGGATTCCATGTATACCAACCAAGTTTGGATATTGGTTGATGTACCAGAAGGCATTGTGCCTATTGGTAGTAAATGATTCTTCATGGTGAAGACACACATGGATGGCAATATACAAACGTACAAAGCTGGGCTTGTAGCAAAAGGGTATCGTCATCAACATGGTGTTGATTACGACGAAACCTTTTACCCGTTGTCATGATTAAATCCATTCGGATAATGCTTGCTAATGCTGCATATTTCGATTATGAAATATGGTATACGGACATCAAAACCGTTTTCCTTAACGGAAACCTTTTGGAGGATGTTTACAACATCCTGATGATTTTGTCATGCCGAAACATGCAAACAAGGTTTGCAAGTTAAATCGATCCATTTATGGATTGAAGCAAGCATTGTGTTCTTGGAACCAACGTTTTGATGAGATCATAATGATATATGGTTTCATTCAAAACGAAGATGATTCTTGTGTATATAAGAAGGTTAGTGGGAGCGCACTGACAATGATTGTCCTATTTGTTGATGATGTATTGCTTCTTAGCAATGACATTCCCATATTAAAATCGGTGAAAGCTTGGCTTTCGTTAAAATTTTCCATGAAATACTTGGGAGAGGCAACCTTTATTCTAGGAATAAGGATCTACTCGGATAGATCTAAAAGTGTTGGCACTCTCCGAGAACCCGTACATTGAAAAATATGTACGTGACCTGGTGTCTCATTTTCTTTGAGCATGTGGAGTCACAATCAGACCGATCCAGGTGATGGTCACTGGATTGATGTTAAGAACATCCTTGAGTATCTTAGACGAACTAATGATGCATTCTTAAAACATGGAGAATGAGAACTTGAAGTGACTAGGTTCACCGTTGTAAGTTTTCAAACCGATAAAAACGACTTTAAGTCGCAATCAGGGTACGTAATTTTGTTTGAACAACGGAATAGTGAGATGGAAATCTTCCAAGCAAGATACTGTTGCCAATTCAACAAAAGCGGATTATATTGCTGCAGTTGAGGCAGCAGAAGAAGTATTTTGGATCTATAAAATTCCTAATTAGATTAGGAAGTAGTTTTGTTAGCAGCTGAGCTAGGCTACAACACAGGCTAAAGAATTACGGTCTCATCAACGATCCAAGTATGTACTTCGACGGTTTTATCTGATTCGTGAGATCATACATCGTGGTGATGTGATGATCGAATAAATCACATCAGATGATAACCTTGTAAATCTGCTGGCGAAAGTGATATCTCAGCATAAGCATGAGCGACCCGTACATAGTTCAATTGTCGGACACTTGAGTGATTGGCTATAGGCCAAGTGGGAGATTGTTGGACAATTATGACCCATAGCATCACTATTTTGTAAAGGACATGGTGTTCTTATACAAAATTAACTATGTGACAATGGAAATTGCTCTTTTATCATTTTATAATTAGATTACTCGGATATATAAATGATAAAAGTCTTTATGATTAGTTCTGGATTAATAAGATATGAGACAGTATTAATCCACGAAAGGTTTAATCATTAAATATCCCTAGTCGTAGTATTATCGAGACATCGATAATGCGGAATAGACCAGTATTGCACTTGTGCGCGTTATGGAAGCTTAACGGCATAGTTCTCATTTATTTAAGTATTGTATACTTATGCAAGTGTGATAGGAGGTTTTTTTTGCCGATGGTACGGGAACAGCTTCGCTCTGGATAGACCCCTCAGAATCTCATTGGTAGTATGACTATGTTTCTATGGGAATCCGAATCAGGGTAGGTGTATTTGGTCTTAACCTGAGATTTGCATCGCTAATACTTGCGACAATCAGTATGCTTTGGTTTTGGTCGTCCAGGGCTTTAACAGGTTCTGTGTACGCCTCTTCTGGGTTTACTGAGAATCGTAGTGTATTGGGTGTGATGTCAAGATGGAAGTATCACTTTAGTCATATGGAGATGATGATCACGTAGGGTATGGAACTAGTACTCTTAAGTACTGCAGTCGTCGGGATAATATGACTAGGTCATGATTATCCGATTATAGAGACTAGTTGCCAGTGATTCGATATATGCTTTGTACGGGGCAGACACAATTCCAGCCCCAGGCCTAGCATGTGACATCCGATATTGGATCGTAATACGCAATACTTAGTATGCTACGCCTGATAAAGATTATATATTCCTTTAAAGAATATTTCTAGAGAATTGGGTAGGCACAGTGCTTTACTAGAAGCCAACCATGTCTTGTAAATCGGTAAGAACGTGGTACCGGGTACGCACGTGTTCAGATAGTCTGATGACCGTATTTACTGCCAACATATCCAGGGATCTCTTGGGTCGCTTCCCGAAGATTCACCGATGAGATTTGACTCGAACAGAATTAATTTGGGATTAATTATGAGAGAGAAAATTAAACTGGGATTAATAACGGCAAGAATTAATCTGGGATTAATTATCAGAGAAAGAATTAATCTGGGATTAATTGGGTCGAGAATTTATCTGGGATTAAATTCATCGAGAGGAGAGAACGCGATTAATTTGGAATTAATCGGTAAAATAAATTTAATAGTGAAATTGGATTTCTCTATTTAATTTATTTAATTGGGCTAAAATAATATATTAGATATATTAATTGAAATTTGATTTCAATGCGGAATTAAAATTGGATTTTAATTCGTGCGAACGAATTAATTTGGAATTAATTTATGAGCGACTTTCGTAATAATTTTGCGATGCATTATTATTTAATTAAATTGGATTTAATTACGTCGCAACGGAAAATTCGTTTAATCGGATTAAACGAACCCGAACCCGAAGTGTGTTGAGCAAGCTCACTTGAATTTTGAATTTAAAAGTGGGGCCCACCAACTTACATCAACTTGACACTTGACTTACATCAAGTAGTCATAAGTGTGAAGGAAGTTGTCGGCTATTATAAATATGGCATTTTATTACACAAACACAAGTCAACTTAAGTGATATGTTTTGGAAACAAAAATCACTATTCAATCTCTCCTCCAAGCCTCCAAAACCGTGAGCTTTATCCTCTCCCCATGGAATTTTGTTGCAAAATTTCTACTTGCTAGCACATTAAGGAGTCAAAAGAAGGTGATAGGGAAACTCATCCTTGAGTTTGGAACAACAAAGAAAGCTTGGAGCTTCCGAAATACAAAGAAAAAGTCTTGAAACTCATCCGATCAATGTGAGTATTTCCGCAACTCTCTTTGATTTATTCACACACAAATCATCTTAGAGATCCTTGGCATGTTCTAGGAATACTAACAGATGATAAGCATGAAGTAGTGTGTCATGAGATGATGACACACTCGTATGTGTGTGCTTGATGTTGAGTATGAAATTGTGGTAAGTGATGATGATAATAAACACGTAAGTTGGTAATATTGAGCTAGGCCAAATGGTTGGCTACAGTGACAATGCCAAATTAAACATTTTATATATAGATAGTTTTGGGCATTTCGAGTACCTAAATCGGCTACGCCGAAATATCCCATCTATATTAGCATGAGCAATTTATAACATGAACACAACATAGCATGTCATAAGCATGTCATGTAGTATTATCAGCTAAGTCAAGTTAAACAGCATGTCCATGGATTCACGAATCATGTTTAGTGTCCCTAGTTAGAGTATGCTAACCATACTTGAACATAGGTTCGGTTAGTCAATTCGCATGAATCTATCCTTCAGCATTCAGGTACACTGACAGCGGACATCAAACTTGGCTAACGCTTTAAATGCTAAAAAAAGTCTTAATTCAAAACAAATTAGTAAATATCAATTTGAGAAAATGGTCCACTCACTGATTTGGAATCTGGATGGTACTACTTTGTTTCACTGAAGGAAGTTGCAGTTCCTACGATGATCTATAATTGATAAATTTAATTAGTATACAAGTCATGAATTATGCTTGTAATATGACATAATGCGTGTATATGCGCTGATACGAAAACCCTAGGGTGGCCTCTAACATTCTAAATTGCAATTGAAATTAAATGAAACTTTTTTTGTTACGTGTCGCGATGCCAGGTCAGGAGCGTCGCGACTCTAGGTCGGGAGCGTCGTGACGTCCATATCAGCAGACTCGGGCAGAGAGCATTTCCTGATTCGCGTCGCGATCCCAAACACTGAGTGTCGCGACTTCCACAAGACCACTGAGTCTTCCACATGACTGATCCAAGTCTTCCACACGACCGACCTGATCCTTCCACACAAGCGACCCGAGTCTTCCATACGACCGACTCTTCCACACGACCGACCTTAAGCAAACACATAACCGACCCGAGGTAGAGGGTATGTTCAGCGTGACTCCCACACACACCGACCCGAGGTAGAGGGTGTTCACATGTTCGGCGTGACTCCCACAAGCACCGACCCGAGGTAGAGGGCATTCACATGTTCGGCATGACTCCCACACGCACCGACCTGGGGTAGAGGGTATTTTCATGATCCGCATTGCGACGTCAAGTGTTGAGCGTCGCGACGTCCACACGCCCAGACCAGAAATAGAAGGCATCTCCAAACTCAGCGTCGCGACGCTATCCCATACGTGTCGCGATGCTGGCCTGAATCCAGGCCAATATTCAACTCTCCACTTCCAAATTCCAAAATACAATACCAACACCCTACATTATGTCCTTTATACTAGCACTTCTTTGAACTTTAACATCCATACATTTTATACCAGTATTCCACCATCAAAGCACTCTCTAACCTTAATTTAACTCAATATCTAGAATTTCATAATTTTGGGCATTTCTTAATAAAATCAATTTCCTATTTCATTATCCACATTGAAAAATCATTAGTATGGCATCAATACTAATATAGCATTACTTCATCAAAACTCTACAATCCAAGTTTTGGGTCAAGATTCCTTACCTTGAATCATGCTTCTTCTTCTCCATAAGAGTCCACAAGCCTTCCTTTCTCCTTTCTGAACTTGGTTTGTTTTGGATTCTCTTCATTCTTCTTCAAGATTTCTTGTGAAGTTGCAAACCTTTCTTTCTCTCTTTTTCCCTTCTCACGTTTTCTTCATCTTCTCAAATATTAAAGATGAATGAATATTGTGTCCTATTTATAATAGGGGCCAATGACTTTTATTTCTATTCTAGATTAGTTTGGTTCTTTCTAGAGGAGTTTAGGGACTTGGAAGATATTTAGAGTTATTGGGCCAAAATGAAAAGAGTCATGGCCTTTTGGGTTGGAAGGGAAATCTCTTTTTATTTCTTATTTTCGTTACAATGTGTAGGGTCTGGAGAAATGGCCAAATTCGACGTAGTTCTGTTCAAAATTTGGAAATAGATTCAGCAGAAAAGTTATAGATTTACGTCTTAGCTTTTCGGCGATATAAAGTTCATAAAATCAAAGATCGTATGAGAAAGTTATGACCCAAATATTAAGGGCTGTCCGGAATAGAATATAAACTAAATTCAGTATCGGAACTGCGGGGAATTTATCTAATGTCCAAAAAGTAATTTCACCAGCTCAAACACGTTTGAACATGATTTATATTATGTATTACACCATCTATAACATAGTAGTCATTGTAGTAGTGGTCACAATTACCGGGGTGTAACAGGGCTGTTCATGAAAGCGGATACATTAAAAATGGTACTGAAACATTGGAAAAATTATTCTGAACTATTGGAAAGGGTTAAAAGGATTTTAAATCCATTAATAAATGATTATGTGCATAATAAAATACCGTTCATGAGCTAAATCACCATAATAGATATGTTATGATAACTGGGGTGTTACAATATATATGTCTCTGTGTGTGTTAAAAAATTTTAAACTTTCTCATCGCGTCACATGACACTAATATCTACAATTAAATTTTTTTATTACATATTATATAAGAATAAATATTATAATCTTTTATTAAAATAAAAAAATATATGTGGCACATAATCTCTACTTTTTATTATTAAATTATAATATTAAAATAAGATATTATTAAAATATAAAAACCTATTACAATATAAAAATATTATCTCCTATTAAAATAAGAAACCTAAACAGTAGCCGCCCATAAAACCTAGCCAATTTTTTGGATTTCGACTATATTATTATTTGTTCTTTTATTTTAAAATATTTCTATAAAAAAAATTTATTTCACGATTTTTTTATTATTTATTATGTTTCAGGATGTAGAATCTGACTATTAGCTCTTCCATTGAGAAATTATTTGAGAACTGAGAGATAAAAGAATGAGATATAAATATTATGTGTAAGTAAATCAATTTTCTCATTTAAACTATAAAACCGATAAGGTCCGGAACATTTACAAAATCAATACCTAAAATATATATTCAATCCGCACAAAGTATGGCCATGTGTTAGTATGATTAAAGTTAAATGAAACACGTATTGCAAGTTAGATTTTTTTTGTTAATTAGTATAAGAAGTTTCGATTCTGTACTGATACGCTTGGGGTTAGAGTGTTACGTGCAAGATATCCAAAAATTTGAATGAATGTAAACTTCTTTATTACATTATTTTCTCCTTTCTTGTGTCACTCAGATGAGAAATCTCCATATAATTGACACGCCAAATGCTAACCAACAAAAACAACATTGACTCAATTTGCATATATAGCTTGCTGCATTATTTTTCCTTTGTTTCAAGAAAAGAATTGCTTCATACATTTTGAACTTCTAGTGGATATGGATACCCTGTTCGCGATCATGTAATTAAAATCGTGATGTACGTGAAGATTTTCAATGAGCTAAATTATAGCTCGGGTAAACCCTAATACTAAACAAAATGTTCCTTGGCCTTTTTGAAATGTTAATTCTACTTAATAATTATTACCTACTAGTTATATTACAATGTAAATTAAGGCTAAATTATGTCGGTGCCAGTTATTTCCGCTGGTAAAATCTCTTAAATTAAAATAATAGATCTTGTATTTGAACTCTATTCACATGAGTGGAGATAGAATTTTATTATTATCATCATCATTCTAGGTTTAAATTATAAAATAAAAAGAAAAACTACAAAATAATAACTAGCCTCACCTAACTCTGTATATATATATTTGATTATGCGTACCTAAAGGAATACATAGAATCAAATTCAAACTCATAGTTTATTTGTTCAACTAGATTTTATCTTTGGATATCAACATGATGAATCTTGAAGTTAAAGTAATCTCAACAGAGATAATCAAACCATCTTCTCCAACTCATCAACACCTTCGCCATTACCAACTCTCATTTCTTGATCAAATATCTCCCCCAGTCTATAACCCTTTGGTTCTCTTCTACCCTGCTGATAAAATCAACAACAATACAGAAACACTCAGCGATGTCATTAAACAATCCTTATCTCAAGTCCTTACTTGCTTTTATCCTCTGGGAGGACGCATCAAGAACAATCTTTTCATCGACTGCAACGATGAAGGCATCCCCTTCAAGAAGGCTAAAGTCAAGTGCCAACTTTCAAATCTCCTTCAAAATCCAAACCCTAATGAACTCAACAAACTACTCCCATTTGCCCTAGCTGATGCGGGAGAGCTTCCCGTTGGTATCCAATTTAACGTGTTTGACTGCGGGGGTATTGGGCTCAGTGTCTGCATTTCTCACAAAGTTGGAGACGCTCAATCATTTTTGACGTTTGTGAAAAGTTGGGCAGCTACTGTTCGTGGGGAGAAACACACTGTGCGTGTAGAGTTTGTATCAGCAACACTCTTTCCGCCCAAGAACAGTTTAGGGTTTGAACCAAGCACCGGTATCACTAAAGACAATATTGTAACAAAGAGGCTCGTGTTCTCTGCACCCAAAATTGAAGAAATAAAATCGAAATATACCGAAAAACGCCCATCACGGGTCGAGGCCTTATCAGCCTTCATCTGGACCCGCTTCATTGCCGCAACAAAGCCATCACAAAAAACTACTGATCAAAGATTTTACACAATCACTCATGCAGTGAATCTACGTACAAAAATGGATCCTCCATTGCCGGATTATTCTTTTGGGAATCTGTATCGAACGGCGGTAACGATTCCGTGCATGGATAATGACGAGGAGCGTTATGGTCTTATTATTATAAGCCAGATGAGAGACTCGTTACGTAAGATTGATAAAGAGTATGTGAAAAAGCTGCAAGAGGGCGATGGGCATTTGGGTTTGATAAGAGATAGAGCTGAGAAATTCGTTAGAGGGGAGCTGGTTTCGTTTAGCTTCACTAGTTTATGCAGGTTTCCTTTGTATGAGGCTGATTTTGGTTGGGGGAAGCCTGTGTGGGTTGGCTCTGCCTGTTTGAGTTTCAATAACCTTGTGGTGTTCATGGACACTGTATCTGGTGATGGAGTTGAAGCATGGATTCATTTGAAAGAGGATGATATGGCTAAGTTTCAAGTTGATGAAGAGTTGCTCACATTTGCTGCTTAAACGTAACTATATATGGGTGCTTTCTTGCTTGTTTGAATTGTAAGGATTGTTTTTGCTTTTGTTATGGTTCTCTTAATTACTTTGTTAGGGCAACTTGATATTTTTTTAACCCAATTATTATATAGCCATACTCGACCAAATTATTATGCTTTTGCTATTCTTAGAATTAATTGAAATTATTAACAACATTTTGCTTGAATTTTTATCTCCCTTTTATAACGAAAACATTTTTCAAAAATATGTTTTGAAATATGAATACCCTTTCACCACTTTACTATGTCTCGTATAGGAGTAATTCTTTGGTGGAACGGAGACACGAGTGACGTGGTATCACCAACTAATTAGTAAATGACATGTATGATTTAATATCCATCTTTTTAGTTATATTTTAATATTTTAACATGCGTGACAATGAATTATTGGATTGTTACACGGATGACGTGGTATCTCCGTTATATGGTAAATTTTCTCCTCACATAGAAATTATGCAAGGCTTAGTGACTTACATATCACTGCAATAAAAAATGGGTTTAGTAACACTAAAACAGTGTTAATAAAGGTTTTTGCTGCTCCAGTCACAGAAATTTTGGTCTCAGTAATTATTCTCACATTAGTATTATTATCATATTGTCACGATCAAGTGACTAATTTACTGATGTTATGATATCACTAACTTATTGACGCAATGGCATCACTTATGTATGGACACAATAGGTTGCTAGGTCTCTCAAAATCCAATTACATAGACAAAGTTCTTAAAAGATTTAAGTTTGAGGATTCAAAGAAGGTTTACATACCCATTCGATATGGAGTCAACCTCTCAAAAGAGTCGTGTCCTACAACTCCTCAAGATGTTGAACGTATGAGATGAATCCCATACTAATCCACTACATGATCCATTGTGTATATATGCTATGCCACGTATAAGGCTTGATGTCTCTTATGCTCAAAGCATTGTAAGTAGATATCAGGCGAGTCCTGATGAGGATCATTAGACGATGATTAAAACAAACCTTAAGCACTTGCGAAGGATTAGGGATGTTTTTTTATCTATAGAGAAAGTTCTAATCTAAAAGTGCTTGGATTCGGACCAATAAGGATGATAGTAAATCAAAATTGGGATTTTTGTTTACTCTTAATAAAGGGCTTTCAATTGGAAGGGTTTGAAAGCAAAGGAAGTTGTTTTGATCAAGAAATTCAACATGGATATTAGGGTGATTCCTAGAATCACCAATGGTTGTGAAAATACTGCAACTATTACACAATCTAAGGAATCAAGATTTCATCAGCAGTCCAAACATGTACATAGGCATTGCCACCTCATTCGAAAGATCACCGGGCGTAGAGGTGTGAAGACTGAGAAGATATTCATTAAAGAGAACTTAATAGGTTCTCTTATAAAAGCACAGACCCATTAGAAGTATGACAAGCATATTACTTCATTTGGTGTGAAGAGACATGGTAAATGACTCTAGTGTAAGTTGGAGATTATTAGTAGCATGTCCTAAATCCATTGGATTATGACTGTAATGTTATTTTGGAAAACTTTTATTGAATTAATAAAATAGAACTTATTTATCACCTAAGTCTTTTATATATACCTTATTTGTTATCTTGTATGATAAAGCCCTTGGAGTAATTTACATATGAACCAAATAAAGTTTTGATCTATGAGATTATATGACTCTTAAACGTTCATAGTCGTGGGATTATAAATAACAATGACATTGATAATCTAGATAGATTAACATGATGTTATCACCATAAATTTATGAGATAATTGATCTCATAAGCTATTAGCATGATACATATGATTTGTGTAACACATAGGTGCTTGTGACAATTAACGAGTACACTGAACTGACCATCAATAGTTTCCATATGGAGATGTATTTATCTATTGTGTCTATGGAAAACTTTTAGTAACAATATATGAGCTAATCCTATAATATGAGGCCTTTATTGATCTTGTATGGGAGTTATGTAATTTTACCCTTGATTACTTATGTGCCTTCAAGTTTAGTGTATGAGTGTCATACACAAGAGGATTTAAGTCTGAAGTTAGTAATCTAAAATAGTCCATATAGAGCAAACAAATCGGGTACTTTGTTTGTGGTTTATCTATAGCTGTGGTTCGTCCTATAAATATATGGCGACCTTGATCTGGGATCGTCCATGCGGTGACATGAGAATGGAGACATCTTATATGATGTGATCATATTAGACTAGATCCATATAGAAATGAATATTTTATAATATCTGTTAAATAAAGAAATTAATTTCAATATACTAGATGGTCATATATGGATTAATCTGAATCATGAGTGTATTATGAACTCCTGCATGTCAGGCTATGTCTTTTGATTTACAAAGGTGGGGTTGTTGTAGAAATCCCGACTAATAACTACGTACTTTTGGGACATGGTTTGGTGTGCAACTGAGGATTTTTACGTAAATATGAAGTTCACTATTTCTTGTGAGAAGTGGAGGAGTATCTTCCTTAAGGGTTGATTCGGTACTTGAAAGATTAGAGCGCTCAACTCTTTCTATTACGAATAGAAAAATTTATATTCGTAATAGTTATAAATAAATCATTCATTAGAGAATCAATGGTACTTAAGATAAAAATAATTAGACGGGTATAACAGGTATTTAGATCCGACTCTAATTATGAGATACTCGTGAAGGGTCAATCCGTATGTAATGATTATATCGATGGACACAGACGTAGTTCGGCTTAGTTTATATATCTACGGAAACGAGAGTGCAGCTTTAGGTTTTTAGTGGAATAACCTAAAGTTAATAATTCAGACTATTTAATTAAAGAGCTTTTAATTAATATTTCAGGATTATTTGAGCTTGGAGCTGCAGGTCCATTTGATCCCCGTGCTAGCTCAATATACTATAGCAAATCATATCATAATTGGATAGTCCTATTATGAACTCACATGCATAATAATAGGGTATGTTAAAATTATTAATGTGATTAATAATTGAAGTCACACTTGAAATTTATATTAAATAAGTTTAATATAAACTTTTTATTTTTTAATGATTATGAGAGAATCATATACATTTATATTTAAATTTTTTAAATATTAAATTATATGATAATTTAATTATTATTTTGAATTAAAATGTGTATTAATATTTGATATCAATACACATTATTTCAAAATGAGCTACAAAATATGTATTAAGGTGGAGTTTTAATATCTTTATTATGAAGACATTTAACCATGAATTTTGGTATTACAAAATTTGAAAAGTTTGGTAAAAAAAAATGCCAAGGGTTTAGGGATATAATGGTAATTTCAATTATAATTTAGTTAGCCTAAACCCTAGCATATAAAAGAAAAAGTTGTTTTGCTTTGTGAACTAATTCTTTTTAATAACCTTAACCACATTTCTCTTATTCTTCTCTCAAGTGTTGAAAGAAAGAATAGTGTGATATTTTTCTTTAAAGAATTTAGAAAATAAAAATTGTGAGTGAAGCCCATACTTTATTTTGTTGGTAACGAGAATAACACAGAATGCCGAGTGATGTTGACGGAACCATCTTCTCATTCTTCTTCGAGGCCACTTTGGGATTGTCTTTGGGCTATTTTGGAGATTAAAAAACACTCATAACTGCTGCAAAAGATTTAGCATAATGAGCAGAATTTGTGGTACTGTAATAGTGAATAGTAATCATAAGTACTGCAGCAGTGAATAGTAATCACGAATACTGTTACAGTAAACAGTAACTGAGCGCACTATAGCACGACTGTAGTAGTGAATAGTGACCACAAGCATTGTAGTGTGCACAGTAAAATTGTTATTGTTCATAAGAAAAATTAAACAAAAAAAAACAAGTAAATAAGATTCGATGTAGATTCAGCTTAAAAGGGGAAATGACAAAATAAAATTTTCAAGGTCGGTCCCGGTGCCTAATGTCGCTTCTGCCATGTGGGAAATCGGTTTCCTATAATTGGCATATAGAGCCAAGTTTAAAAGTGTTCTTAACCCTTCTTATTTTTATTAAAAAGTTTCTATTTTTTTTATTTATTTACATGTGATATAAATATTTTTGCATGTTGTGATGAATAGGTACAATTTCTATGTTCATATGATGAATATTTATGTTTTAATTCATATGATGAATGTATTGCATTGGTCGTAAATATTTTCGACTCTTTTTTATGTTATTTACAAAGTGTTGTAAATAAGTTTTATGTAAATTTCGAGTTGTTTCTACTTTTATGTAAAGTCGATGCCGTCAACTACTTCATAAGGAGGCTTTCCCCAATCCATGAAGAAAGATTTGAAGACCAAGTGATGTCTTGATAAATTTTGTACTAATTAGATTATTATAAAAAAAAATAAGAGTCTGGTCAATGTAATTTTTTATATGTATATTTTATTCGAAATGTTTGAATAACATGTCATATAGCTTAGGGTGCCTAATCTTGTATTTTCACATGCCATAACATGTTAGATATGTATAATTATTCTAATCATAAAATTTGATTTTATGAAATTTAAGAAGTTAAATTAGTAGATATTATGCATGAAAACAAATTAATTGGATTATTTAATGGTTATAAATTAAAATTCAGATTTAAAACATATGGGCTTTATAATTGCATTATATTTTCCCCTAGCATATCGGATGGAAACCCGGATGTAAATTCTATAGCCGATTCTGAATGCACGGTAGTGTGTCTGTACTCGGGATACAATTCCACATACCATTGGACTTTATAAGTCTCTTAAATACAATTCCACGTACCATTGGAATTTATAATACACTTATATTAATTAAATAGTTTAATTAAAATTTTATCCATGATATGAATTTCTATTTTTTTTTTAAACTTGTTAGTATGCTAATATTTTAAGAGTTAAAATTAATTAGGTCACTAATATAAATTTAGTTAAATTAAGTAAAAATATTAGTTTTGACTAATAAGAATTAGTGAATAAAATTTTATGAGTTAAAATTGGATATTGTCACTAATTTTACACTAGTGTAAATAAATTTATGCTTAAGCCGCGCATGAGCTTGTAGACACTAGTGGATTAAAATATTGGATATTTTAAGTATAAACCTTTAATCCTAATATAGTGAGTATGAGAGGGATATACCACAATATATCCCGCAATCTCCATTATTAGTCCAAAAATGTGAGATTCAAAAGGCGCCTTGAGACGGCTTTGTTTTCGTCCCCCTATGGATGGTGTTCATTTTGGGTCAATAACAAGTTTAGATTCCTATAGGATATGAACTATAAATGTAACTGGTGAGCTGACCTACCTTACGGCGGCACTTCACTAGTTAAGTCCAAGGGTTCCAAAACAACGGGTTACACTCACAAAGAAATGATTAAATGTTAATCAAAATTCCTTAATCAAATCAAATAGTGGTTGGTTAATATAAGAATAAGAGTTATTCCCGCATATATTAATTAATTGAGATTGTCTCGATTTATCATGCAAATATTTGACATACCCTACGATGGTACTTATTTATGGAATGAAATATTTTTGTGACATAGTAATCGTTTTAGGTTTCTGGTTCATTATAGATGGTACATGCATCATGTTTTATTTTATGGCCGAATATTTTTTTTGATGATTTTAATATGCGATGAATGAATCCTAAAATACATGTTTGTTTTATTTTCAGCCATGGTTTCTCATATCATATCAATTCTCTCTAATAATATATTAACGGGAGAAAATTATGTTAAATGAAAAAGTAACATGAACGCCATCTTGGTATGTGAAGACCTAATGTTTATCCTGACGGAGGAATGTCCTCCCGAACCAGCTAGAAATTTTGGCCAAATTGTGCGAGATGCCTATCAAAAATGGGTCGCGGCCAATGAGAAAGCCTGCTGCTACTTGCAAGCAGGGATGTCTGAGGTTCTTGCTGCAAAGCATGAGCCAATGGCTACAATATCTTTGATGATGAAGTCATTGCAGGACATGTTAGGGCAGCCTTCAGAGCGGCAATTGTCAATATTACCCATTTAATTTACTTCAGAAATTAATTATGCCAAAACATATAAAACCAACCATATATGTGGTGACAATATTTGTCTACAATAAGTCCAGATAGGTACTCAATTATGCCAAATTATATAAAACCATTCATAAAGGCGGTAACAAAATTTATCAATAATTAGTCCAAATTTAAATACTCTCTCATATAATATGGGGTAAAGTATTAATTATTCCAACCACGATGAGATTGTCTATAGCGGATCAAGACACCCACAAAATACAAGAGAATATTAAATATTAGCTTTCGCATTACAATTTATATATTATAACATAAATAATATTAATCTATATTCTCATATCAATTGTTTCACCCTTTACCCCATTAGAATGAAATTAACTACTCATGCTTTGAATAAAAAAACTCGTAATTCTATTAATGAAAGAAAACTGATTACAAGAAAAATGAAACACATAAGACACTTCTTCCAAATTCTTTAAGAGAGAAAATAAAAGAAGCATGAAGTAAATAAGAGATGAACACCTCTATTTTATAGTAGAGGTGTGTAGACACTGTATTTTTGCATAAAGCCCAATGATGAGCCTCGTATGTAGGCACTACCCGATAAGTTGCGGAAGTCGCGGGAAACGAACGTCGGAAGGGAAAATTCAAGGAATAAATACATCATCAATTTAATTCATTTGTTTGGCCTCAGGTTCGCTCGATTAATCCCTGTTTTAAAATTTTAGCCTCGGCCCAAAACCCTCACCACCCATCCAAAGCCCATTTCGCCCAAAGCCCAATCCAAAAATAATTAAATCATATTTAACACATGTCACAAATTAAATTAAAACCAATCAAATCAAAATAAATCCCTTTCCAAATTTATCAAATCCCCTTCCAAATTTAAAAATATTTTGAAATCAATCCCCACCCAAAATTACATAATTTATTTCCCTTAATAACTTAATACATGATTTATTTCCTTAGACAAAACCCTAAGCATAACCCTAAACCCTAGCATGCAACTATAAAAGAGACCTATACCAACCCTAATTTCTTCTTCATCTCGATAAGATACCCACGGCACTTCACAAAAAAAAAACACAAAAAACCTAAAATATTCCCTCTCTCCCCTGGGCTCTTCACGCATACAGCCCTCTCTCTTGGCTCTCTTTCCTCAATTTCGGCACCACACCCCTCTCTCGGAACCCTTCTCTCATCCATTTCTCTTGCACCTCTCATATCCATTCTCTCTCACGGCCAGCAAACACATTCAACAGCTCTCACACACACAAAACATACAGGATCACAAATAACCCTCATCACTGACAACAGCAACTAAAAATACACATACGTCTCATCCCCCTCACACACCGACTGAACACACAAAACAACAAATAATATTCATTCATCAACCCTTAGACACGTCAAAACCCTAAACGTAGCCACACCTCACGTACAAAACACCCATATCACCGAAACAAAAGAACCCTAGCAGCTGACCCTCCCTTCACGTCTTTGGACAGGTCTCACACCCTTTAACCCAGTCGCACACTAGACAGCCACGTGAAAAATAACCTCTCACCGATAAACCCTAAACACCCCTCACCAAAGCCACAAGAAGCTACCCACTCACGAAACAACACGCCCTTAGCCACGTGAATCCACTGCCATTCACCTAACCGACAATAAGGCAACAAACAAATCCAACTGCACACCACATTAAGACATCTCACGCCATTTACAAATTTTAAACACAATGACACCTCACATCCTCTATTCTTTCATTCACACATTGACACAACAAAACGCATTAACCAACTCACTGCCAAGACTGAGCCTTCAACAAAAAAAAAAGTAGCCCCCACAGCCGAATAACATATAGCCCAAAACCAAGCAGTACCGAACAACAAAACAAAGTCACACGACCACAACCTAACCGAGACCAAAATAGTAGCCAAAATTGAGACAAAAAGTCCCCAAAAATCACAGAAAAACAGTCCGAAAAATCACAACAAAACAGTGACCAAAACCGAGCAACAAACTGCACCAAAAACAGTCCGAAATAGTCCCAAAAATAACCCAAAACAGTCCCTAAATAACCACCCGATGATGCAACAAAAAATCATCCAAAAACAGTGAAGAAAACGGCAGTGAAAACAGCGAAACAGTGAAGGAAAATCTTGAACCATAAAACCAGAAAAGTTACGGAACATTAACCCTTCTAGCGACGACGTAACGCACTCTCGTGAAGCGATTTAAAAGGTACGACCTGAGGACACCCTTTGTTATATTTTTATTTTGTCGTCCTGGAAACGGCATGTTTGGTTGGACGTGGAATACGTCCAACCGGGCATGCAAAATCCGACATTAAAAACGGCCAAACTGTTGGTCACATCTCTCTTTACTATACCGCATTTATTTTCAGTCATTTATCTTCATTTAATATTTCGCACTTAGCTTACTATTTATCGCTTCCGTTATTTATTGTTATTTCATCACATGCATTATCATATTTAATGCATACATTGGGTTAATGATTGTGTTATGTCAAATGGGCGATGCTATCTCTTGCGGTATATCGGATGGAAACCCAGACGTAAATTCCGTAGCCAAATCTGAATGGACAGTAGTGCGGTCTGTACTTGGGATACAACTCCACGTACCGCTTGAGAAACTTTCAAGCACATGTTACATTTTGGTATTTAATTTTGTGTTTATTGTTTCGCTATTTATTTTCTGTGTATTGTTTCTTTGTTTATGCATTGTTAATCTTGATGCGCATGAGCTAATCATGTGGGGTAAAGGTCCTCTATTCGAGGGAAAAGTGTAGGCATTGCATTTTTGCATGTGAAACCCGATGATGAGTCTCATTTGGAGGCACTACCTTTTGAGTCACGAAAGCCGCGGGAAATGGATATCGGAAGGGGAAATTCAGAATAAACAAGCTCACTGTCTTCGTTAGTGCTGCGTTTGTTATTTCGTTCGAACGACAAACAGATTGCGGGCGTTCGTGTCGCATTCGAGGAAGCGTTCGAACGGTGTCGGTAATTCTGGTTTTGCTGCTAGCCTCGCACCCCAGCCCATTTAGCCCCCCAAAGCACATAAAACACATCCCAAATTAAATAAATAATATTAATTTAATCATTAAACATTAAATAAAATATTTAAAACATTTACCAAACTTAAACTAAAATCATGCCTAATTTAAATAATTTGAATATATTATATACTAAAACTAAAAAGAATATATACCTAATTAAAATCAATCCTAACCAATTAAAGCCAATCATATATTTGACTTCCTAATCTAATAAGATAATTACCAATCTAAAATATTTGTATTCCTAAACCAACACAAATTAAATATTACAACTTCCTAATTTAAAATATTTTGTCCCCCCTCAATCTTGTGTATACCTTTCTTGGAAATCCTAATTGAATACCAAATCCTTTCCTTGTGAGACAAGAAGAAAACCCTAGACATCTTCTATATAAACAACCCCTAACCAAAGCCATGCTCTTCTTGAGACAGATATAATTCACACCCAACTCTCTCTAATCTCTTACAATTCACGGCATTAGAACTATAACAAGTAAAGAATAATTCTCTTCATCTCACTCTCTCTTGGCCGAAAACCATACATCCACCATCCCCCTTCCTTAGCCGGTTTACAACGCCCCCTATCACCACCAAGAACACATCCCCCCATACAACCCTTACAACCACTGAAACACCACTTAATAAACACTCAAAACCAGCCCCCCCTAAAGCACGCCTAAACAGCCCCTGAATCACCCTAAAACAACAGCCCAAATCCTCTTAAAACGGTCCCTAAAAAAACCTTAAAAAAACAGTAACATAAAACTGCATTCATAATCTTAAAAATAATCACACACAACTGCACTAAGAACCCACACAAACTTGGAAGAGTTCATTGAAAACGTTAAAACAGGTGGCCCGAGTAGTGAGCAGCAAGACAGAGGCCGAACAGGAGCAGAACGAAGTTCGAACCGCAAGCAAAACAGCAAAGCAGTGAGCTAGGACGCTGAACCAGTGAACCAGAAAAGTTGCGGAGCTTTACCCCTTCCGATCTTCGTGAAACGCGAGTCCGAGAGACGGCTTAAAAGGTTAGACCTGAGGGTACTTTTCACACCCATCTCTACGTGATTTTTGTTGCTTATTTTGGATTATATTTTACTTATTTGTTGAATCATGTTTATGTATGATGTGTGTTGTGGGTATGGGATGAATGAGAAATGTGTTAACTCTCGCGGTATATCGGATGGAAACCCGGACATAAATTTCATAGCCAATTCCGAATGGACGGTAATATGATCTGTACTCGGGACACAACTCCACGTACCGCTTGAGTAAAACGGCACCCTCTTTTGTTTTGTGTTGCTTTTGTTTATTTACTTTTTTCGTCACTTGAATTCTGTATGTTGTTTATTTATGCATGATTTGAATCGAGCGCATGGGCTTAGTAAGTGGAATGAAAGATCCCCTATGGGGAGGGGCTAAAGTCCTTTACCACGATGCTTTGCCGCGCCGGTTGATGTGTGTTCGGTTGGATGCAAGATACGTTCAATCGGGCATACTTAATTTGATATTAGTGTCTTTATCTTTTTATGCATGGTTCAATCAAGCGCATGGGCTTAGTAAGTGGAATGAAAGATCCCTTATGGGGAGGGGTTAAAACCCTTACCACGATGCTTTGCCGCGCCGGTTGATGTGTATTCGGATTGGATGTAAGATGTGTTCAATCGGGCATACTTGGTTTTGATATGATTGGCTCTATTTTTATAGGTGTGATGTGACGCGCATGGGCTTAGTATGTTGGTCTAAAGGTCCTCTATTTGAGAGACCAAAAGGCCACATTTACGGTAGTACTTCGCCGCGCCCCTTTATTTTGTTGTTTATGTATTGCGTCCCATTTCATGCATCAGGTTTGTTCCCGTTCGAACGCGTTTACGAACGCAACTCGAACGCGCATACATTTTGCCTTATCATGCATCAGGTCTCATTTCTGTTCGAACGCATTAACAAACGCCATACGAACGTGAGCATTCTGTTTCATTTCCGTTTGAAGGCGTTAACAAATGCCATACGAATGTGAGCATTCTGTTTCATTTCCGTTCGAACGCGTTAACAAACGCCATACGAACGTGAGCATTCTGTTTCATTTCCGTTCGAACGCGTTTACGAACGCTACACGAACGCGAACACACTGAACTGAGACATATTCATCACATGCCACGTATGATTGTTTCTTAGGTGATTTTTATGGAACCACACATAGTCATTCTTATCTTTGTGCACATAATAATGAAAAGCATGTTTATTCCATTAGTTGCGTCGTTTGCCTTGGTCTTGATTTAACGCATTACGATTCATATGCCTATGCCATGATGACTTTGGAGTATTATTTCTTGTGATATATCGGATGGAAACCCAGACATAAATTCCGTAGCCGATTCCGAATGGACGGTAATGCGGTCTGTACTTGGGATACAATTCCACGTATCACTTGGAAGAGTGCTCACATGTATGCTTGTGCGGATATCATGTATGCTTGTGTTTTCATGAATATGATATGCTGAATGAAGTTGTATGTTCATTGTTACTTTGAGGTATTTTGTTAGACATGTGTTATTAGATATGAGATATATGCGAAATGTATGTATGAGTATTATTTTGTACCCATGAATATAAAAGCATGATATTCTTAGGAATAAGTGTTACTTAAGCCTGATTAAATTATTATGTAAATCCTTTCATTACAAATGGCATAAGTAAGGGACCATTCCGAACCCAACGGTTTGAGGTCTTCCCTTGCGAGGGGTGAGTGCGGCCTTAAATCTCATTTTCCCGGTTCACACCGGGTGGCGACTCCATTATTCTCCGGTTTAGTCCCCCATGGCTACTCCGTACTCCCGACCGGGCCGCGAGCCCGGGACAGCATGCGTCGCCCCAGATTTCTCTGTGTTCCCACAGTCTGGTGACTCCAGTGGGGATAGAGAATCGGCCCCGAAATATTGTCTTGTGATGTTTGGATTTTGTTTTAATTGACCGTGTCTATAGTGGATAAAGTGAGGGTTTAATCAAAGGCATCTTAAGGCTAGGTAATGGTTTGGTGTCTTCCTTCATTCACTACCTTTCTAGAAGGAAAAGCTGTGAAGGCACCTAGATAGCCATCTACTTGTAGCCTATTGTGATGGACTAATTTGGAGGACTCGTTGTTTATTCCTGACAACAAGCGATAAGAGCCTAAGAGGCTTGGGTATTTAAGTGAGCCTCGCTCCACCTTCCCTCTGTGGGATCTACAACGGGAAATCCATTTGACAGTCCGTCACACACCATAGCTCATTGGCACGTACCTTAGTGTATAAAAAAGGGGTGCGCTCACTTGGTTGCTCGAACCCTTGAGTGGGGAGACCTAGTTGTGGGCCATCCTTCGCCGGTGAGAGCCTTTGTCTATACTCTTGCTAACCCACCCATAGACCGGGTTGGCTAAAGTAACAATTATTTTCTTGAATATGTGCTTGTGGACCATTCTCATTTGGATGCAGTTGGACTATTGTCAGAAATGCGGGCATGCTGAGCCATTTAAACTGGGGCAAGTTCACACCTTATGACTATTAGGCCAAAAGCTTCTGAAATGTTGATGGGCCACTTTGTAAAAATTATTATGTCATGTTTGCATCATCTTTCTTTTATGCTTGTGTTTGGGAACATCGTTGTTCGGATCCATTTGGACCATTTATCATGGGATATGGGCTTGTTGGGCCATTTAAACTGGGACAAGGACACATCTTATGACGATTGAGCCAAAAGGCTTCTAAATAACAATGGGCCATTTTATGATTGTGTTCGGAATATTATCATTTGGATTTAGTTGGGCTCTTTGCCATAAGACATGAACTCGTTGGGCCATTTAAACTGGGACGGGTTCACTCTTATGACAGTTGTCCCAAAAGCTTCTAAAATGATAATAGGCCGATTTGTTTGAGAATTTTATTTGATTTAATATATGTTATATACTTCTTATGCACATCATGCATACATATACCTTGTTGACATCCTCTGTGTCTTAATAAAAGACACCATAGATACCGTTTGGGTTAGAGAAGGAACCAGACTCACTAAAAGAACAAGTATGAGTGAATCCGATAATGAGGTGTCCCGTATGGATCAGTTAGAGAATGGTCTTGAGAATGGTCTCGAGGGAAATGCCTAAAGGTTGCCTATACCACGATGTTTTTCCGCGCCTTTTCATTATTCTGTTATTTACTTTTTTGCATATTATTGCTTTGTTCATTCATGCATTACTATCTCGTGCGCATGGGCTAATCATGATGGATTAAAGGTCCTCTATTCGAGAGAAATGCCTAAAGGCTACCTTTACCATGATGTTTTGCCGCGCCGGACGAAGTATACTCGGTTGAATGTGAAATATGTCCAATTGGGCATACGAGATCCCATATAGATGTCGGCCTTGGTCGCATCCCTTTTATTTAATTATGCATTGTTGCTTGATGCGCATGGGCTAATTACGTTGGTTTAAAGGTCCTTTATTTGAGGGAGCAAAAGCCTAAAAGGCTACCTTTACTACAATATTTTGTCGCGCCCTTCCCCTATTGACTTTGCTATCCATCTTTGTTTTGGTTGTTGTTTTACATCTTTTCATTTTCGCATTTGTGCCATGTTTATGTTTGAGTATTTGCTTCTAACGGTATATCGGATGGAAACCCAGACATAAATTCCGTAGCCGAATCCTAATGGACGGTAGTGCGGTCTGTACTTGGGATACAACTCCAAGTACCGCTTGAGCAACATTCGTAAATTTTTCGTGTCATTTTAGATACCATTTTGGTAATCTCATTCGAACGCGTTATCAAACGCTACTCGAACGCATGCATTATGTTTACCGTTCGAACGTGTTATCAAACGCTACTCGAACGCATGCATTCTGTTTACCATTCGAACACGTTCTCAAATGCTACTCGAACGCATGCATTCTGTTTACCGTTCGAACGTATTCTCAAACGCACCACGAACGTGCATGCAGTGGATCGACTTCTTTTCCTCATATTTTGTGCATGTTTGTTTATTTAAGTCATTTCTTTCGTATTACATAATTAACCATACCATTTCATTATTGACGCTTTTACCGTTATTAATTATTTATATTTCCGCATTTATTTATTTAATATGTTCATTAGATTATGTGCTCGCTTTTATTATTAATGCCTTTATAGTTGTTATTAGTTACAATATTGCGCTTCATCGTTTAATACGTTTATGAATTATGCATTTTGCCTTCATTTCTTTATTTACGATTATGGGTGTGCAATCTTGTGTGTTGATTATATTATCTTGCATTTGTTACATAAGAATTGGTTATATTATTGCATAAATCTTTTCATTACAATTGGCATAAGTAAGGGACCATTCCGAACCCAACGGTTTGAGGTCTTCCCTTGTGAGGGGTGAGTGCGACCTTAAATCATTTCCCAGTTCACACTAGGTGGCGACTCCATTTTATTTCTCCGGTTTAGTCCCATGCGGGCTACTCCGTACTCCCGACCAGGCCGCGAGCCCGGACAGCGTCGCCCACTTCTGTACCTTGTCCTACAGTCTGGCGACTCCACTGGGGGATAGAGAATCGGCCTCGAAATAATGTCTTGTAATGTTTTTGATTTTTGCTTTAGTTAACCTTGTCTAAAGTTGATTTAACCAAAGGTATTATTAGAGTTAGATAATGATTTGGTGTCTTCCTTCACTCACTACCTTTTTATAGCCAAAAGGAAAAGCTGCGAAGACATCTAGATAATCATTTACTCGAAGCTTACCTTAAAGTATATTTAAAGTGATGGACTAATTTGGAGGATCTGTTGTTTATTCCTGTCACCAAGACGTTAAGAGCCTAAGAGGTAAGGGTATTTAAGAGAGTTCGCTCCACCCTCTATCTGGGGAATTTTCAATAGAGGAATCCATTTGACAGTTATTCATGTATCGTGAAGTCATTTTCGCTCGAAGCGGCGGATCGTTATATGGTACCATCACTCGTTGGCACGTACCTTAAGGTATAAAAAAGATGCGCTCACTTGGTCGCTCGAACCCCTGAGTGGGGAGACCTAGTTGTGGGCAATCCTTCGCCAGCGGGAGCCTTTATCTATACTCCTATAAATCCACATGTGAACCATAGTTGTATGACCTATAGAAGCCTCTCTTTTATGCTTGTGTTTGGGACCATCATCATTTGGATTCATTTGGACTTCTTGTCATGAGATGTGAACTTGTTGGGCCATTTAAACTATGACGAGTTTGTGTCTTATGACGATTGGGCCAAAAGCTTCTAAAATGCCGATGGGCCACTTTGTGTTTGGGCCCTCTATCATTTGAAGTTGTTTAGCCACGTTATTGCAAAAGTGTAAACTTGTTGGGCCTTTTTCAACTGGAACAAGTTTGCACCTCGCAATAATATGATTGAACGCTTTGAAATGATAATGGGCCAAATTGTATGAAAATCTTGATGGGTTTAGAAAGTTCAAACATGATCCAAATATGCTAGAAGCATGAGTTTGATATCTGCACTAGCTTTCATCCATAAAGGATACGCCTTGTTACGACATATTTGTATACTTTTGGCCGCTTCTAAGTTCATCCCCATGACCACGGTTGCCGAAAGCCCAATTCGTCATTTCTAGACAATGGCGTGATCCCATAATAGGCTTAGTCCATGTTGTTAATGGGCGGTTTTTGTCTTTTACCGATGGAAAATGACCAAGGTAGCCGAGGTTCACCCCGTAGTATAAGAGAGAGCGATTTTATGTACCTTGCATCGGTACATAGAATAAGTCGCATCTAGAACCAGAAATAGGCTTACCACGAGTGTGGGAGAAATAAGGTTGGAAAGATATATTCTGTTTGATTACCTCACGCGTTTTATATATTTCATGCATTGCACACATACATGTACCATGCTAACTCGTAGTTTTAAAGCCGCCATAGATTTCCGTTGGGTTAGAGAGGAAGGAAGACTCGTCAAAAGACCGTTACCGAACATGAGTGAGTCAGATAATGAGGGTTCTCATATGGATCAGTTGGAGACTAATCTCACTAAGATTATCGAGCAGTTGCAAGCTTTGACCACCGCTGTGGCCAATATGACAGTGCCCCGTGCAGGAAGGGCAGGAAGCTCTGATAATGTCAGGCATGAAGAGCCTCTAATCAGGATGAGTGATGAGATCCCTGTTTTTGATGATGACATGGCTGAGTATGTCGCGGGAATGGTAGCCGGGTCTCAGGCCGAGTTACAGAAACTCATGGATCAGGTATATTCAGTTACACACAAGATGAGGGGTAAGCATGAGGACCTACTAGACTACGAGGCGATGACTTTCGAGGAGCAATTGCCTTCTACGTTCAAGATGCCCGACATAGCCAAGTTCAACGGGAACGGGGATCCGAGGGTCCATATCTGACAGTATGTTTCTGTGATGAGTTTTGTGGGTCTGTCGAAGCGTCAGGTTCAGAAGATGTTTGGGATGTCGCTAGAGGGGGCACCCGTGGTGTGGTATCATGGCCTTGAGAGGAAAGTCAAAGATGATTGGAGGGCATTGGCAGAGGCCTTTCTGAATCAGTATGTCACAGATTTGGAGATCGACTTGTCGCTCCGCCACTTGGAGAATACCAAACAGAAGCCGGAGGAGAGCTTCAAGGATTATATAGATCGCTGGAGGAGCCAACTTTTGAAGATGCAGACTCGGCCCTCGGAGAAGGACCAAATAAAGATGATCATCAAGGGTACTAAGCCCTCTATTTACAGCAAGCTGAGGAGGATGACCTCTATGATTGGCGATTTTCGACAGTTGAGGGAGACTGTTATTGATATTGAGGAGGAAGAAGCTGAGAACAGAAAGTTCTATGGCCAGAATAGAAGGACTATCGGGGGGCCTTCTGAGAATAAGCCCGCTACTACTGAGGTCGCTGCCATAAAAAATAGGTGATTCTCCAATCTTGGTAAACCTTTGTCAAAGGTGTTTGAAAAGCTGAAAATGCAAGGACTCCTAAAACCTTTAGAACCTAGACCATTTCCAAACCTTGTGCCACCTCACCTCAACCTAAACCTGTACTGTTACTTCCATCAAGAAAAAGGCTATGACACCGACAACTGCTGTTGTGATATTTTTATATCGTACCGCAAGTGTACGGTGTCAAGTTTTAGTATAAATATGAGTTAAGAGTGTCGAACCCACAGGGATTGCGTTAACTCGCACTAAGTACTACAATTGATAATCCTAACTTTATTTAGAAAATAATTAATAAAGATTTTAATAAATAAATAAAATATAAAAATAATTTGATAGGAGGAACTAATACGATAGAGATTCTGGATCCTGATTTCACCTAGCTGTCTCCTATGTATTTGTCATGTCAATTAATCTTTGTTCAGTTATATTGTTTATAAGTCAAGATTCCTCAAATATCCACACTCTCTCTCGAGCATCAGTGAAAATATCATCAACTATAGACTTCGATATCTCTATAAAAATCCAATAGTTAACAACTCATTACGTTTTGTGATTCTATGTTAACGACTTCAAAGGACTACAGATTCTCTCGAACTCTATAAAATCCTAGGTTATATTCTCTAGATCTATTCAAAATCCCCTCTCTCGAGTGATAGATTCTAAACATATATCATCTTCAATTGTGGTCAATAATCAAGAAGCATTAAACTCAAAAGAATATAAATAAATTAATAAAACTTCATAACAAAATCGACAAACAATTACAAGGTTCAAGCATAGATTACATCATTCTCTAGAATTAAGGAGTTAATTCATGACAAAAGATAAAAACAATGAATAACAAATCATGAATCTAATGGAAATCATTAGAGTTCTAAGAAAGAAACTAGAAGATATAACCCGAATTGAATCTCTTCCTCCTCGGATGTCACAGCCTTTGTCTCCTCTTGTCGCTCTTCAATCCTCTCCTTGGATCTCTAAAAATATTTATTTATGTTTTTTGTGCAGTGTATTAGCCTCTCTCTGAGTGTTGGATGGACTATTATATTTATAGTGGAGGCAGGGAGTCATTGGGTATCATTAGGGATCTTAAAAACCCTAAAAATTACATCCTGGAACACGTAGGTATCGCAACGCCTCAGCTCAACTAATTGGCGCCTGGATGCCAAATTCTCTGGAAAATGTATGGAACTGATTGCTTGAGGCGGCGCCATGGCGCCTTTGATTAATTCTTCAACTGGCGCCATGGCGCCATGTGAATTGGACAATAGTGAGCGCCTTGGCGCCTTTGATTAATGAACAACTGTGGCGCCAATGCGCCATGATCATTTAAGATTTATGGCGCTATGGCGCCTCTCTCTCGGGAAATTGGCTGGGTGATGAATGTCTCCCCTGCTGCTCCCGTCTTATGTCCTATGCTCCCGTATGGTCCCCAAAACACGTGTAATTATCCCAGGATCCATGTATTAATGTTCCTACAAATAAAAATAGAAAATAAACTGTAATTGACATTAAATATCTCGAAATATAACAAAACAATAAGCTAAGAATGTCATAATAAGTGGGTATAAACCACACTTATCAACTGCACCCGCCTTAGGCATGAGATCCAAAACCTCATTGACGCTCATAAAATACCCGACCCTGAAAAAGAACAACCCAACTCACATAAAAATCCTCTACCTAACTACCACTCTGTTCCACCACCCATCTACATGATCAACTCCGGCCTACCCGAAAGCTTTGTCCTCCAAACTCTCAACCACCAAGCTTCTTGCATGAGGATAAAGGATGGCAGCAGTGAAGAACCGTAGGCCAAGGTAGAAGACAATGCTACAGACGATGAAGATGTTTTCCCTGGTTTATTTGATTGCAATCCTGCATTTATTAATAATAAAGACATTGGTTTTGCCTACTTGTTCGAGTTTTTTCCTCAATAGTTAAGCATGAGTTCGATGATGAAATTGTTCGCCTTAGGGTGAAACCTTAGAAATGATAAGTGCGAGATGTGCTCTCATTTGATATTTTGAGTAGTTGATCTAGGTTAGACTCACGAGAACTTAATTATAGGATCTTAGCGGTGAAAGCCCGAGTAGTCGGCAAAGTGACTAGTTGAAGAGATTGTGGATTGATGAATGACCGTTCACTTAGATGACCATCCTGACTTACTTGTGTTACGATATGTGGTATGGTTGGAAACAAAAGAAAAGTCTCCAAAGAAGAAAATATAAACCACATATAACCGATAAGCGTGAAGCTACCCATGGGCGAGTATTAGGACCACCATGAGAAGAAATGCTACCTTAAAGGGTAGGTGTGTAAAAAAAAAAAAGAGAAGACGAAAAAGAGACGAAAGAAAAGGAAAAGAAAATCATATCACATTGAGTATGGATAAGTAATTACAGAGCATGATCAAGATATCTAGGTTGGTTTGACCCATCGATCCTATTCTTTGAAACAAAATCAGTGAGTTGGCTTACCCAAGGATCAAGCTGTAAAAGAACCTTAGCACACACACACTTTGAGTTTGGTTCAGTTCATTTATTCAAACAGTCGGATTTGAGTTACATCGAGTACTTTGAAGGTTCTCCGATTTCGACACTGGGCATCATTTGAGGACGATAATATGTATAACTATTGAGACTATTTCGTAAAAGGCAATATAGTATGTTGATATGGAACGTCACATCACATGATCTACTTTGACCTAGTGCAAGTAGCAAAGAGCAGAAATCTAAACCAAGTCTGGGGACGACCAGTCTACCACCTCGCGAATAAGGGACATAATGGAATCTTGAGTCATGGGATCAAAGAAAACTGAGCAATCACCAGAAGAGAACTGGCAGAAAGAAATTGTAAGCAGGCCCAGGGGGCGATCAAAGATTTTTGTAGGCGAAAGACACCAAAGGCACCAACAAGGCCTAACCCATCAGAATAGGAAATACATCCATGCATACATGCATACACGTCACATGCACACAATATTTGTCTTGTTTTTGTTCACAAGTTTTGAAGAAAAGCGGCCAAGACACACAATTTGGGAATAAAGCCCACAATCAATTCAGTTCGGGAACAAAACCCGCACAATCAACATAAGTTCGGGAACAAAGCCCAGGGAATAAAGCCCAAAATCAATTCAGTTCGGGAACAAAACCCGCACAATCAACATAAGTTTGGGAACAAAGCCCAGGGAATAAAGTCCATAATCAATTCAGTTCGGGAACAAAGCCCGCACAATTAATATAAGTTCGGGAACAAAGCCCAGGGAAAAAAGCCCACAATCAATTCAGTTCGGGAATAAAGCACGCACACACAACACAGTTTGGGAATAAAGCCCACATTCAGTACAGCTTGGGAACAAAGCCCACTCTCTACACAGTTCGAGGACAAAGCCCACGTTCAGCAAAGTCAGGGAATAAAGCCCACATTCAGTACAGCTTGGGAACAATGCCCACTCTCAACACAGTTCGGGAACAAAGCCCACTCTCAAAACAGTCCAGGAACAAAGCCCAGAGATGGTTCGGGAACAAAGCCCATGGGTCAAAGCACCTCGCCATCCATTTAATTCGGTTTGGGAACAAAGCTGAGGGAACAAAGCCCACATTCAGCAAAGTTTGGGGTCAAAGCCCACACATTCAATACAGCTCGGGAATAAAGCCTAGGGAACAAAGCCCACATTCAGCACAGTTAGGGAACAAAGCCCACTCTCAACACAGTTTGGGAACAAAGCCCACTCTCAAAACAGTTCGGGAACAAAGCCTAGAGATGGTTCGGGAAAAAAGCCCATGGGTCAAAACACCTCGCCATCCATTTAATTCGGTTTGGGAACAAAGCCCAGAAATCAAAAGCAGCTCACTCGGTGGTTCGGGAACAAAGCCCAGGGGTCGAAGCACCTCACCACCAAATCAACTCAATTCGAAGCATCTCGCAAAGCAGCAGGTAAGTGCGACAGCCGACAAACCAAGTAAGTAAAAATGCATGCATAACTTTGATAGGGTTGTCACTGTCAAACACTGCACAAGCCCCATCAAAGTGGGGGTGACTATAGACACTGTATTTTTGCATAAAGCCCAATGATGAGCCTCGTATGTAGGCATTACCCGATAAGTTACGGAAGTCGCGGGAAACGGACGTCGGAAGAGAAAATTCAAGGAATAAAAACATCATTAATTTAATTCGTTTGTTTGGCCTCGGGTTCATTCGATTAATCCCTGTTTTAAAATTTTAGCCTCGGCCCAAAACCCTCGCCACCCATTCAAAGCCCATTTCGCCCAAAGCCCAATCCAAAAATAATTAAATCATATTTAACATATGTCACAAATTAAATTAAAACCAATCAAATCAAAATAAATCCCTTTCCAAATTTATCAAATCCCCTTCCAAATTTAAAAATATTTTGAAATCAATCCCCACCCAAAATTACATAATTTATTTCCCTTAATAACTTAATACATGATTTATTTCATTAGGCAAAACCTTAAGCATAACCCTAAACCCTAGCATGCAACTATAAAAGAGACCTATACCAACCCTAATTTCTTCTTCATCTCCCTAAGATACCCAAGGCACAAAAAAAAAAAGAAACACAAAAAACCTAAATCTTTCATCTCTCCTCTGGGCTCCTCACGCATACAGCCCTCTCTCTTGGCTCTCTTTCCTCACTCAAGGCACCACACCCCTCTCTCGGAACCCTTCTCTCATCCATTTCTCTTACACCTCTCATATCATTTCTCTCTCACGGCCAGCAAACACATTCAACAGCTCTCACACACACAAAATATACAGGATCACAAATAACCCTCATCACCGACAACAGCAACTAACAATACACATACGTCCTCATCCCCCTCACACACCGACTAAACACACAAAACAACAAATAATCTTCATCTAGCAACCCTTAGACACGTCAAAACCCTAACCGCAACCACACCTTACGTACACAACACCCATATTACCGAAACAAAAGAACCCTAGCAGCTGACCCTCCCTTCACGTCTCTGGACAGGTCTCACGCCTTTTAACCCACTCGCACACTAGACAGCCACGTGAAAAATACCCCTCACCGAAAAACCCTAAACGCCCTTCACCAAAGCCACATGAAGCTACCCACTCACGAAATAACACGCCCTTAGCCACGTGAATCCAGTGCCCTTCACCTAACCGACAATAAGGCAACAAACAAATCCAACTGCACACCACATAAAGACACCTCACGCCATTTACAAATTTTAAACACAATGACACCTCACGTCCTCTCTTCTTTCATTCACTCATTGACACAGAAAAACACACTAACCAACTCACTGCTAAGACTGAGCCTTCAACAACAAAAAAGTAGCCCCCACAGGCGAATAACATATAGCCCAAAACCAAGTAGCACCGAACAACAAAACAAAGTCACACGATAGCAACCTAACCGAGACCAAAACAGTAGCCAAAACTGAGACAAAAAGTCCCAAAAAACCGCAGAAAAACAGTACATAAAATCACAGCAAAATAGTGACCAAAACCGAGAAAAAAACTGCACCAAAAACAGTCCGAAATAGTCCCAAAATAACCAAAAACAATCCCTAAATAACCACCCGATGCAGCAAAAAAATATCATCCAAAAATAGTGAAGAAAACAGAGAAAACGGCAGTGAAAATAGCGAAACAGCGAAGGAAAATCTTGAACCAGAAAAGTTACGGAATATTAACCCTTCCGGTGACGACATAACGCACACCCAGGAAGCGATTTAAAAGGTACGACTTAAGGGCACCCTTTGTTATATTTTTATTTGGTCATCCTGGAAACGGCATGCTTGGTTGGACGTTGAATACGTCCAACCGGGCATGCAAAATCCTACATTAAAAACGGCCAAACTCTTGGTCACATCTCTCTTTACTATTCCGCATTTATTTTCAGTCATTTATCTTCCTTTAATATTTCGCACTTAGCTTACTATTTATCGCTTCAATTATTTATTGTTATTTCATCACATGCATTATCATATTTCATGCATACATTGGGTTAATGATTGTGTTATGTCAAATGGGCGGTGCTATCTCTTGCGGTATATCGGATGGAAACCCATACATAAATTTTGTAGCCAAATCCGAATGGACGATAGTGTGGTCTGTACTTGGGATACAACTCCACGTACCGCTTGAGAAACTTTCAAGCACATGTTACATTTTGGTATTTAATTTTGTGTTTATTGTTCCGCTATTTATTTTATGTGTATTGTTTCTTTGTTTATGCATTGTTAATCTTAATGCGCATGGGTTAATCATGTGGGGTAAAGTCCTCTATTCGAGGGAAAAGCCAAAATGTTACCTTTACCACGATGTTTTGCCGCGCCGGACGAAATATGTTTGATTGAATGTGAAATATGTTCAGTCGGGCATACGAAGTCCCATATAGATGTCGGCCTTGGTCGCATCTCGTTCATTTATTTATGCATTGTTACTTGATGCGCATGGGTTAATTACGTTGGTTTAAATATCCTATATTTCAGGGAGAAAAAGCCTAAAATGCTACCTTTATCACAATATTTTGCCGCGCCTTTTTATTATTCCGTTATTTACTTTTCGCACATTATTTATTTGTTTATTCATGCATTGTTACTTGATGCGCATGGGATAATCACGTCGGTTTAAAGGTCCTATATTCGAGGGAAATGCCTAAAGGTTGCCTATACCACGATGTTTTGCCGCGCCTTTTCATTATTCCGTTATTTACTTTTTTGAATATTATTGCTTTGTTCATTCATGCATTACTATCTCATGTGCATGGGCTAATCATGATGGATTAAAGGTCCTCTATTCGAGGGAAATGCCTAAAGGCTACCTTTACCACGATATTTTTCCGCGCCGGACGAAGTATACTCGGTTGAATGTGAAATATGTCCAATCGGGCATACGAGATCCCATATAGATGTCGGCCTTGGTCGCATCCCTTTTATTTAATTATGCATTGTTGCTTGATGCACATTGGCTAATTACGTTGGTTTAAAGGTCCTCTAATTGAGGGAGAAAAAGCCTAAAAGGCTACCTTTACCATAATATTTTGCCGCGCCCTTCCCCTATTGACTTTGCTATCCATCTTTGTTTTGGTTGTTGTTTTACATCTTTTCATTTTCGCATTTGTGCCATGTTTATGTTTGAGTATTTGCTTCTAACGGTATATCGGATGGAAACCCATACATAAATTTCGTAGCCGAATCCGAATGGACGATAGTGCGGTCTGTACTTGGGATACAACTCCATGTACCGCTTAAGCAACATTCATAAATTTTCCGTGTCATTTTAGATACCACTTTGGTAATCTCGTTCGAACGCGTTATCAAACGCTACTCGAACGCATGCATTATGTTTACCGTTCGAACGCGTTATCAAACGCTACCCGAACACATGCATTCTGTTTACCGTTCGAATGCGTTCTCAAACGCACCACGAACGTGCATGCAGTGGATCGACTTCTTTTCCTCATATTTCGTGCATGTTTGCTTATTTAAGTCATTTCTTTCGCATTACATAATTAACCATACCATTTCATTATTGATGCTTTTACTGTTATTAATTATTTATATTTCCGCATTTATTTATTTGATATGTTCATGAGATTGTGTGCTCGCTTTTATTATTAATGCCTTTATAGTTTTTATTAGTTACACTATTGCTCTTCATCATTTAATACGTTTATGAATTATGCATTTTGCCTTCATTTCTTTATTTATGATTATGGGTGTGCAATATTGTATGTTGATTACATTTTCTTGCATGTGTTACATAAGACTTGGTTATACTATTGCATAAATATTTTCATTACAATTGACATAAGTAAGGGACCATTCCGAACCCAACGGTTTGAGGTCTTCCCTTGCGAGCGGTGAGTGCGGCCTTAAATCATTTCCCAGTTCACACTGGGTGGCGACTCCATTTTATTTCTCCGGTATAATCCCTCGCGGGCTACTTCGTACTCCCGACCGGGCCGCGAGCCCGGACAGCGTCGTCCACTTCTGTACCTTGTCCTACAAGGTGCTCATCCCTCAATTCTGATATACAATTTTACAAACAAATTAGAAACTTTTACTAATTTATTTTTTTTCTTTTTCCTTTTTTGACATTTTTTAATTTTTTGTAGGTTATTTTGCAAACATTTGTCACAATCCACATAAAGGTAGATTGTGATATTTCAACTTTTATTTATTTATTTATTTTGTTTTCTAATAATTAAAATTAAATACAACACACGTTCATTTTTTCATCAATTTATAGAAAATCTAGAGCAAAATTGTACATATTTGAGTCTTCTTTCATGTGGAATTGGCATTACTTCAATCCGATATCAGAGTAAAACGTTATGGCCAAAATACAAAAATTACGCAAGGTTGGAATTTCCGAAATTATACACTGTTAGAATGCCCTTTTAAGTTTCTGGCCTCCGAAATCCAAATATCATGTCCATTTTTCTAGTTATGCATCCAAAATATTATATCACCAACATAAGAAATAAAAATCACAATAAAAATATATAAAACATAGATTTAATTATTATTTCATAAATGTGCTAAATTAAGTGGAAAATGATTACTTTCTCTTTATTAAATGTACATTTTTTAGTGTTCATCACACTCATAACCAGCTTATTACTAGTCCCTAGTAATTTAAGCGAAAACTTAAAATTCAAATTCTTATCCAAGTTAATAATTATTTTATTTCTTCTAAATTATCAAATAAGCAAATTCTCATGTATATTTTACTCTTCTTCCATACAGACATAAGATAAAGTATAATTTATTGTTCCCACAACATTCATAGGTCTTGTTGAAAAAAGGGTAGTATTTTTGTCCTAAAGTTATATTAGAATTCAAGTCTTTTTTTTGGCAATGGTAGTTTATTTATATACAATTTTTTTTTGAATAATACATATTCAATTCTTGTAACAAGTTTTGTGTTAGTGACTCCCAAACCAATTGGTTTTATGGCACTAGGTTTTAAGACACCCATACAGACTTAATTGCTCGGATCTTAGATGTTAAAAAGAAAAAAATATGTATAATTTTCTTAAGCTTTCTATTTAACTTATGTAAAGAGCTTTGAGCCAGTGACTCACATACCAGTTGACCTTAGGGCAATAAGTGTTAAAACACCCCTACAGACTTAATTGGTCAAGTTAAAGAGGCTACGAAATCGAATATATTCACCTTTTTAAAAAAAAACCAACTCAAGCTCTACCATTTTACGCGGACAATCACTACTTGGTGAGGCAAGATGTCCAGTTACTAAGTAAAAACTTGATTATTATTATTATCATTTTTTTAAACTAACTTAAGTTATACTATTTTACACAAACAATCACCCTTCCTGAGGCAAGACATCCAGATTACTAAGTAAAAATTTGGTTAGTTTTTATTTTTTTTAATTAAAGAACAAAAATTTCACCGCCTTTAAGTACTACATCCAACAAATTAGAGAACTGAATATTACAAAATTTTTACTTACTACCCACGATCAAATATTACCTTGTATGTTGATAATACCTGTCAAATGATCATATGGAAATCAAACTTAATCAATATTAAAAAGAATTCACAAATATGAATGATTAAAAAAGAAAGAACAAAAATAACTTGTTACGAATTATATTGAGATGCGTCTCATGAGCGAAAACTCCTTACACTGTCATCTCTGAACAACAATTCCACTTGATTAGTCAAAAAAAAATTGTTGTTAGTTATTGAATAGTTTTTTTGAATAAAAACGCAAAAGAAAATCAACACAGTTTTTTTTTACATAAAATAACAACAAAAAATAAAAATATTTTTTTTAGAGAAAGAAAAACACAACAATGAAATATAAAAATGAAAAAATTTCTAGTCAACTATCCCATCCCCCAACCAAATTGAGACATTGTCTGTAACATCCCCGATCTGGGAGATGTTACCGGCAGGGAATAGACCGTTCTAACCCATAAGCCTCTGACTCTTCAACTATGATCAATTACTAATACTCTTCTAATTTTATTTTATATTTGGGACCGTGGCCCAGACTTAAATAACATACGAACTCAACTACCATATCTATCTGTATATATATTAACACTTACTTTTACAATGACTGTTTCAATCAAAGACTAATACAAGACTTTTACTTAACACTGACTAGACACTCTCTAACTATGAATTGGACTGGTGGACTCTATCCCTAGTGACGGCATCAGTATCCGTCCTCCCGAGCTCGTCCTCCGAGAAACCTGCAAGATGCAAAAACTAGAGTGAGGGTTAGATCGATATACGATCTAAGTGAGTGGAAGAAAACTGAAATATATTGTAAAAACTTTTAGTTTCAAAACCATAGTTCCAAAAACATCTTTATATGAAAATTTTGTTTATGAAAACTTCGTCTTTCTGAAAACTGCTTTTGAAACTCTGGTTTTTGAAAACTAATTCTGAAAATCTGATTTTTTGAAAAACTATTTACTGAAAATTTGTTCTTTGTGAACTGCTATGTGTCTGAAAACCTTGACGTATGAGGGTGTTATGTATCGTCGTCCCCCATACGCCTAACTGTAGCTAGCAGTGCAAATCCATAACTTTGGGGCGTTACGTATTGTCGTCCCCCAAAGTATGCCACTACTGTCTCTGAAGCTGGTGGTCTTGGGGCGTTACGTATCGCCGTCCCCCAAGACATAAACTAGAACTGGGGGTGCAGATCTATGCTACCACCCAAGCTCTAAATCTAGGGTCTAGGGGCATTACGTATCGTCGTCCCCCCATACGTCTAATTGTAGCCAGCAGTGCAAATCCATAACTTTGGGGCGTTACGTATCGCTGTCCTCCAAAGTATGCCACTACTGTCTCTGAATCTGGTGGTCTTGGGGCGTTACGTATCACCGTCCCATAAGCCATAAATTAGAACTTGGGGTTCAGATCTATGCTACTACCCAAGCTCTGAATCTAGGGTCTAGGGGCGTTACGTATCGCCGTCCCCCTAGCCCTGCTCTAGGATCTGAGAGCGTTACGTATCGCCGTCCCCTCAGTCCTCTACATGTGCACATGTCTCTATATCCGTCAATTCCGTCTCTGTAAAGTTACATACTGGGGTGAGTTTTTCCCTCATACCCCGAAAAATATAAAAATCATACTAAAAACATCTATTTTCTAAGACATTTCTCAAAACATGCTAAATTATAAATGATATGAAAACAAACTTGGCTAACGCCCTAATTGCAGAAAAAAGTAAGTCTGATATGAAAATACAAAATGAAAAACAAGTGAAAGAGAAAGTGTCCACTCACTGCTTTGGAATCTGGCTGGTACTGGATCCATTGCCGAAGAGATTTGCGATTCCTGAGGATAATATAGGATCATGAACTTGATATATACTAAGCTTGACGGTACGTTAATAGGTTTTACCTACGAGGCTTATCACAAACATATTTTGATGTAAGATATGTATATGAATTGATACGAGACCCCAAGGGTGGTCTCTAACGCGCTAGGGTGGAACTGGGGGTTTAAAACTGATTTTAGGAAAATTCTGTGTCTCGCGTCGCGACGCGCAGTCCTTCTTGCGTCGCGACGCGACCTGGATTTTCTAGGATCCTGTTTTCTTCTTCTAAGTTCATCCAAAGCTTAAATCATCCAACTCTACTCCATACCAAGGCTTTCATACTAAAACCAATATACAATACATCATCTTTTACTCAATTTAACATGCATCAAACCCCCAATTTATCAATCAAATCAACTTCTAGTCTATATTACATACTTTATCAAGTTTTACCCAAAACCCACAAGTTGGGATTTATCAATGTTTCTATGGTTTTAAAGTCAAAAATTACATTATTATTATCATAACTAAGCCCTCAAACACTACACAAGCATTAACTTTTAAAAGCTTGAAATTCCATAATTTGGGTCATGGATTTCTTACCTCTTCCCTTGCTTGATTTTGTTCATTCTCCATATCTCTCATGCTCAACTTGCCTTATCACTTTTCTTTTCCTTCTTCATTCTTCTTCTTCCTTTCTTTCTCTTCTTCTTCTCTCTCTTCTTCTTCATTCTTTCACGTTTTCTTCCTTTTTTTTTTTCCAAATTTTATGATTTGTGAATAGTAAGGCCTTTATATAGTGGGGGGTGTTTGATATTTGAAAAGTTGGGGAAAAGAGTAGAAAAGTCTAGAAAATTTGAGATTTCTCTATTTAACCCCGTAATCACTATTCATCTGAATTTTGACTTGCGTTTTTACCAACTTATGGTCCATAATTTGGGAAAATGTTTAACGCATAAGTTGTAGATCTTGATCTCAGCTTTCCGATGATATAAAATTCATAAAAATCTGAGTTCATATGCAAACGTTACGCCCTAAATACCACGGGCTGTCCAAAGGGAACACTGCACAGTTTCGTCCCGGGACTTCGAGAAATTTACCGATTGTCCCCAAAGTCAACTCATGAGTATATATGAATCTCAATATAATTTATCATATGTACCTTCGTCCCTTTCATAACAGTACAGTTGAATACAGTAGTAAAAACTACCGGTCGTTACATTGTCCTTAATGTCTGAATGAGAAGTAGAGTTTAGAAGACATCACCTGGTTAGTGTGGAATATATAATTGAATCAACAACACTACTATTTAACCAAAAAAAATACAGATTAAGATTCAAGTCCACTCTACACTTCTTGCCACGATTGTTATCTGACCAGTCTAACTCTAAAAGAATTGGGTTAATTCTCGATTTATAAGCTAACAGTTGGTCGATTAATTCATCAGTTTTTCCTGCAGTAAGAACAATATATTTTTCCAATTTTAAAATTAACCTGTGTTTTTTAACATCCTCCAGAAATACTAAAAGAAAATAAAAAAAAATGATATGCATTAAGTAGTGCAATGGGTTTCTGGTGAATGTTCAAATTCGCTCATGACGCAAATGTGAATATTTCTTCCAACTTGCCTAGCCCACTTGGTGAAGCAATAAAAATGTCAACATGATTAATAATTTCAGTAAGTTTTTATGAAATACCAACATAATGTATTATTCTCCATTTGATTTTCCGATGAGATTTTTGTCTACCAAAGTTTTTGGGATGATTCCTAAAACTTGACTGCCACCTTCTTGAATGGTCTTTGAAACACATCTCATCGATCCAAGATTGCCACCACCATATATTAAATACATGTTCCTTCCGTCATAACTCTACCCAATTCTTTTACAGCTTCAAAAAATTCTGGTTTAGCTCCACAGCTAGTTCCACAAAAGACATAAATATTAGTGACTTGTCGTCTTGAAGTTTTCTTCATTTTGCTATCTCTCTTATCTAGACGTGTTGAAGAGAGAAATGACGAGCTGAATTTATAGTTCCTGAAATGGATGAGTAATAAATGCACTAGTACCTGCAAAATGATAATTGTTAGATGAACAATAAAATAGATCGTGAAAGTCAAAAATTTTAGGTACTGTCAGCAAAAGTAAAGGAAATCAAAATAGTAAATTGAAGTAAATCAAAAACATAATTTAAAGTAAATGAAATCAAAGTAATAAAATGAAAAATATATACTGATAGTTGTGATTGTGGCTCACACCTTCCTCTGGTTTTATGTCCAGTAATGACTTGAACGCCCATTATGGGTCAGGGATATGTTTCTCATCCAATTTTCTTATAAATTGCCAAACATGGTCTTTTAAAGTCAGATTCCTGAGACTGTATTGTTGTCTTTCTTTTTGAAATTGTGTATGTAAATTGTAAATTACTCGATGAACATGTCCACTATGATGCATCTCAAGAGTCAATGATATATAATCTAAAGACTCATTACTCAAGCCATCTCTAATGAATTGAATTTTATCTTCGCGAATGTCAGACACCATTCCTAAAGAACGAAAACGAGTGTTGCATGTCCAGTAAGAAATAAAAGAGTCGGATGACTCACCTGCCAAGTGAACCCTTGCTTCAATTACCCAATGAATATCACTAGGAATACCATGGATCGTAAGAAGCCTCATTCTTTTGGTGCGTGTTTTGTAAATTTTCATCAGAGCATTTTGGGGGAGAGAAGGAAAATGATTATGGAGTTTTACGAGAGTTTCTTCCATGCCTTGCTTGTAGGGTATCCGTATTTTTAGGAAACTAAAGGAACCGAATTAGAGTCACGGAGTACCATTATCCGCTGTTTAACCGGGGTGCAAGATTCTGACAAAAAGGGAAAAGACAAAAAAATACAGCAAAACTCAAGAAAAATGAAAATTAGACAAATACAAAAGGAAGAGAAAGAAAATACATCAATCATAGTACACTGGGTTTGAAAGGAAAAAAGATTCTTGAAAATTTGAACACTCCAAAAATGGTTTCAGATGGTGTCCATTCACTTTAAATACATTACCATCCATAGGATTCTCAATGTCAATAGCCTCATATGGATAAACGTGCTTCACAAAAAAAGTATGAGCAACTTTAAAAATGGTGGGCCAATAAAATCCACACTGTAAGATTTTTATAGCGGTTTTCTTAGATGAGAAATGACCTACACATGCTTCTGAATGATAAAATTGAATAACACCATTTATCTCATTGTCCGGTATGCATCGTCGGAAAATTTGATCAGGGCAATACTTGAACAGATATGGATCGTCCCAATAAAATCTTTTGACTTCAGTCAAAAATTTCTTATTATCTTGATGGCTCCAATCTGGAGGTATTTTTCCTATTGCAAGAAAATTGACAATATTAGCATACCAAGACATTGTATTTACAAAAAAATAAAAATTCATCAGGAAAAAAGTCATTGATAGGAGTTGTGTCAATTGATGACTCATTTATGAGTCTCGATAAATGATCTGCAACCACATTCCTGCTCCTTTCTTGTCCTTGATTGTGAGAATGAATTCTTGAAGCAACAAAATCCACCGTTGTAATCTTGTCCTTGCATCCTGTTTAGACATCAAATATCTAACAACAACATCATCAGAATAAACAACAGTTGAAGAACTAATTTAATATGATCGAAATTTATCCAATGTAAATATTACAACAAGTAGTTCTTTTTGTGGTATTGTAATCATTTGTGCACTGTTTAAAGTTCTACTTGCATAATATATTACATGCGGCTTACCTTTCTTTCTTTGTTCTAACACTGCACCAACTGTATAATCACTGGCATCACACATTAGCTGAAAAGGCAAAGATAAATCAGAGGATTGTATGATAGGAGTAGAAGTCAAAAGATTGATAATCTTTTCGAATAATTTTTAACATTCTTTTGTCCATTCAAATGTTGCATCTTTTAATAAGAGGTTACATAAGGGTCTGGATATGGTACTAAAGTTTTTGATGAACCTCATATAAAATCCTGCATGTCCTAAGAAAGAACGGATTTCCCTGACTGTTTTTGGTGATGGCAATTTAGAGATTACCTTTATTTTTGCCTTGTCAACCTCAATACCTTTGGATGACATAACGTGACCCAAAATAAATCATGAATTAGTCATGAAATGATATTTTTCCCAGTTTAACACAAGTCATTTTTCTTCACATCTTTTCAAAATAATTTCCAAATTATTCAAGCAATTATCAAATGAATTCCCAAAAACAGTAATATCATCTATAAAGACCTCTAAACAATGTTCAACCATGTCACTAATTATGCTTAACATGCATCGTTGGAATGTTGCTGGTGCATTACAAAGTCCAAAAGACATTTTCCTAAATGCAAATGTTCCAAAAGGACATGTGAATGTGGTCTTTTCTTGATCTTTTAAGGTAATGAGAATTTGATAATAACCTGAGTAACCATCAAGAAAACAATATTATGGATGTCCTGCTACTCTTTCCAAAATTTGGTCAAAAAATGATAAAGGAAAATGATCTTTTCTAGTGGCGTTATTTAGTTTTTTTGTAGTCAATGCACATACGCCAACTAGATGGAATTCAAGTTGGAATTAATCCTCCTTTATCATTTTTACAACAATTATTCCAGACTTTTTAGGTGTAACTTATGTAGGACTTGCCCACTTACTATCGAAGATAGGGTAGATAATGCCTACATCAAGAAGTTTAAGGACTTCTGTTTTTACCATTTCTTTCATGTGAGGGTTTAATCTTCTTTGGGGTTGACGATATGTCATAGCATTATCTTCTAAATGTATTCTGTGTGTAAAGATCAATGGATTAATATCTTTGATGTCTTTTAAAGTCCATCCAATTGACATTTTATGTTCTTTTAAAACATTTAACAACTTACCTTATTGATTGCTTGTGAGGGAAGAAGAAATTACCACATGGTAAGTTTGTTCATCTCCAAGAAATGCATACTTCAATCATTCTGGCAAAGTCTTTAACTCCAATTTGGGTACTTCCTCATATTTTTCTTCTTCCAGTGTTCATAGTTCATCCAAATTCTATTTTTCTTCGTCGTCTTCTAGTACCTGTGTAGAATCAAGTGAAAAATCATTAGGAATATCTGAATCTAATTGCGTACTTGATTCAAGAAAATTAGCAGTAAAATTTCCATGGGATCAGATAAACTCCACTGAATATGTTCATTCAAAATTGGTTCAATTAGTTCTATGCTCTCATTTTCATTGTCCTCATCGTATGGTTGTTTGCACATGTTAAAAACATTAAGCTCCAACGTCATATTGGCAAAGAACAGATTCATAATTCAATTCCTGTAATTAATTAAAGCGTTAACTATTACTAAAATTGGACGACCAAGTATTACATGAATCGACTTATAACTGTCTGCTACAGGTTGTGTTTCCAAGACAATAAAATCCACATGATATATGAATTTATCGACTTGTAATAACACGTCTTTAACAATTCCTTTCGATACCTTGACTAATCTATCATCAAGTAAAAGAGTAGTTGAGGTTGGTTTTAACTCGCCAATATTAAGTTGTTGGTAAACCGAAAATGGAAGCAAATTGACATTGGCTCCAAGATCAAGCAAAGTATGTTCAATTTTTTGATTTCCAATAATACAAGAAATAGTTGGACAATCAGGGTCCTTGTATTTTAATGCATTATTGGTTGAGAGAATGAAACTTATCTGTTCAGCTAGAAAAGTTTTCTTTCTTACCTGATGTTTCCTTTTAACGGTGCACAAGTCTTTCAGAAATTTGGCATAATATGGTATCTGTCAGATGGCATCTAACAAAAGAATATTGACCTTTACCTATTTGAATATTTCATATATCTCTGGGGAATGGTTCAATTTCTTTATTTTTAATGCATGAGGAAATGGAGATGCATGAGAAAAATTGTTATCATCAACGATGGGTAATCAACCCCTTCTTTACCCTCTGAATCTGATTTATTTTTAGCTTCACGAGGTTCAAGAATAGGTTTGTGGATTACCTTACCAATGCGAAGAGTAATAACATATTTGACTTGGTCTATGTGTTGACTACCAGAATTACCCTCGTGAGGGTTTTGATGACTCTTGGGATTTTGGCTGTGGTTGTGCAGGAAACTTTCCTTTCTCATTAATGGTCAAAGTAGATGTGATTTTGGAAAAAGAATCTTCCAGATCAATCAATGTTTGCATATTTTGGTTATTGATGGCTTCTTGTTTCTCAATGAATAAATACAAGGTATCCTTAAGGGTTTTCCTAGGTGGTGGGACATATGGTGCATAACTCTGGGATTTTGGAAATTCTGGTGTATCTGGGGAGGTTGTTGTGATGGTTGTGCTTGGTTATCATTCCTCCAATTGAAGTTTGGATGGTTTCTCCAACCAGAATTGTAGGTTTGAGAGTATGGGTTTGGATTTGGTCTATAGAACTGACTTGGTCATGGAGACATTCTTGCAGAGTTGGCAAGGTTGGGCAAACTTGTGTGACATGTTCATTTGAATTATAAATATGACATGTGACTTCTTGAATTGACTTGACATGATCACTCTTCCTCATTTCTAATGCCTCGACTTTTTTATCTAGAGATGCACACTTAGCAGAAAGGCCATGATCTTCTCTAAGGTTAAACATACATCTACTAGATGATTGTGGTTTTACAGGTGACTCATAAGTGCAAACTGTGTCTCATTGTTGTGCATTCTCTGCTATGTGTTCTAGGTAATCTAGTGCATCTTCGGGATTTTTATCCCTAAATTCACCATTACACATCATTTCCACTACTTGTCTATCTTGGGGTGTTAAACCCTCGTAGAAGTAGGCAACCAGCCTCCATGTTTCAAACCCGTGATGTGGACAAATATTCAACATCTCTTTAAATCTCTCCCAACATTGGTAAAGTGTTTCCCTCGACTTTTGTGTGAAAGTTATGATTCTCCTTTTAAAGGAGTTTGTCCTGTGAGGGGGAAATAATTTTTTCAAAAATTGTTCTTGCAAATCATCCCATGTTCTTATGGACCCTGGCCTAAGGTTCTGCAGCCAAATTTTAACTTCATCATTTAAAGAAAAAAGGAAAAAACTTTAATCGAATTATATTCATGCTGCAATTTTGATCTGTGCAAGTGTTACATACCTCTTCAAATTCCCTTAAGTGCTGATAAGGATTTTCTGATTCTAGATCGTGGAATGTGGGTAAAAGTTGGATGATACCTGGCTTAAAATTGAAACGTGCTGCATCTGGGGGAAAACCAATGCAAGATGGTGATCTTGTCCTAGTGGGATTCATGAATTGTCTGAGTGTCATAGGGTGATTAAGATCGCCATGCTGAGACTCATTTTCTTCCTGATTAACTGGATTTTCAACTCGGGCAGGTGGATTTTCATTTTGGTTCTTGGTTATTTTGACAGATGATGAAGGTGATTGAGACTCTCTATTTAATCTACCGCTAGATGATCAAGACCAGTGTTTCATGCAACCTAAATGCAAACTATATGCTAAAATTTAAAAATGCATAAAAATAATACTTACAAAAAATATAAACACGTGGAAAGAAATAAAAAAATAAAAAATAAATAAATAAATAAATGATAAAAGAAAAACAAAGAAAGAAAATACAAATGTAATGATTTGATCTAAAAATATCCTATGATTCTTGTCAATTCAGATCTCAATTGAATTTCTTGTTCAGCTGTTTCAATCTCTCGAATTAGGTTCTCACAGAAAAATTATGGAAGAATCTCTAGATGGGGATGGTTCAATAAATTCTTTGGCAAAATACAAGTTCCATTTTAATTGATTTTTTTTCTCGTGTAACCTTGAAGAATTAAATACAGGGTTTGTTTGTATGTTTGATGTCTGAGTTCATGATTCATTTAGGATCAATCATGACATATTGGATCTATACAAATGCAAAGAAGAAGGAAAATGAGATGTAGAATATACAAAAAAAATTATAAAAATATAAAATAAAATAAAAAAAGAGAAAAAAAAGATTATTTTATCTACTAAATTTATTCCCTGACAACGACACCAAAAACTTGACACACTCACCAAGTGGTTCTTTTACTCCCAAGTATAAGAGTGTCGAAGTAATAAAATAACCCGGTAAGTCCGGGGTCGATCCACAGGGAATAGATTTTGTGAAATAAAATAATAATTTGAATGAAAATAATATGAGTGAATTGTTTGAAGTGATTGAAAATTTTAAATTAAACTGCAACAATAAAATAAAATGCTGGGGCTAAGAGATCCACTTTTAATATTTCAAAATTAGAAATCTCACTTTTTATAATATATAAATTGTCATTATTACCCAATTAATTTATTTAAGGAATTAATTATGCCAAAACAAATAAAACCAGCCATAAAGGTGGTGATAATTTTGTCTATAACAAGTCCAGTTAGGTACTCAATTATGTCAAATAAATAAAATCAGGCATATAGGCGGTAACAAAGTTTGTCATTAATTAATCCAGATTTAAATTAAATATTAATCATTAAATTACAATTTTTATATTACAATATAAGTGAGATTAATCTAATTTTGATATTAAAAATTTCTCCCTTTACCTCAGTAGGAAGAAATTAGCTACTTATAATTTGAATAAAAATACACATAATTTTTTTACTAAAAAAGAAATTACAAGAAAGTTTTTTTAAAAATAAAACACACAAGAGCTGAAACCCTTCACAAAATTTTAGAGAGAAATCTATGAATGATGCTGAGGAAAATAAAGTGTTGAGCACCTCTTAATTTCAATTGCAATTGCAAAATCAAATGCAATCGCAATTGACGTGATGGCAATCCACCCATCATCCAATTATTATTATTATTATTATTATTATTGTTTTACTTTAATAATTACTTATAATACACTTTGAATTTTTCATCAATTTCGGCCTTTAAAATTTCAGAACTAGAAACTCTTGTCAAGAACAAAGTTATAGATCTTTGAGTCATCTTTCATTTGGAACTGGAATCGCCTCAATCTGATATCGGAGTAAAACATTATGGCCAAAATACGAAAATTACGCTGGGTTGAAATTTTTGAATTTATACACTGTTAGAACGCCGTTTCAAGTTTTTGAACTCCAAAATCCAAATGTCATGTCCATTTTTATAGTTATACATCCAAAGTATTATTTCAACTACATAAAAAAAGAAAATCACAATAAAAATATATAAAACATAAATTTAATTATTATTTTATAAATATGCTAAATTAAGGGGATTAATAAAACTACAAATGTAAAATAATTAATTTTTCTTTTAATAAATATACATTTTTTAGTGTTCATCAATGATTATAATCTTTGGAGCAAATTGGCCAGGGTGCTTAAGTATAAAATGGACTTACTTTGTGGTGAGAAGCCTTGTGGAATTAACAGAGTATAACCGGAGAGATTGGGTGGCATTCGAAGCTCTAGTGGGATGGTTTTTTAGGGGAAATCTCTAGGGTTCCCGTGACTCTCTTTGGGGATGCTAATGGAACCGAATTCGATCAAGTTCTCTGACTACAAATAAGAGAAAATAAAACATAAATCTAAATGACACGAGATTTACATAATTCGGCCATTTGCCTACATTTTTTCTTTGGATTAAACATAATTTTTTTCTTTGGATTTTTGTAATCTTTTGACAACAAACATAAAATAATTTAATAAAGATGTAAGATTTAAGATTAAATCAAGCAAAAAAAAGTTTAGGACTTAAAATGAATATAAAAATAAAAAATTAACCTAAGACACAATAAATAGATCTTAAGAAAGCAATTAAAGATAGAAAAACCTAACTTTGGAACCTTGAGCTCTTGATACCAACGGATGAAACTCACCATAGAATTGAATTCCTAGGCAACCCACGTAATTGAGCGAACCTCAAGAATCGCGAATCACGATTTTGTAAGAACAAAACTCTTTCAAGATCAAGTTAAACCCTCAAGAAACCTGTTCTTGAAAATCCTTCTTTATTTCTTGTCAAAACCTTGAACTTGTTTTGTTTGGAAACAAAACATCTTCAAGATCAAGTCGAACATCTAAAGATCCTGCCTTTACCATTCCTTATGTATTCTTGAAGCAATCTTACTAGTGAAGTTTAAAGAATTGCTAGTTCTTTAATAAGTCTTGATAATGATTCAATAAAGAATTAATAGATAATTCACTCTCACACACACTTGGGTGTTAAAAGGCAATACCCATTCTTTATTCAAAATTCTCTATTAAAATTACAAGTTAAAACATTTAAATATGTCATTAAACACACACGTATAACGCAAGCGCACATATCGTTCAAGTAGTATAAAAATATCGATCCCACGAGGACTTAATATCTAAACTATTAATTTTATGAGGTCAAATGATTACTAATATCTAACAAGTTGATTGATTGATTTGAAATGGTGACGATTCTAAATTTAAAAGCAAGTAAATAAAATTGTCGAAAATAGGTTTTAAGAAAATTCAATATTAAAAACTATCTAGGGTTGTGATTTCTTCCAATATCATTTTAAAGATGAAGTGGTTATCTTAAAGTTGGGTAATATATTGATTTATTAACCTGGAACACTAAATTATGTGTAAGCCTCTGTCGATGGTCAGACACAAATACCCAGTTTAACCCAATTGAACCATATGTCTATGTCAACCAAATTATCTGGATTCATTAAGTTTAAGTTCCAATTATGGCTACCCCCGCCCAACAGGTATATTCCTATCCTGTAAGGAAATCTATTAAAGGGTTATCTATCCTCAAGGAAGATCGTGGGCTATTGAGTCTAAGGCTGAAACCTAAAATCCCTATGTCTAGTTCATTTTAGATTTACCAGATCAATTTTATTAATGGCCAGTTAATGAAAAAGCATTAAGTTTAAGACACAATAAATAAATCTTTATATTACCCAAGCTATAATCTAACCCTTATAAAACGGTGATATTGGATTTCATCACAACCCCAGATAACTAATTTAGTTACCACACATAACTAGGGCTAATAAAAACTTAAAAGTAAAAGTCATAAAATGAAAATGCTTGAAAGTAATTGCGGTAAAGTAAAGCTGAAAAGTAAATTACAATAAAATAAAATGCTAAGGTAAAAGGAATTACTTTTACTACTACTAATTTAGATATCTCCCATAATATAATATATAAACTTGTGATAACATTACCAACCAGCCATATAGGCGGTAACCTGATTAAGTCAAATTAAGTCAAACCGGCCATTAAGGCGGTAAAAAGATTTGTCCATGAACCTGCCATATAGGCGGTAAGAAGTTTAATTACCAACCGACCAATCTGGCGGTATCCTTGATTAGTCAGGTTAAAACCAGATTAAAATGAATACCAACCGACCAATATAGCGGTATCCTTTTTAAGTCAATATTTTAAATAGTGAATATATTATATTTAAGGGAGATTAATCTAAATAGCAATAGTAAAAGAATTACCTTTTACCCTAGCTGGGGAAGTTACCTCCTCATTACTGAAAAGTAAAAACTGAAAAATTAAAGAAAGAAAAGTATTATGCGTAAAAGTAAATTGCGGAAAGTAAAAACTGAAAAGTAAAGAAAAGAAAGTGCGAAACTGAAAATTAATTACTGAAAACTAAAAATAAACAAACTAGATACAATCTTCTTATTTATTCATTAAGAATTTCAAGAAGAAAGTATGAATTTTACAAATGAAATGGCTTGGTATTTATAGGCAAAGTTTTGCCAACATCAAATCATCCATCAAATTCTCCACCAAATCCATTATTAATTTCTCCACTAATTACTCCACCAAATCCATAATTGCTCCAATAATTTCTTATCTTGTTTGGTGTTGATTTGATAATTTTTATTAATTATTAATTAATTAATATTTTGCTTTGAAAATGATTGATAATGACTTTTAATAATTACACTCCACACACTTCTGGATGGTTCATCAATTTCGGTCATGAAATCATCATAATTTGAAAATATTTTCTCTTTCAAAGTTGTAGATCGTTGAGTCTTCTTTAATCTGGAACTTGAATCATCTCAATCCGATATCGGAGAAAAAAGTTATGCCCAAAATACGACAGATGCGCAAAACTGGAATTTCCAAAACTGCATTTCGTCAAAAACGCCCTTTCAAATTTCCAATCTTCAAAATTAATATATCAAGTCCAATAATTGCCCTTATTTGATCCACATTTCGTCCTAAATGATTCATTAAGACCCGATATTATTTTATCTGCAAAATAAACTAAAACACATCAAAACGTTCATCAAACCCGAGAAACTAAACAAAATATTAAGTAAAAGGGCGGTAAATATTGATATATTTTCCGCTCATCACACCCCCAAACCTAACATTTTGCTAGTCCTCGAGCAAAACAACAAAATAAAATTAAAATTAAACTAAGCCACTTTCGTAGGGATCACGGTTGCATTTAGCATATGCAACAAGCCTTTAAACCCCTAGGTGTCCCTAGTGGACGAGTTGTTGTCTCGTGAGGGTTTACAGCAATGATACCCACAAACATTTTACAAAAGTAAAAAGGTATTAAAACTAATGCACACAAAAGCAAAAAGACAAGAGAAAAGAGAATAAAGATGTTAGTGACTAATCGGGTGAAACTTCTACTCCAAGTTACTAGTTGTTTTGTTTCTTTCTAAATTACTAAATAAGTAAACTCTCCGATTATTTTTACCATTCTCCATATACACAGCCAACAAAATATTAAACAACTCATTTTTTGCCCACAACAGTCATAAGTGTAGTTGATAAGAGAGTAATATTTTTGTCCTAAAGTTCTATCAGATTTCACATCTTTTTGCAGCAATGGAATAATTTTTCTGATTTTTCTGAATTTTTCTTTGATTTTTTTTTTATTTTTTATTTATATACAATATCTTCCATCTATGTAACGAGTGTTGGGTCGGTGGCTCCCAAACCAGTTGGCTTTAGGGCACCAGGTGTTAAGACACCCCTACGGACTTAATTACTCAGACTTCAGATATATATATTTTTGCAGCATCTTCGATCCATGTAGCGAGCTTTGGGTCAGTGACTCCCAAACCAGTTGGTTTTAGGGCACTAGGTGTTAAAACACCCTTACAGACTTAATAACCCGGATCTCAGACGTTTTTTTTTTTTTTTTTTTACTCCATTGCTTTTTGAGATGCTTCCTCCAATTAAACTAGAGTACTGAATATTACAAACTTTTGAATTTTAGCTCATGTCCGTATGTTACTATATATGTTGATAATATTTGTCAACTGAGCATATGAAGATTCCTTTTAGTCCATTTTATGGAGAATTCACAAACTAAATAATTTAAAATGAAATAAACAAAAATTAACTTGTTTCGAAATAGGCTTGAGATACGTCTCAGGAAGGAAACTCTTTACTCAGCTATCTTTTACCAATTTCACCTTTTAGTCAAAAATAAAAAAAAAACACAAAAACGCAAAATATTTTTGTAATTTTTGAAAAAATTTCAATTTTTTTTGTATTTTTCGAAAAAATTTGGACTAAAAAATAAAAATAACACACAAACTAAAAAAAAAAAAAAACAAGGTATTGATCAACTAATTCCCTCCCCCAAACCTAAATGAGACATTGTCCCCAATGTCTTAAACAGTAGAAGAAGAGTTTAGAAGATAATACCTGGTTAGCAGAAATTCTACAGGAAGTTAAAGGTTAAGATCCAGATTAACCCGACGCCTCTTACCACGATCGTCCCCAGACCAATTTTTCTTTGAAATGATAAAGTCAACTTGTGGTTCATAGGCTATGAGTTGGTCTATTAGATCCTGAGCAGTTCTGGCAGTGAAGAGGAGTTCTTTCATAGGTTTTGACACGAACCCATTTCTCCGAGCATCATCAAGAAACACACAAAGAAAATCATAAAATCCATCAACGTTAAGCAGTCCAAGCAGTTTCTGGTGTATGTTCAGGTTCGCCCAAGATAGAACTATAAAAATTTCCTCCAATGTGCCCAAGCCACCTGGCAAAACGATAAAAGCATCAGCACGGTTAATCATTTCTACCAGTCGTTCAGACATACCTGGCACGATCAGTTCCTCTCCGTTTGATGAACCAATAAGATTTGCCTCTGCCAAAGGTTTTGGGATGATTCTCAAAACATGACTGCCTCCTTCCTGTACAGCCTTTGAAACGATCCCCATAAGTCCAAGATTTCCTCCGCCATATATTAAGTGCATATTCCTTGCAGCTAAGACTCGACCCAATTCATGTGCTGCTTCTATGTATTGTGGCTTAGTACCAACACTACTACCGCAAAACACGCAGATGTTTTCAACTCGTCTTCTTGAAGTGGCTTCCATATTTTTTTTTATTTCTTTTTCAACTCTGGATGCCTTCAAAAGTGCAATGATGGGCTGACTTTATAGTACCTGAAAAAGGGTGAATAATAATAGCACTAATATCTTCCAAAGGACGATTGTTAGCTAAACAACAAAAGAGATCGTGAAAGGTCAAAAAGTCAGGATCCTGTCTACGAAAATAAAGATAATTACAATAGAAAAGCGAATCAAAGCAATAATTAAGGCAACGGAATTGTGTACGCAATACGCCACTCGCTTAGTATAAATTCATTATGATGTGTCTCAAGATTTCATTCCTTATTCAGCCATCGCTAATGAATTGTTCTCATCTTTGATTGCCAAACACAATTCCTTCTGTCTTAAAATGCTTCGTTTGTGCCTTTCCCTACAAAAATAACACACAAAATTAAAAAGTTCACACAAAATATGAAAACAAATTACAACAAATTGCATGGGTTGCCTCCCTGCTAGCGCTAAATTTTTTGTCTTCAGCCAGACGTGACTGAAATTCATGTGTTAAGGAGGTTTCAATGTCGTTTTGGATGTCCGATTAAAGACAATCTCGTGAGCGTTGCTTTTGAAGGGTCTCTTCCAACGGTAAAGTGGCAAAAAGAGTTTTGTCTCATTCAGTGCTCGTGCCACCTTTTTGCTCCTTGTTACTCCAGTGGTTCCTGCAAAGAAAGAAAGAAAATCAGGAGGTCTCGTATGATGCTTGACTTGGAATGGAAATTCCATTCTGTCAAGCTTCTGGTTGATATCTTTAATTTGTACTCCCCAAAACAGCGATGTTTCTCCTGAATGCTCTGGATCTTTATTAAGGTCAGACATTTGCTCCTCAATTTGCTCTGTTTCTTGCTCCACCTTCTCTTCACAGATGTATTGTAAAATTCTTGTATTCATCTCTTCATCTGTCATCTGTGAAATACATGCTTCAAAATTGTCAACCGAGGATGCAAAGATGTTTCTGACATTAGGTTTTCATCCTCTGATACGACTGTAATGGATGGTTCAGATAGATCTTCTTCAAACATCAAGGTAAAGCATGCTCCAAGATCTTCATTTTGAGGATTGAAAGTTTGATCCTCCGTTGTTGGTGCAGTTGGTACAAATAGATCAGCTTCATCCTCGTCAGAATCTGAATAATAAAAGTCAAATTGAGACTTTGCCGGTTCGGGCTCCTGAACTGATACCTCTGGTTGTTGATACTGCTCAGCCTCCTCCTTTGTTGAAATGTCATTCTGAAATGATTGGTACTCGAAGGCTTCATCAGTGTTATCTGAGAATGGTTCTTGAGGTATATAATTCAGGTTTTCTGTTAATTGTCTGATTTGATCTGTCATTCTCTGTATGGATTCTATGTTACTTTGAATTTGTGCATCAAATCGAGATGTCTGTTCTTTGAACATGTGAATCAATTGATCTTCCTCTGATGGTTCTGGTTGTTGATAAGGATCGAAGGAAGATGGTGGATAAGATGGAAAATGTGATTCTGTGAAATGTGATGGTTCTTCGTACCATGAAGGATCTTGATAGTTCTGCCACCCTGGATGGTAGTTGTATTCGCAATAATCGCTTGGGTGGTCACCATTACATATGTCACATCTCCACATTGAATTCTGATGAGCAAATGTAATATTACTTGGTTCTGGCATCCAGTGATAATCATTGGGCTCGACAACAGGCCTCAGAAAACCGGACTGTTGCTCCCAGATGTGGGGTGTATCTTCTTGTAAAGCACGTAATCTTTCAATCTCCCAGTAATGTTCCATTTTTAAGTCACCTGAAATCAAAAGAAAGAAATAACAATTACAGATAAAAATAAAGAAAATTAGATATAAGTAAATTAGATAGCTTCAAAATTAATAACTCAAGAAATATAAGTCCCCGGCAACGGCGCCAAAAACTTGACCGGCGTAAACACACACGTATAACGCAAGCGCACATATCGTTCAAGTAGTATAAAAATATCGATCCCACGAGGACTTAATATCTAAACTATTAATTTTATGAGGTCAAATGATTACTAATATCTAACAAGTTGATTGATTGATTTGAAATGGTGACGATTCTAAATTTAAAAGCAAGTAAATAAAATTGTCGAAAATAGGTTTTAAGAAAATTCAATATTAAAAACTATCTAGGGTTGTGATTTCTTCCAATATCATTTTAAAGATGAAGTGGTTATCTTAAAGTTGGGTAATATATTGATTTATTAACCTGGAACACTAAATTATGTGTAAGCCTCTGTCGATGGTAAGACACAAATACCCAGTTTAACCCAATTGAACCATATGTCTATGTCAACCAAATTATCTGGATTCATTAAGTTTAAGTTCCAATTATGGCTACCCCCGCCCAACAGGTATATTCCTATCCTGTAAGGAAATCTATTAAAGGGTTATCTATCCTCAAGGAAGATCGTGGGCTATTGAGTCTAAGGCTGAAACCTAAAATCCCTATGTCTAGTTCATTTTAGATTTACCAGATCAATTTTATTAATGGCCAGTTAATGAAAAAGCATTAAGTTTAAGACACAATAAATAAATCTTTATATTACCCAAGCTATAATCTAACCCTTATAAAACGGTGATATTGGATTTCATCACAACCCCAGATAACTAATTTAGTTACCACACATAACTAGGGCTAATAAAAACTTAAAAGTAAAAAACATAAAATGAAAATGCTTGAAAGTAATTGCGGTAAAGTAAAAGCTGAAAAGTAAATTACAATAAAATAAAATGCTAAGGTAAAAGGAATTACTTTTACTACTACTAATTTAGATATCTCCCATAATATAATATATAAACTTGTGATAACATTACCAACCAGCCATATAGGCGGTAACCTGATTAAGTCAAATTAAGTCCAACCGGCCATTAAGGCGGTAAAAAGATTTGTCCATGAACCTGCCATATAGGCGGTAAGAAAGTTTAATTACCAACCGACCAATCTGGCGGTATCCTTGATTAGTCAGGTTAAAACCACATTAAAATGAATTACCAACCGACCAATATAGCGGTATCCTTTTTAAGTCAATATTTTAAATAGTGAATATATTATATTTAAGGGAGATTAATCTAAATAGCAATAGTAAAAGAATTACCTTTCACCCTAGCTGGGGAAGTTACCTCCTCATTACTGAAAAGTAAAAACTGAAAAATTAAAGAAAGAAAAGTATTATGCGTAAAAGTAAATTGCGGAAAGTAAAAACTGAAAAGTAAAGAAAAGAAAGTGCGAAACTGAAAATTAATTACTGAAAACTAAAAATAAACAAACTAGATACAATCTTTTTATTTATTCATTAAGAATTTCAAAGAAGAAAGTATGAATTTTACAAATGAAATGGCTTGGTATTTATAGGCAAAATTTTGCCAACATCAAATCATCCATCAAATTCTCCACCAAATCCATTATTAATTTCTCCACTAATTACTCCACCAAATCCATAATTGCTCCAATAATTTCTTATCTTGTTTGGTGTTGATTTGATAATTTTTATTAATTATTAATAATTAATATTTTGCTTTGAAAATGATTGATAATGACTTTTAATAATTACACTCCACACACTTCTGGATGGTTCATCAATTTCGGTCATGAAATCATCATAATTTGAAAATATTTTCTCTTTCAAAGTTGTAGATCGTTGAGTCTTCTTTAATCTGGAACTTGAATCAGCTCAATCCGATATCGGAGTAAAAAGTTATGCCCAAAATACGACAGATGCGCAAAACTGGAATTTCCAAAACTGCACTTCGTCAAAAACGCCCTTCAAATTTCCAATCTTCAAAATTAATATATCAAGTCCAATAATTGCCCTTATTTGATCCACATTTCGTCCTAAATGATTTCATTAAGACCCGATATTATTTTATCTGCAAAATAAACTAAAACACATCAAAACGTTCATCAAACCCGAGAAACTAAACAAAATATTAAGTAAAAGGGCGGTAAATATTGATATATTTTCCGCTCATCAAAATCCCACTGCCATTGTGTATGTGGTATTATCTTAAAATTCTTTATTAAAATTTGACCACAAACCTCTTTAATGATATATTTTAAGTATTTTAAACTTAAATAATGCTCAATTCTCCTATGTTGTATCACATCACATTTTATCAGAAGTTTTCTCAACAGAATACTGCGCAGACATCTTATGTGGATAATCGTACACGAACGTATTTAAAATTGACCCAATTAGTTTATTTTTCTTTTAATTGAAAAAAAAAAAAAACAAGTGTAAATAATATTTTTAAAGCAAAGCAACCTGCAAATCATAATCATAATCACAATCACAAACATTGGAGCATTTTCTCTTGAAATAAAACTTCAGGAACGCCCAGGAACTCCGAAACTCTCTTAATAAAATTAAAAATATAATTATAAAAAACAACCTCCGTATCAAATCACGTTTCTTGTTCTTACTATCGATGTTGTGGCTTTCTTGTTGCTGCCGTTTGCTCGCTCGCCCGTCTTTAAACAGCCCTCTTGTATTTGTTGTTGTTATCATCGCTTCCTCCCGTTTTCGATCTTATTCATTTTAACCCAGTTTTTTTCGACCGTCCGATGGCTGAAGGCAAGTTCGATTTACCTGACGATCTCCTCTCCCCTAAACTGACCGATCATCCCGGGCCGCCTAAAGGTATTATTTTTTCAATTGTTAGATTCGATTGAATAATTTGGAGTCAATGTGTGGGTTTCGTTTATTGATCTGAACTTGCCGATCATTTCTATTTGGCTAACTAGGGTTTTTATTTTTACCTGATTGGTCGAATTTAGAAGAGTTTATTTTCAAATTGTTTTTGAAAGTCAAACCGAGAATTGGAGACTTCTTTTTGAATGAAATTTTTTCGATTGTATTTCGCTTATTTTATTGTTGAATGTTATGGCAGGGGATGCTTCAGGAAAAAAAAGAGAGGATAAGCGTCATCTGGAATCACTTGACGAGGCAAAAGGTGGATAAATTATGTCTTATCTGTTTAATACTTTATATATATATATATATATATATATTTGTGTGTGCCTGAGTTGTTTAATGCGTGTAAGTTATACAGTTAATTGATTAATGGTTGCAGATCAATTAGTATCAGAAAGCAGCATACCATTGTCTCCTCAGTGGCTTTATTCCAAACCAAGTGAGAATAAGGTGGTACATTCTACCTCTTTGTTGGAAGCCCATTGTGAATATCCATGTCATTACTTTGCAATCACTGCATATCAATCCCATTGGTAGGGTAGGGTTGCCGTATTGGTGCTCTAAATTATCATTAAAGTTTGTTTATGTTTATGAAATCACTTGTTATGGCATTGAGTAAAACTTGTTGGAACACAGTTGTAGTGTATGGGCAGAATATATATCATCATCATCCCATCCATCGATAAGATCAAGTGTAAATGTTGCACTTGTTTAGTTGTTGAGGAAACATGCATATAGTCTTTTGTTACAAGGGCTATAGGCTGCAAAAATTGTGTGATATGCATGAGGTTGTTAAGTCCTTCACATGCTTGAGGTACCATGGTTTATTATTGTACAGATTATGGCATTAACTTTTTTGTTCTAGACTTTCTTGTTGATTTATGGATTAGCTAAGATCTCCCAGTACCTCTATTAATCAGATTATGCCTGAATGTTACTTTTGAAAATGCTTCGAGACTGATGGAAATGCGTTTCTTTTTGCATTCCTCACTTGTGGGAAATGGAGAGGTTTCAAATTCTTAGCATGGCTAGTGATATTTCTTACATTAGGATCTGTTTATGAGAATTTAAGATATTTTCATGTGCACTTTCTTTGGTGTTAGATCCTCATCCTTTTCTATCTGGAAATTGGATTCTTAGAATGGTTGCGGAGGCAGAGCTTCTATCCCTTTTTATGAATTTTTTTATTTTGTTTTTGGAAGCTGGGGAAGGGTTAGATTACAAAGGGTAGGTGAAATTTCTTAAATTTACAAGAGATTGAAGGCTTGTATAGGGTTCATGGACTGTAAGCCTCTCTGTTATTATGTTTTTTTTCCTTTTTTTTTTTTACACTGTTTTATTTTGTAGGAGAGACTGACTCACTTGAATGAGCTAGCAGTTTTGTTGTGCTAGAAAGCAACTTTTCTAGTTTAGGATTAGCGATAAGCAGTTCTAGGTAATTACTACTTGTTTAGAAGTTCTCTCTATTATTCCATTATCTGATTTTCCTTCCTTGAATACTCTAGAATATGGAGATATAGAAAACCTGTTTTCTATTCTTTTCATGGTATTGGTAAAATGGCTATAGCCAGATACTGGTCGGGCAATGCATGATACCTTCTGTTTGTCAAAAATATTCATATTTGATATGGTAATATTTGATGGGCTGTTATGCTACCACTCCGTGTTTTTTGTTTCTAATAGAAAATGCTCTTGCACCAATTTCTGCTGTTAGGATTGCTTGAAGGGTCACCTGCAAGGCCCATTCTTCTTAAGCTTTTCCTTTTTAGTCTCTATCTATATCTTCTGTTGGTGTGTATGATTACCCTTTCATTTTTTTATTTTTATGCACAAAGTTAGTTCATAAAAAGGAATATAAGGAATAGTGTTTTTATGTGGAAGATCAAGGGCAGCTCTTTTATTAACTATTTTGTTTGCCTGCATTGTCCTACCATTTCACTAATTCTAGAGCAAACTAAGCAATGAAATGGTTTTGAATTCCATTTGGAAATTTGTAGTACCATAATCTAAATTTGAATAGTATGTATCTCAGTTGCTGTTAGGAGACACTACTTTTCAATGGAACTGGTTTCTAAATGTACTTACATTTATGGCAGGATGTGCGTGGTCCCTCTTCTGTTTCTCTCGGAAGCTCCAGTGATCCTAACCAGGAGAGTCGGCGTTTAGAAGAATCTGAGGACAAAAAAGATTGGAGGAGTGCTGCCGATAGTGAAAGTAGTCGCCACTGGCGCGAAGAGGAAAGAGAAACTGGCTTGCTTGGTGGTAGACGAGATCGCAGGAAAGCAGATCGTCGTGCTGATAATGTTCCAGCAAGAGACTCAATTGACAGCAAAGCTTTATCTTCCTCTGATCGGTGGCATGATGGTAACACACGTCGTGATAGCAAGTGGTCTTCTAGGTGGGGTCCTGAAGACAAAGAGAAGGAAATCAGAACTGATAAGAGGATAGATGTGGAGAAGGAGAAGGAAGATGCTCACAATGACAGTCAGTCTTTTGTAAATAGCAACTGGTTAGCTTCTGAGCGTGATGTAGATTCTCGTGATAAATGGAGACCACGCCACAGAATGGAGGTTCATTCTGGTGGTTCGACTACCTACCGTGCTGCACCTGGATTTGGACTTGAGAGAGGACGGGTGGAGAGTTCAAAATTGGGATTTACAATGGGACGAGGAAGGTCCAATGTTATTGCGAGGGCGTCATCTGAAGGTTCCGTTGGTGCTTTCAAAATTGAAAGTGTCCTTGGTGAACCTATCCTCTCAGCTGACACTTTTTGCTATCCAAGGGCGAAGATTCTTGACATTTATCGTAGGCAGAAGATTGATCCCTCCTTTGCTACTATGCCTGGTGGGATGGAGGAATTGTCCCCTCTAACCCATGCAGGTGTCATTGATCCATTGGCTTTTGTTATTCCTGATCCTGAGGAGGAGGTAAAAACCGGGCATCACTTCACTGTTATGCCCTATGTTGATTGACAAAAATGTTTTTCCGTTCCCCCTTAATTGATTAAGTTGTTTTGTGCCTCAAATTGGGTTCATTGGATGCTAACAGGCTGTCCTTAGTGATATATCGAAGGGAAAGATTACCAGTTGTGGATTGGTATGCAATTCGGGGAGATCAATTGATTATGTCTCAGGTATTGAAATATTTTCAATAATTATTCCAAGATTTTTGTCTGTTCTTTTACTACCCAATTCCCTCAGTCTTCCAACATATTAATTCTGTAGATAATGAAGACTTAGCATCTACTGAGGGTGAACAAGTAGTGCAGCGCTCAGTTCTCCCTGATGAAATCGTTGGGACCTTCCAAGAAGCTGTAAATGATGCACATCAGGGTGAGTAATAATAATCATTTTGTATGGTTTTCCAACATAGGTGTACAACTCAACTTGGTAATGAAGTTACTGGCACCAATTTAGTGTCTGAATGAAATTGATTGTTCTATTTTCAGGAACAGAGGCGAATCATAAAGAACATAAAGTTACAGCAGAGAACCTTGGATGGGACACAAATGGAAAGTCCTCCACTCTGGCAAAAAGCAACAGTGTCAGTGGTGCCAAAGATATTGATGCTTCTAGTCATAAGATTGGGGAAGATTGGAAAATTCAGGACTCTGCTTTTAATAATTATCATCAGTTTGATAATGTTGAGTCTGCTGCTTCATTTGATATCAGATCCAAGCTTCCTGATGTTTCAAGTTCTCTGTTGGTTACTGCATGTTCTGAGGAAAAACGGGGCAACAATGTGCAGCCGTTGAGGAGCAATGTTACTATGAAAGACTTAGAAAGGGCTACCCCACCTGAACTGCTAGTTTTGTTCTACATCGATCCTCAAGGGGCAACTCAGGGACCATTTCTTGGTGCTGATATCATTTCATGGTATGAGCAATGCTTTTTTGGGATTGACTTGCCAGTCCGCCTTGCAGATGCTCCTGAAGGAACTCCTTTTCAAGATTTGGGTGAGGTGATGCCACATCTTAAAGCTAAGGACATGAATGTCAGCACTAGCGGTCCAAATTCTGAGCTGGAGCAATTTGGTGCTTGGAGAGGAAGTATGGAGGCTACTTTACCTACTGCTTCTGTTTTGGCTGTTACTAATGACGTGTCCCATTTGCTGCCCGAGTTTGATGGCATCTCAGCTCAGAATCTTCAAACAAGGTTATCAGAGCCTGAAGTTCCTTTGCAGCAGCCTCATTCTGAGGGGCAAAGCATTCAAGATCTTGTTGCACAAGAAGAAGGTTGATATTTTTATTGATAGTTTTGGATTGTTGTTCTTTCCCCCAGATTTTATGCTAATAGTTATTGTGTGTGTAGAAATTTTGTTTCCTGGAAGGCCTGGAAATGCTGGCTATCCAATTGTAATATCTCCTGGGAGCATTCATGAGCCTGTTATCCAGCCTTCTCGTGCAATGGAATCGACAGAATCTGGCATGCCAAATCAGAGTGATAATAAGATGCACCCTTTTGGCTTGCTGTTGTCTGAGCTTGAAGGAACTCAAACAAGGCCTACCAATCTGCTTTCCAGCACAGGAAGAGCTTCCCCATTCAGTGCTATGGCTGATCCAGCTCTTGCTGCAGAGACATGGTCAGATGTTTACAGGAAAAATACTCTTGGTGACCCCAATGTGTATCAAGATCCCATGGCTGCGCACCATATGCGACGCATGGAGCAGGAATCCAGCCATTTTGATATAGCAGAGCAGCTTTTGTCGAAACAATTGCAGCAACAGCAGCTTCAACAGCGGAATATGTTTTCTCATGCACGTTTGAATGAATCAGTTCTAGAACAAGTGCCAAGTCAGAATGTGATTCAGCAACAACAGTTGGCAAACCATCCAGCTGCAGATTTGGAACAGCTTTTGACACTTCATATGCAACAGAAGCAGCAGCAGCGACTTCAGATTCAGCATCATCAATTGCAGCAGCAACAGCAGTTGCAGCAACAGAAGCTTTTGTTGGAGCGACAGCAATCTCAAGCTCGACAGGTGCTCCTCGAGCAGTTTTTGCATAATCAAATGCTTGATCCTGGAAATGGGCAGTCACATATTGATCCTATTAGAGCGAATATACATGAGCTGCAACAATGGTCTCATCATCCTCAAAAAAAATTTGTTCCATTTTTAGATCAGCTTATTCAAATGAATTTCGGTCAGGCACCACAGCAAGAGCATCAAAGAGATTTAATGGAGCTAATGTCACGTTCACCACATGGACATATGCAAGCTTTGGAGCATCAGATTCTTCTTCAGGAGCAGATGCGGGCAAGACAATTATCAATGGGATTAAGGCAGCGAGCCAATGTGCAGGAAGAAAGGCATATTGATCCTCTTTGGCAGGCTAATGAGTCTGATCAGTTGCTTCGGACTCTTTCTGGTGCTCACTCAGGGTTTAACGCACTAGATATTTACCAGCAGCAACAGAGGCTGCCTCATGAGCAGCAGCTGGTTAACCCTGAACGAAGCCTTTCATTGCAAGAGCAACTCGGACAAGGGCGTTTTGAGCCAGGTTCAATGCCATTTGAGCGGTCAATATCTATGCCTGTTGGTGGGCCGAGGATGAATCTGGATATTGTTAATGCTATGTCTCATCCTCATGGTCTGGATGTACAGGCGTTGAACACTCGTATGCAATCTGCTGGTCAAGTGGGGTCTTTTAATTCTGGCATCCATCCCCATAATCATCACCACTCTTTGGTTCCCAACCAGCCCAATGTTTCACACTTTGATGCAATAGATGGTCGCTGGTCTGAGAGCAACGGGCAGCTGGCAAATGAGTGGATGGAATCTCGAATTCATCAGTTACATATCAATGATGAGTGGCGGAGAAGGGAGCCGGAAGTTAAATTGACTTCTGAAAATCCAAGTCTATGGATGTCGGATGCATCCCATGATGACAAGTCAAGGCAATTGTTGATGGAATTACTCCATCAAAAATCAGGCCATCAAACTTCTGAGTCATTGGACATAAATATGAATGGTGTATCCCTTGGGAGGCGGTCACATTCTGGTGTCCACTCTGGATCAACCTCTTCCAATCACCCATTCAGTGTGCTCTCAGACCGAGAAGCAGGTCCAAGCAGCACATTTACAGTAGGATCTTATGGTTCTAATTCATCTGAGCCACAGCAGGCTTATGTAGGTGACAAGCAGGCTGGCAATTTTGAAAACTATGAAAAATTACAATTAAGATCTGAATCTGGAGCTTTTTCTGGGGGAGAGTTGCTCTTGCCAGACATCAACGAGAGTGCTCAGGTTTATAAAGATTCTAACACGATCCATCAGTCATCCCTCACCAAAGAGTTCTCTGAGGTTGAGGGATGGAAGTGTGGATCAAAAGTTGAAGATACGACGAAGGGTTCGGTTTTTGAGGTAAAGGATGGCATAGCAAAGAAAGCAGGGTTGGCTGCTCTAGATAGGGTGGAGATTCCCAGTAATGCACTTGGCAGACTTACTTCAGATGTCTCCGGTAATTTTCTCCCCATTTATTTGGAAGTTTTGCATTTTGTATACGTAGCATGGATATTTTATTTATTTATTAATTTTTTTTCAGGTAGTGAAGCTGATTTCTACGACTCATTTGCAGAAGATTTTGCCAAGAGTCAGTAAGTTTCTTTTCTTTGGGTTTCTTGACAGACTTTTTATCACATGCAAGCCTTGGGTTCGTTACTTAAAATAAGTACCCATTGTGGTTTGGTACAAGATCTCTTTTATGAATTATTCTTTTATTACCATCAACATTTAGGATGCTATACTAGCTTGCAAAGTTGAGATACAAAGTTTGTATATCCCAATTCCCAATTGATTTGGTATAAAATATGACTTTATGAAAAGGTCACATGTAATAGGCAGTTACATCAATGTGGTGTTTTCTATGGATGCCAAATGTATATATGTATTACTGATTGTGTGTGCTTGACGGTAGTTTAGTATTTGATTATTTAGATTGTACTTATAATATTGAACTCCTTTTAACAGGTCAGATGCCGCATCAAGGATTCCGGATAACATCTTGCTGAGACGCCCACCAGTCTCATGGGCTTCATCATCTCAGGAAGCATTGTATGACGTGAACTCTAATCCACATATCAGGGGGGAAATTTCTTCTGATGGTATATTTATCTTGAAAAGTCTATATTTATTCGTTTTTTCCATAGGGAGGTGGTGATTTTTGAACGTAGATCCATTATGCTTCTATTCTGTGTGTCACTTATTTCATGGTACTGTGTGGTCAGTAACTTATCTTGAATTGGTCGGCTGGGTTGAGAGGAGACAATTCGAGTCTGAATGTAGTTTCCGCTACAAATCTTGCTGATAATGAAACACATTTGAAGTTTCAGGAAGGCAAAATCCAGAGGGAAATACAGCGAACCAAGGTTCAGACATGAAATCTGGGAAGAAAGAAATACGCCTCTGGCGCACGTCATCATGCAGTGATTCTGATGTATCAGAACCATTGTTCATAGACATGTTGAAGAGTAATAGTAAGAAAAATGTAATGCCAGAGACACACCCAACTGTGGGGGAGACAGACTCGTCAGATGGAACACAAGGTGGTCGAGGTGGCAAAAAGAAAGGAAAGAAGGGGAAGCAGATCGATCCAGCGCTCCTTGGTTTTAAAGTCACAAGCAACCGGATAATGATGGGTGAAATACAACGAATAGAGGATTAGTCCAACTTAATTTTTGAGTCGTGCTCATTTGTAGACAGCCAATTGTATAGGTTCCGTTCCGTTCCGTTCAGATAGGGTTTTTTGAGTCATGCTCATTTCTAGCCAGCCAGTTGTATAGGTTCCGTTCAGATAGGGTTATTCAATCGTTTTTTTAGTGATGCAGGAAGAACACCTGGTCTAGGGATCCTTACATTTATTGGGTAGTCTTTTGTACAGACTAACAATTTTTACGGGGAAAGATGATTAATTTATAGAATTATGTTGAAAATGTGTTTCTTTAAAAATAGCAAGAGGTAAACAAGTACATCATATTATGCTTAATTGGAATGTAAATCACAAACTCTAGAATTAATAAATAAGATGTTTTACCCAAAATGAAATCCTAACAATTCAATATAAACAAAGCAAATCAAAATCAAAATTTTAAATAAATAAATCATCATAGAAAACTGCGATGGCTTCATGACGGCGGATTCACGATAGGTCAAAATTAAGTTGTATACAGACTCTGTGTCAAACGCTACGTTTTCAAACGATTGTGTATCAAAAATTATAGTCAAACACATCCAATTGAGTCATAAATTTCTATTTTAAGATTGTCATAAATTTCATGATAGATAAATATTTATCATATTTCTATGACAACTTTTCATGATAGACAAAATTTTCATCACAAGTTTATCAAAATTTTTGGGATAGAATAATTTTTTTTTTATAAATCCGTTATAATTTTTGTGATAGAAAATATTTTATCGCTAGGCTGGGAGAGCATGTGATATAAGGGTCTTATATTAGAATATGTCACGTACTGTCTGTCAAGATACGTCTGATTTCACTTAATGACACCAAGCATATGGACCATGCTAGTAGCGTATGAGATCACCTACTCCACAAGTGGGCGATAATAATATCATGCTAGTTTATCCGGACTATCAATGTCATTATTATTTATAATCACACGACTAGAAATAGTTAATAGTGATAGGATCTCATATACCAAAATTCTATCTGGTTCCTATGTAAATCATTCTTACGATTTTATTATACAAGATATCTATATCAAGATATAAGAAAAAAAATATAATAAACGAATTGTCATTTTGTATTTATTCAATTTAAGTTATTATAGTTGAAAGTTCGTGATTACCCTAAGTTCTGACCATATGCGGAATTAAACACAATAATCAAGACAAGTCCTGATTACTGTAACTATGGAATTCTAACAGGCAACTATACTGTCAACCAATTTAAAATAAAAAGGAATATTAATTCAATGCAAAATATAAATGCAGAAAATAAATAAACATCACACAAAATCAACACAATATTTTGGTGACGAATTGGAAAACTCGTGCGAGTAAAAAACCACTTCGGGTATCTCAGCTACCAGCCCAATCCACTATATAGAGAAAAACTTACAGTGATGGTAAAAGACCTATGATGGAAACTTCATCGACTCTAGTACCTCTATCCTGCAAGAACTCGAAGAACTCCTCGAGCCCGTATCCCACAGTTTTCTTCATAACCTCTGAAGTCTCTGAGCGGATCAACTCTGCAACTCTGAACACCGGAACTCTGACTGCCAATCTTCCTCCTAGAGAACTTTGAAGGCTTAGGAAGTTGGGTTTGGTTGTGTTGATGGTAAATCAAAGAAAGGTTTCACCAAACATATAGAAGACAGGAGAAGCAATGAGTCTTCAAGGTGAAATCAAGAAGGTTGAAAAGCTATCAATGTTTTTGGCTCAAAGGAATTGTGTTTCAACACTTGTGAAGGTGGCTCAATGTTTATTTATATAGGTAGGGCAAAGGAAAAGGATTTCCTAGTGTTATTTTGGCTTAAAAACGTGTCTAAAGTATCCTACTTACGCAAGGACATTCGAACGTACTTCAAATGTAAAGTTTCTGCCTCAAAATGTTTAAACGCAAATGCGAACGCTACACGAACACGGGTCGCGGACTGGTTTTCAGGGACAACGTTAAACGCTTGTAACTTTCTCGTCCATTAGCCAAAGCATGCGTTATTTATATGTACGCGATCTTCTTCGAGTCTACTTGCCAATGCCACTGACCTCATGTAAATTGGAGCTCTAAATCTTCTGGAATATTCAAAAGAGTAAACATCGCTCGGATAACTACATCAGATTTTGTCCAAATACTTGTCCTATTGCTCCGAGATCTTCAAGACTTGTTACAACTAAATTGAACTTGTTTTGTCACGGACAGTGCCAATAAAAATGGAACTTACAATCTCCCCCTTTGGCATTCCGTGACAAAACACTACCTAATTTAAAGACTACGGTAAAAGACCCAAAAGAAAATAGCCAACTGTCAACCTTCAAAATAATGACTTATTACATTAAGACTAGATCTAACTGATAAGTGCGGTTTATACCCACTTATTCATGCATTCTTAGCTTACCATTTTGTTAGTTTCCGTATCATTTAATGTATTTTATAGTTCTTTTATGTTTTATTTATAGGAAGCATTTATACATGGATCTTGGGGCATTTATACGTGTTTTGGGACCATACGGACGCATCGGAAGCACGCGGGAAGAGCGAAAAATGCATAACACATTATTGCAGTAAAGTGCCACGCATCGCGACGTGCCCTTGATGCGTGCCGCGACGCACCTGCGGATTTCTACATATAAATTTCAGAGGTTTTGGCGCCGCGGTGCCCCACAGCGACAAAAAACATCAATTTTTGGGTTTTAACATGCACAAGGACCCCAAGGCTTTATTATAAATACATAAGTTTGTCCAAGACTCAAGAGGGGAGGCTAATACACAGCACAAAATATAAAACACTTAATTTTAGAGAGATCCAATTAGGAGGATTGAATAGCGACAATAGGAGAGGAAGACGGTGACGTTCGAAGACGAAGGGATTCAATTCGGATTTTATCTTCTTGTTTCTTTCTTAGAACTCTAATGATTTCCATTACATTCATGACATTATTCTTATTGTTTTTATCTTTAGTCATGAACTAACTCTTTCATTCTAGAGAATGATGTAACTGATGCTTGAACCTTTGTATTGTTTGTTAATTTTGTTATAAAGTTTTATTCAGTTTATTTGTATTCTCTTGTGTTTAATATTTCCCGTATGCTGGACACAAATTAAGTTGATGAATGTTTAGAATCTATCGCTTGGGAGATAGAGATTTTGAATAGATCTAGAGAATATAACCTAGGATTTTATAGAGTTTGGGAGAACCTATAGTTCCTTTGAAGTCATTAACATAGAATCACAAGACGTAATGAGTTGTTAATTACTAGATTTTTATAGGGATATCAAAATCTTTAGTTATTAATATTTTCACTGTTACTCGGGAGAGGGAGTGAATACTTAGGATTATTGACTTATAAATAATACAACTGAACAAGTTAATTGGCATGACAAATACATTGGGGATAGCTAGGTGAAATCGGACTCTAGAATCTCTATCATATTAGTTCCTCCTATCTAATTATTTTATATTTTATTTATTTAATTAAATCTTTATTATTTATCTTCTAAATAAAGTTAGGATTATCAATTGTAGTATTTAGTGTGAGTGAACACAATTCCTGTGGGTTCGACACTCTTAACTCATCTTTACTAAAATTTGACACCGTACACTTGCAGTACGATATAAAATATCGCAACAAGTTTTTGACGCCGTTGTCGGGGATTATTTGTTTAATTCACATTAATACTATTACCAAGTAATCTTACCTTTAATTTAGATTTTTATCTTTTATTTTTAATCTATTTTTATTTTGTATTTATTTATTTTTTTGTTTAGTATTTATTTGATTATTGATTATTTATCTTTCGGTGCTTCAGTGAATGAACAGATCCAAAAGTCTCGACTCGCTCATGTTTGATCCCAAAATAGAAAGAACAGCTCGGAGACTAAGGAAAGAAAAAAATTAAAAAAGAAGCAATGGCGGCTGAAAACAGAGAGATCAACCCACGCCAGGTGGCAATCAGAGATCACTTCAAGCCGGTCATAGATGATACTTATTCTGGGATTTCCCATCAACCAATCAACGCCAATAATTTTGATTTAAAACCTCTATTGAGCAACATGGTACAAAGAAATCAGTTTGGGGGTTCAGTTGTAGAGGATCCCAACATGCACTTAAGAATGTTCCTGGAGATCGCAGATACCATAAATATGAATGGCGTGAGTAAAGAGGCTATCAGGATACACTTGTTCTCATTCTCTTTAAGGGATAAAGCGTGAGATTGGCTTCAATCAATACAGATGAGTATAATGACATGGTAGGATATGGCCACGAAATTTCTTGAGAGGTTCTTTCCACCAGCTAAATGAGCTCAACTGAGGGCAGAAATTAACATATTTAAGCAGCTAGAAACTGAGACTTTGTATGAAGCATGAGAGCGCTTTAAGGATTTACTCTGAAAATGCCCACAACATGATTATGCAGACTGGGTCCAGATTCAGTTGTTCTATAATGGGTTGAATGGTTCAAATAAGATTGTGGTTGACGCAGCAGCGGGGGGAGCTCTATTCAAGAAATTAACTGAGGACGCCTATAATCTGTTAGAAGAAATGACCATTAACCACTTTCAATGGCCAAGTGAACGCACTACGGTGACCAAAGTGGCTGAAATATATGAAGTGGACCCTCTTGTGGCACTTACAACGCAAATTTCCACCTTATTGACTCAAGTAGCAGGCCTCACAAATCCACGAGCACAAGCATCTATTGAATCAGCGACGACTACAAATAGGCTGTTATTGGAAGGAGACCCGATCTTTGAGCAAGTCCAATATGTGAACAATCATAACTTCAACAGCTATAGGAAATCATGTGCCTAACCGTATCATCTGAACATGTCATATGCTAATACGGAGAATGCCTTGCAACCGTCATCTGGCTTCGATTATCAAAGAGCTGAACATAAATCTTCATTAGAAGATTTCATGAGCACGTTTGTTGCTAATACTTCAGCAAGGTTTGAGAAGAATGAGTCAAGGTTGAACAATATTGAGACACATATGGAAAATATCGGGGCAACAATGAAGTCTTTAGAAATACAGATTGGGCAGATTACTTCCTCAATGACCAAGCAACAATAAGGGGTATTTGGATAAACTGCCACAGCCCACCAAGCTATATTTTTCATATTACAACCAGTGGATACCAAAGAAGAATCTACCATGACCATTTGGGTGGTTACGTCTCGCTGAAGACATTAAACTTAGCGCTAGCGGGGAGACAACCCTTGCATTTATTTTATTAGTATTGTCTTTATTTTTAATTTGTATTTTTATTATGTGCTATTGTTTATTTATTAGTTTGCAAGTTATTTATGCAGGTAGCACGAAACACACAAAACCCGCGCAACCAAATTCTGACCAGCAGAAGCCTGATCAACTCCATACACGGTAGTATTGTTCCTCACTCTTGTTTCTCTATATTTATCTTACATTGAGGTCAATGCAAATTTTAAGTTTGGGGGTGTGTGCATGTAGTGATAGTTCATGTTAATATAAAATAATAATGATAATAATAATAATAATAATTGTTTTTTTTTTGTTTTTATTCCTTGATAGTAAAGCATTAAGTCTAATGATGAATTTGTTTGCTTTAGATGAAATCTTAGAAACAATAAGTCCCAATTGATTTTTATCTGAAGCCTTGAGTAGGTGATCTATGTTAGACTCGTAAGCACTTAATAATAGGTTTTCAGCAGTAAGAACCTATGTAGTTGGCAAAGTGACTAGTTGAAAAAATTGTTTGCCGATGAATGACTGTTTCCTTAGTTGTCTATCTCAAAACACTAGTATTATGATGTATGGTATGATAAGAAAAAGAAACCACCTACAACTGATAAGCGTGAAGCCACCTATGAGCGAGTGTTAGGACCACCATGAGGAGAAATGTTACCTTAAAGGGTAGGTGTGTTAAAAAAAAAAAAAAAAAAAAGATATAAAAATATATAAAAAAGAGAATAAAATCATACCATACAGAGCAAAGAGCGGCAATTACAGATTTAACTTTAGATATCTAGGTTTGTTTGACCCATCAGATTTCAATTTTTGAGACGAAATCATTAAGTTGGCTTACTTATAAGTCGAGCTGTGAATGAACCTTTACATACACACGGTGAGTCTGGCTTAGATGATTTATTCAAGAATTTGGACTTGAGTCGTAATTGCGTACTTTGAAGGTTCTCTGATTTTATTGTCAAGCACTATTTGAGGACAATTTTATGCGTAACTATTGGGATTATTTTATTTTCTTTTTCTTTGTTTTATATTTTTGCATGATTGTGAATGAATGACGTTTGTGGGTGTCGTCGTTGTAAGCCCTCAAGAGACTATAACTCGTCCACTAGGGTCACCTAGGGGTTTAAAGGCTTATACGCTAAATGCAATCGTGATCCCTACGAAAGTGGCATAGTTAACTTAGTTATTTTAATTGTTTATTTATTTAGTTTTTATTTTATCTTTTGCTCGGGACTAGCAAAATCTTAAGTTTGAGGGTATTTGATAAGTGCGGTTTATACCCACTTATTCACGCATTCTTAGCTTACCATTTTGTTAGTTTTCGTATCATTTAATGTATTTTGTAGTTCTTTTATGTTTTATTTGTAGGAAGTATTGATACATGGATCTTGGGGCATTTATACGTGTTTTGGGACCATACGGACGCATTGGAAGCACGCGGGAAGAGCAGAAAATGCATAACATATTATTCCAGTAAAGTGCCACGCGTCGCAACGGGCCTTTGCTGCGCGACGCGCCTGTGGATTTCTGCATACAATTTCCAGAAGTTTCAGCAACGCAGCGCCAATTTTCCAATACTGCGGTGCCCCGCAGCGACCAAAAACATCAATTTTAGGGTTTTGACAAGCACAAAGAACCCAAAGATTGATTATAAATACATACGTTCGTCCAAGACTCAAGAGGGGAGGCTAATATACAGCACAAAATACAAAATAATTAATTTTAGAGAGATTCAAGGATGAGGATTGAAGAGCAACTAGAGAAGACGAAGGCGGTGACGTCCGAAGACGAAGGGATTCAATTCGGGTTTTATCTTATTGTTTCTTTCTTAGAAATATAATGATTTTCATTACATTCATGACATTATTCTTATTGTTTTTATCTTTAGTCATGAACTAACTCCTTAATTTTGGAGAATGATATAACTGATGCTTGAACCTTTGTATTGTTTATTAATTTTATTATGAAGTTTTATTCAGTTTATTTGTATTCTCTTGTGTTTAATGCTTCTTGTTTGCTGGCCACAAATTAAGTTGATGAATATTTAGAATCTATCGCTCGGGAGAGAGGGATTTTGAATAGATTTAGAGAATATATCCTAGGATTTTATAGAGTTTGGGAGAACCTATAGTTCCTTTGAAGTCGTTAACATAGAATCACAAGACGTAATGAGTTGTTAATTACTAGATTTTTATAGGGATATCGAAATCTTTAGTTATTAATATTTTCACTGTTACTCGGGAGAGGGAGTGAATACTTAGGATTATTGACTTATAAACAATACAACTGAACAAGTTAATTGGCATGACAAATACATTGGGGATAGCTAGGTGAAATCGGACTCTAGAATCTCTATCGTAATAGTTCTTCCTATCTAATTATTTTATATTTATTTATTTAATTAAATCTTTATTATTTATCTTCTAAATAAAGTTAGGATTATCAATTATAGTATTTAGTGTGAGTGAACACAATCCCTGTGGGTTCGACACTCTTAACTCATCTTTACTAAAACTTGACACCGTACACTTGCGGTACGATATAAAATATCACAACAAGTTTTTGACGCCGTTGTCGGGGATTGTTTATTTAATTCACATTAATACTATTACCAAGTAATCTTAGATTTTATTTAGATTTTTATCTTTTATTTTTAGTCTATTTTTATTTTGTATTTGTTTTTTTTTGTTTTTTTTTGTTTAGTTTTTATTTGATTTTTGATTATTTGTCTTTTAGTGCTTCAGTGAATGCACAGATCCATAAGTCTCTACTCGCTCTTGTTTGATCCCGAAATAGAAAGAACAGCGAGGAGACTAAGAAAAGAAAGAAAAATTGAAAAAGAAGCAATGGCGGTTGAAAACAGAAAGATCAACCCACGCCATGTGGCAATCAGAGATCACTTCAAGCCGGTCATAGATGATACTTATTCTGGGATTGCCCATCAACCAATCAACGCCAATAATTTTGAGTTAAAACCTGCATTGATCAACATGATACAAAGAAATCAGTTTGGGGGTCCTCTACAGTTGTAGAGGATCCCAACATGCACTTAAGGATGTTCCTGGAGATCGCAGATACCATAAAGATGAATGGCGTGAGTAAAAAGTCTATCAAGCTACACTTGTTCTCATTCTCTTTAAGAGATAAAGCGTGGGATTGGCTTCAATCAATACAGATTGGGAGTATCATGACATGGCTTGATATGGCCACGAAATTTCTTGAGAGGTTCTTTCCACCAGCTAAATCAGCTCAACTGAGGGCAGGCATTAGCATATTTAAGCAGCTAGAAACTGAGACTCTGTATGAAGCATGTGAGCGCTTTAAGGATTTACTCCGAAGATTCCCACAACACGATCAGCAAACTGGGTCCAGATTTAGTTGTTCTATAATGGGCTGAATAATTTGAATAGGACTATGGTTTACGCAGCAGCTGGGGGTGCTCTATTCAAGAAATCAGCTGAGGATGCTTACAATCTGTTAGAAGAAATGGTCATTAACCACTTTCAATGGCTAAGTGAACGCACTACGGTGACCAAAGTGGCTGGAATATATGAAGTGGACCCTCTTGTGGCACTTACAACACATATTTCCACCCTATCGACTCAAGTAGCAGACCTCACAAATCCATGAGCACAAGCATCTATTGAATCAGCGACGGCTACAAATAGGCTGTTATTGGAAGAAGACCCGAACTTTGAGCAAGTCCAATATGTGAACAATCGAAACTTCAATAGCTATAGGCAATCATGTGCCTAACCGTTATCATCTGAACCTGTCATATGCTAATACAGAGAATGCCTTGCAACCGTCATCTGGCTTCGATTATCAAAAAGCTCAGTAGAAATCTTCCTTAGAAGATTTCATGAGCACGTTTGTTGCTAATACTTCAGTAAGGTTTTAGAAGAATGAGTCAAGGCTAAACAATATTGAGACACACATGGAAAATATCGGGGCAACAATGAATTCTTTATAAACACAGATTGAGCAGATTATTTCCTCTATGACCAAGCAACAATAAGGGGTATTTGGATAAACTACCACAACCCGCCAAACTATCTTTTTCATATCACAACCAGTGGATACCAAAGAAAAAGCTACCATGACCATTTGGGTGGTTGCGTCTGGCTGAAGACGTTAAACTTAGCACTAGCGGGGAGACAACCCTTGCATTTGTTTTATTAGTATTTTCATTATTTTTATTTTTATTATGTGCTATTGTTTATTTATTAGTTTGCAAGTTATTTATGCAGGTAGCACGAAACACACAAAACCCGCACAACTAAATTCTGACCAGCAAGTGTTAGGGTTGGTGCTCGGAGTGTCAATCCGGATCCTATTTATGTTCGATTCATAAATACGAGCAATTGTATTTTCCATAATATTACTAATTTTAGTGGTAGCACTCTTGTCTTTTATATGTTTATTCGATCTAATTGCGATTAGATATCTGATTATGATTAGATCGAAACTGAATCTGGTTCAGTGATACGTGTATCTTAGACAAAGACCTTAGGATTTACAATATAGTGTGCAGTTACAACGTAGTTTGTAATTGACATTGGAAAGCGCACTATTAGTTGTATATCCTTAAATAAAGTTCCTGGTCAAGATTTACTAACACGGGTCGATTAGTAAAATCCGCTGAGACCAGTATATGTCGTATATCGTGACTTGGTCCGATGGTTTATCCTAGTGAACAATGAGTCTCGGGAGACTCGTATAGACATGTAGGTGTTTATTTGATAAGACACTGAACGACTTACTGAGGGTTTCCTAATAGATGGTACACCAACATCAATATGAACCTTCTCGAGTTGAGTGAGCATAGTGGTCATTCGACTTGAGATACCACCATTGATATATGAGCTATCCTCCATACTTTGATGGCAGTCACGTCAATGATCTAGCCATGATCAGACTTCCGTCTGTTCGTTGGGTGTGGACTGATGCTCATGATATCCTGTGCGTAGCAAGATAGGATCCGTCAGTCTTGTGTACAGGGCATAGGCATCCAGCACGTGTTTATGATCTAGTAAATCCATGGTCGTGGTATAACTTCGGAAATCAGTTCCGAGTGTTATTTAGAGATCATAAATGAAAGTCGAATGTATTATACCGAACGGATTTGACATTCTGATCTATATCCCAAGTATAATACGGATGGCCTGTGACGGAGGATTATACGTATGTTATGACCTCGGCTTGCATAGTTTATCAAGATTATCCGTGATCGTCATAATCCATGAGTGGGTAGATTATGGACACGAAATAGGATTTCGTGACGGATAAACCTGAACTTAGAGAGTCCCACAATATGAAGTATACTCGTTGAGCACTTGGGCAACGCGATATGAATAATATGGATTATTTATAATACTTCACCGGATTAAATGGTTTAATTCGGATCGTTTAATCGGTTAAATGATAACACATGCCATTAAGGGATTTTGTCCGCTAATAATTATTGTGTATTTGTATTTGATACATAATTCGATTAGATACACATTAATTATTCGTCAAATGATATTTTGACACATGTCATGAATATATGTATTTATTATTTAATGTAAATAAAATACATGTATTTGTGTAAATTAATTGTTTAATTATTTAATAGTTAAATAATTAAATAATTGACTTTTCAAACCTTATCCTATTTTGTCATAATTGTTATAAAAAATGGTGATTCCTAATTGGTTACACATGGCATGAAATTAATTACACTTTATTTGTCCAATTATGATTGGCTAAAATAAAGTGAATTTGATGATTTAATTTGATTAAATAAATAAAAAAACAAAAATACCCCTACCTATTACCATGAAATTCGGTCAACACCATTTAAGAAGCAAAAAATTTTTTCTCTCTCTTGTGGTCTTCTCCTTGGCCGAAACTTAGCAACAAAATGGCTCCCAAAAATGGCTTTCATGCTTGCTTGATGATTCAAGCATACAAGTCAAAGGAAAATCAAGAAAATTATGGAATTTTGAGGTTTTAAGAGGTAATCTTCAAATCCCTAAAGCTTAGAAATTTGATTTTTGTTTCTTGATTTCTTAGAAAAGTTCTAGGGTTCCTTTACTTGTCAAAATTTGGGGGTTTTGTTTGTGGTTGATGGAGAAGGTAGATTAGGCATGTGTGAAGTGTTGCTTTGATGAATTAGTGTAATTTCATTCTATTTTGTTCAAATTGTTGTTGGACAATAAGTTGCCATTCTAGAGTGATATAACCACTCTTGTAATACTTATAATTATTCTTGGGTGCTTCATGTGTGGTGGGACTTATTTGGTGTTGGATTAATTAGATTAATTTTGGTGAAAATTGGAATTAAAGCATGAATTTTGATGAATTTCGGTCTGCAGATCAGATCTACCCAAACTGGAAATTCTGGGATGTTTTTGATGTCCTACAAATGTTTTTGATGTGTTTTGGGAGTTGGCACAATTTCCGGAAAATGTTTCCGACTTGAAATAAGCGAAAACGGCCAAAAACAGCGTTACCGGGTGGATTTTGAGCCAACCGGGTGACGGCTGTCCAAACCATGAGTCCGTCACTGTTTGGGAATCTATGAACTACCCCGACACTATTGGAGCTGACCTGGGTAGTTTCCATAAGTGTCGGGTAGTCGGTTCGGTCAAAAACGCGTTTTAGGCCATTTTGCGGAAAATCGGTTTTCGTAAAAGTTTCGCGAGTTTTCAACTTTATTTATGTTAATATTTGATATTGAATAAATAGGTTTAGGTGAAATATGAACAAATTATTCATATTAGATATTGAATAATTTATTCGGTAATTTGAAAAGTTTTAAATTACGATTTCGCCCGAACCGCGCTTCCGCTGCGCCCCATCGCCCAAAACCCCCAACAAAAATGGTATCAGAGTGGGTCTGATGCTTCATCCATTACATTATTCATGCTTGATATATGATATATAATCCAATTTTAATGTTCACAATGCTTGTAATCTATATATGTTTTCTTTACTTTTCGGTTTTACGTTAACGGAAAATATAACGGAAATTTAATAGTTAAATTGTGTTATGTTTTCTAAAGTAGAATTGAAATGTTTAGAAAATGATTTAGATTAAAATTCTGCATTGGATGTAGAGTATAACTTCCGTAGGAAAATCCCCTCTTTTAAATATGGCTGTAAAGTAACGTGTATTGGATACATGTTTCTTGGTCCGTCTTGTCAGTACGGTTTGTGGGTATTTTTCTATAAGTGCATTCGAGATCGTGCCAAAGATGTAAGGGTGTAGTTATAGAATTATTATCCATACCGGTTGTATAATGATACTGGACAAATTCAAGTGAAAGTGGAAATCCCGAATGTGCCAAAGCTTTCAGGACTACACCGGTAGCTTGAGTATGTCATTGACAAGTGTAGCCTTGATACGCCTCCCTGTGAACGTGCCAAAGCTGTCACAGCGAGAAATGGTCAGGACCAAAACCAGGAGTTAGTGGTGAGTGATTGACAAAGATTTGTCTACCTAATGAATATACGTAGGCGAGAACGTGCCAAAGATGTGAGTCGAAATATATTCATGGGATCCTACTCTTACTATGGAATTTGATTTAATTATCGAATTCCCATTGTCCGTTGGGGATTACGGTATTACGTAAAGTAGTGGGAGACACTGCTGGGTTAAAAAAATCCATAACTTAAGTAGTGTGTAATATTTTGGAATTTACTGCTTTATTTTCCTTATATTCTATATTGTTTATAGATTTAAATTTCTAATCCACTACATAGTATATTACATGAATATATATGTTTTCTGACTTTACTTATGGTTGCGTAGTTCTAGAATAGGTTCTAGAAAGATAGTAAACTTAGATATTTCTAGATTAGTTGAAACCCTCGGGAACTGTTGTTCCGATTTTATTGAAAATCGAGATGGTCTGTGACTTAGTTTCTATAGATTAGTTGAATATATAGTATATTACATGAATATATAGGTTTTCTGACTTTACTTATGGTTGCGTAGTTCTAGAATAGGTTCTAGAAAGACAGTAAACTTAGATATTTCTATATTAGTTGAAACCCTCGGGAACTGTTGTTCCGATTTTATTGAAAATCGAGATGGTTTGTGACTTAGTTTCTAAGTCACGATTAGGTAATCTAAATAGATATCTGGTTTAGGATATAATAAACTAGTTAGAATTGTTTATTATGCAGTAAGAATTGACTTGAATAGTTCATGTCTCGAGATTCTAGACTGGCATTAAGAAAACCCCTTTAGTATTTGTTTATCTTTTAATGACGTTTCTTTGCTTTTAGTGACTTTTAGAAGTCACGTGTCTGACACAGTTTACTAATCAATTATTTACAATTGTTGTGAATAATTGAACGCAAATTATAAAACTTAAGAAATGAGATACGTATAGTTGTGTATAGAGAATATTGATTCTCGCAATACGATGACTGTGGGTATTGGATACAGGATCTCCCGTCTAGTTAATTAAAATAATGTTTAATAATTGTTTTGATATTTGGTATCAGAACTTGTGACTATTGGATAGTTACTTGTTCTATATAAACAGTTGTTACATATTTTAAGATGACTAGTAGTGTCATTGATGAAAAATGAACATTAAGAAAATATTTGGTAATATAAATAACTTAGAACTGTGCTTTATGAGGTATTATCATAAAAGCATTATATGTTTATTCCTTATGGTAAAGGATGGTCTGATATGAGTTCACACCATATATCATTATCCATTTAATGAATATTGTATTTAGGTTGTGATTAGATCTCATTTAACCGATGATTGTCATTGGACCACAGATTTATTAAACTAATACATTGGATGTGTGTAGTTTAATAAATTAGAAAATTGCCTTAGATAGTTTTCTATGCTCTGTAACTTAGTTGATGATTTTTCATGACTTAGTTACGTGTTTCTAATAGAGAACATGTTGAACGTCTTGAATTGTTCAAGAACTGTCAATATGTTTCTAATGAAACTCAGATAGAATATTTTGAATAGTTCAAAGATATTCTATCTGTAGTATTGAAAACTGTATCTTTAAAATTCATTGTGCGTCTTTGAATTGTTCAAAGATGTTTGATATGATCAAACACATGAATTTAAGGCAATTAGTTCTAAAGTTATTTAATGAATGTGATTCTTACTAAATATTAAACTTCTACGATTCCATCGTGATGGAATTAGTCAGTGGGAGTAATCGAATCTTATATGATTTGACTCGTTGATATTGAGTATTACCGAATTAGTTTTTCAATACTCTTGGGGTTATACTCCAGTAACACTAATTCATCTTTTTAATTAAGGTTCCATTCGTTTCTACAGATACAAATATGATATGTATAGGTAGAAAATTCGAATCTTGAAAAGTTTGAGATTTAAATCTTTCTGTTATATAATGGTTATATAATTGAAAGAACTTGTGCCTCAGAGGTACGAGTGATAGGTTTATCATTTATTCTACTTAATAGAATATTGTATTCTATTTGATAAAATATCTTTTCTACGATCCCGAGTAATAAAATTATTTTGTTACTTGGTGGTTGACATTGGATGTTGACGATTGTAGAAAGGACTTGACTTAATGAAGTCAAATGTGAGAATGATAAACTATAAGTGGAACTATATAATTAATAAGATGAAAAGACCCTTAGACAACTGCCGTATAAGTCCTATAGGATGTCAGAATCATTTTCAAAGTATCTGATACTTGATGGTTCTGATGTTTTCTTATCAAAGAAAATTATCCTATTACTTATAGTGGGAGCGATATTTGATATTGATTCCGGAACTTAGCATTGAACCATAGATCTAAGATTGTTCATTGCTTACTACGATCAAGTTTTGAACTTGATTAGGCTTTCGTTATGAATTGTTCATAAAATGTGCAAATTGTTTGCGCAACAAAAACGAAGTGAGCCTGATAAAGGTTTGACCTTTATAGTATGACAGTGAGAAATGTTATGCTCAGTAGTCTATTGTAGATTCTGAGGAAACTTGTCTCTAGTCGCACTAATTGGACAATTAAGGATCTGTTGGTTAATGTTGATATTAAACTGTATTTTGGCTAAAGAATGCAAAGTGGCGTTCTTGAGTGATTTCTTCGAATGAGAGATCCGTCGTGATTTCTTAGTTTGAAGAGTTCATTCTTGAATGACCCTAGAGTTTGTATTCTGCTAAGATCACAGTTTGATATACTGGCTTATAGAGCCTACTGTAGACTCAGATAAGCTTTCCGGAAATTCCTGTTCTCTGATTTTGATATAAGTCAGATTGTCTGGTTTTATCAAAATTTAGAAAATATGTTTTTGTCAGTAGGGTCAGTGGGAGCGTACAAATTTCTTTCTAGTATTATATATCCTAAGTCTTATTTTCTCCGTGGTAGCAGTGGGAGTAGTATCTGATATATTTGATATAAAGTTTTATATAAAATATAAAACTAAGAGACTTGTGAGATACTCTCATTAGTCGCGTATTAGATATGATCTAATAAAGGACACAATAAGGCTATATGTATGACAGTTAGTATAACTGTTTGACAATTAACGTGTCTTTTATGTATATAGTATTCATCTTTCGTAAAGGATGTTTCCTTTGTCGAAAGTGAGATTGATTAGAATGTCTAGTCAATCTTATGCATCATAAGATGATGGCGTGATGAATACTGTATTATGTGCGATTATAGATATCAATTTAATCGTAATTGTTACGAGTTATTTTGATATGCAGAAGATCATAAGATGTGTCTTGAAACATGTTCTTTGTGATCTTTGAGATATTAAGAACGAGTTTCTAATTTATGGAGAATTTAGTCAGCAACCATAAGGTCAGATTAGTTTTGATTCTAATTATGACATTAGATGGTCTATGTCATATAAAGTCAGAAAAGATGCAGTGGGAGTGACACCGTTGATTCTACTAAACTAGTGGAATCAGTTGCAACTTATGAAGTATTGACTTACGAAGTTCGCATAGTGACCTCATAGATTAGAAGTTTTAATATTAGTATAGTGTTTGCGGTTGTCTCAAAGTATTTGGATTTGATTTCTAAATACATAGACAACTTAGAAGCTATAGCAAAATACTGATATAGCGTCTGAGTCATATTGATGTGGAATTTGGATTCTACAAAATATGAATTATGCTAGCTAAGGAAAACGGTTGGGTTTGTTGGACAGACTCGATTTGTTAAAACTGGCTTACTTGTTGGTGCCTACTGTTGGACAGTTATGACCCATAGCGTCACTATTTGTACAGATCATGGTGTTGTTGTACAAATTAATTATGTGACAAAGGAGATTGCTCTCTTATCATTTGTGATTAGATCACTAAGATGTATAAATGATAGGAGTTCCTTATGATTAGTTCCTGGATTGAGATGATATGAGACAGTATCAGTCCACAAAGGATTAATCATTAAATATCTCTAGTCAGAGTATTATCGAGATTGCACATCGATAATGCGTAAAAGACTAGTATTACACTTGTGCGCGTTGTGAGGGCATAACGACATAGTTCTCATATATTTAGGTATAGAATACTCATGCAAGTGTAGTAGGAGGTTGTGTTTTACCGATGGTACGGGAAACATCTTCGCTCTGGATAGACCCCCTCGGAATTCCATTGGTAGTATGACTATGTGTCTATGGAAGTCCGAAATCAGGGTAGGTGTATTTGGTCTTAACCTGAGACTTGCACCGCTAATACTTGCGACAATCAATATACTTTGGTTTTGGTCGTCCAGGGCTTTAACAGGTTCTGTGTACGCCTCTGCTGGGTATATTGAAAATCGTAGTGTGTTGGGTGTGATGTCAAGACGGAAGTATCACTCCAGTCATAATGGAGATGATGGTCACGTAGGATACGAGACTGGTTCTCTTATATGCTGCAGCTATCGGGATATTATGACAAGGTCATGTATGTCCGATTATAGAGACTAGTTACCAGAGATCCGATATGTGCTTCGTACGGGGCAGACATAATTCCAATACTATGTATACTACGCCTGATATAGATCGCTTATTCCTGTAAGCATGTTTCTGGAGAATTGGGTAGGCATGGCGCTTTGCTAGAAGCCAACCTTGTCTTGTAAATCGGTACAAATGTAGTACTAGGTACTTACGTGTTCGGATAGTCCGACAACCGTATTTACTGCCAACATATCTGGGGATCTCATGGGTCGCTTCCCGAAGATTCACCGATGACGTATGACTCACACTTTAATTAATATGGGATTAATTGGATAAGAGAGAAAATTAATCTGGGATTAATTACGGAGATATTTTATCTGGGATACAATATCTATTAAAGAGAGATAACGATTAATTTAGAATTAATCGATTAATTAATATATTCGATGTATTAAACGAAATTGGATTTCGACGCGGAATTAAAATTAGATTTTAATTCGGGCGAACGAGTTAATTTAGAATTAATTCGTTAGCGACGTGGATAGTGATTTCGCCAGGCATAATCATTTAATTACGTCGCAACGGAAAATTCGTTAATTTGGAATTAGCGAACCCGAGCCCGAGAGTGATTGCGAGCGCATTCGCATTTCGAATTCAAGTGCGGCACACAAGTCAAATCAAGCGTCAAATCGCTAGTTGCATCAAGCGTCAAATCATTAGTCACTTTGAGTGATGTGACAACTTGTCACTTGATTTATGGATTGATGGTGGTAGTTGGCAAGCATTAGGCTTGAATATTGTATTTGGTAAATCAATTTATTTGATTTTTTGAAAATTGAAATTGGTGTATTAGATACACAAAATGAATTACCAAAAACACTTCCATCTCTCTCTCTTTTCTTTCACAGTTTGGAGCCTATTTTTCCCTCTCTCTCTCACGATCTTGGACCTGATTTTTCTCCTCTGGTTTTGCTTCACTACCGAGAATCAAGAGAAGAATAAGTGGTGTTTTTGTGGCAAAAACATCAAGAGCTAGCACTTAAATGGGTACATACAAAGGTGATAGGGAACTCACTTCATGAGAATGGAATCACCATGACAAAGCTTGGAGCTTGGAGCTTGGACCAAAGCCGAAATGGAGGAAGAAAAATAGTGGACTGTCGAGCTTCATTGGACAGAAAATGGATTTTTTTTCTTCACCGCATCACCTATACCGATCATTGTGAGTATTCCGCGACTTCTTTGATTGTATTCGCACTTATTTTTATGCTTGATTCGATCCTCGGGACCGTAGAAACTCCAACACCTACCTCTTGAGTGCTGGTGAGCTCTTGAGGGCCATGAGTATGCGATACACATTGAGATGTGTATATGATACCATGGATTGGCACTAGAGCAAGTGGGAGAAATTGTTAGGGTTGGTGCTCGAAGTGCCAATCCGGATCGTATTTATGTCCGATTCATAAATACGGCAATTGTATTTTACATAATATTACTAATTTTAGTGGTAGTACCATTGTCTTTTATACGCTTATTCGATCTAATTGCGATTAGATATCTGATTATGATTAGATCGAAACTGAATCTGGTTCAGTGATACGTGTATCTTAGACAAAGACCCTAGGATTTACAGTATAGTACGCAATTACAATGTAGTTTGTAATTGACATTGGGAAGCGCACTATTAGTTGTATATCCTTAAATAAAGTTCCTGGTCCAGATTTACTAACACGGGTCGGTTAGTAAAATCCGTTGAGACCAGTACATGTCGTATATCGTGACTTGGTCTGATGGTTTAATCCCAGTGAACCATGAGTCTCGTGAGACTCGTATAGACATGTAGGTGTTTATTTGATAAGACAATGAACGACTCACTGAAGGTTTCCTAATAGATGGTACAACAACTTCAATAGGAACCTTCTCGAGTTGAGCAAGCATAGTGGTCATTCGACTTGAGATACCACCGTAGAAATATGAGCTATCCTCCACACTTTGATGGCAGTCCTGTCAATGATCTAGCCATGATCAGACCTCTGTATGTTTGTTGGGTGTGAACTGATGCTTATGATATCTTATGCGTATCAAGATATGATCGGTCAGTCCTGTGTACAGGGCATATGCATCCTTCACGTGTTTACGATCTAGTAAATCCATGGCCGTGGTATAACTTCAGAAATCAGTTCCGAGTGTTATTTAGTGATCATAAATTGAAAGTCGACTGTATTATACCGAACAGATTTGACGTTCTGATCTATATCCCAGGTATAATACGGATGGCCTATGACGGAGAGATTATACGTATGTTATGACCTCAGCTTGCATAGTTTAGCAGGATTATCCGTGATCGTCATAATCGATGAGTGTGTGGATTATGGACACGAAATTGGATTTCGTTACGGATAAACCTAAACTTAGAGAGTCTCACAATATGAAGTGTACTCGTTGAACACTTGGGCAACGCGATATGAATAATACAGATTATTCATAATACTTCACTAGATTAAATGGTTTAATTCGGATCGTTTAATCGGTTAAACGATAACACATGCCATTAGGGGATTTTGTCCGCTAATAATTATTGTGTATTTGTATTTGATACATAAATCGATTAGATACACATTAATTATTCATCAAATGATATTTTGAAACATGCTATGAATATATGTATTTATTATTTAATGTAAATAAAATACATGTATTTGTGTAAATTAATTGTTTAATTATTTAATAGTTAAAAAATTAAATAATTGACTTTTCAAACCTTATCCTATTTTTTCATAATTGTTATAACAAATAGTGATTCCTAATTGGTTACACATGCCATGAAATTAATTACACTTTGTTTGTCCAATTATGATTGGCTAAAATAAAGTGAATTTGATGATTTAATTTGATTAAATAAATAAAAAACAAAAATACCCCTACCTTTTACCATGAAATTCAGTCAACACCATTTAAGAAGAAAAAAAATTGTTTTATCTCTCTTGTGGTCTTCTCCTTGGCCAAAACTTAGCAACAAAATGGCTCCCAAAAATGGCTTTCATGCTTGCTTGATGATTCAAGCATACAAGTCAAAGGAAAATCAAGAAAAGGCTTATGGAATTTTGAGGTTTTAAGAGGTAATCTTCAAATCCCTAAGTGTGAAGTGTTGCTTTGATGGAATTATTGTAATTTCATTCTATTTTGTTCAAATTGTTGTTGGACAATAAGTTTCCATTCAAGAGTGATATAACCACTCTCGTAACACCTAGAATTGTTCTTAGGTGCTTCATGTGTGGTGAGACTTATTTGGTGTTGGATTAATTAGATTAATCTTGGTGAAAATTGGAATTAAAGCATGAATTTTGATGAATTTCGGTCTGCAGATCAGATCTGCCCAAACTAGAAATTCTGGCATGTTTTTGATGTTCTACGAATGTTTTGGATGTGTTTTGGGAGTTGACACAATTGCCGGAAAGTGTTTCCGACTTGAAATAAGCAAAAACGGCCCGATACTATTGGAGCTGACCATGGCAGTTTCCATAAGTGTCGGGTTGTCGGTTCAGTCAAAAAAACATTTTATGCCATTTTGCGGAAAATCGATTTTCGTAAAAGTTTCGCGAGTTTTCAACTTTATTTATGTTAATATTTGATATTGAATAAATAGGTTTTGGTGAAATATGAGCAAATTATTCATATTAGATATTGAATAATTTATTCGGTAATTTGAAAAAGTTTTAAATTACGATTTCGCCCGAACCGCTCTTCCGCTGCGCCCCATCGCCCAAAACCCCCAACAGCAGGAGCCTGATCAACTCCATGCACGGTAGTGTTGTTCCTCACTCTTGTTTCTCTATATTTATCTTACATTGAGGACAATGCAAATTTTAAGTTTGGGGGTGTGTGCATGTAGTGATAGTTCCTGTTAATATAAATAATTATAATAATAATAATAATAATTATTATTATTATTATTATTTTTTTTTCGTATTTATTCCTTGATAGTAAAGCATTAAGTCTAATGATGAATTTGTTTGCTTTAGATGAAGTCTTAGAAATGATAAGTCCCAATTGATTTTTATCTGATACCTTGAGTAGGTGATCTAGGTTAGACTCGTAAGCACATAATAATATGTTTTCAGCAGTAAGAACCTAGGTAGTTGGCAAAGTGACTAGTTAAAGAAATTATTTGCCGATGAATGACCATTTGCTTAGATGTCTATCTCAATATACTAGTATTATGATGTATGGTATGATAAGAAAAAGAAACCACCTATAACCGATAAACGTGAAGCTACCCATGGGCGAATGTTAGGACCACCATGAGGAGAAATGCTACCTTAAAGGGTAGGTGTGTTAAAAAAAAGAAAAAAAATATATAAAAAAGAGAATAAAATCATACTATACGGAACAAAGAGCGGCAATTACATATTTAATTTGAGATTTCTAGGTTGGTTTGACCCATCGGATCCCAATTTTTGAGACGAAATCATTGGGTTGGCTTACTTATGAGTCGAGCTGTGAATGAACCTTTACACACACACACATGTGAGTCTGGCTTAGATGTTTATTCAAGAATTTTGATTTGAGTTGTAATTGCGTACTTTGAAGGTTCTCTGATTTTATTGACAAGCATTCTTTGAGGATAATTTTATGCGTAACTATCGGGATTATTTTATTTACTTTTTCTTTATTTTATATTGTTGCATGATTGTGTGTGAATGATGTTTGTGGGTGTCGTCGCTGTAAGCCCTCACGAGACTATAACTCGTCCACTAGGGTCACCTAAGGGTTTAAAGACTTGTTGCATGTGCTAAATGCAATCGTGATCTATACGAAAGTGGCATAGTTAACTTAGTTATTTCAATTGTTAATTTATTTAGTTTTTATTTTATCTTTTGCTCGGGACTAGCAAAATCTTAAGTTTGGGGGTATTTGATAAGTGCGGTTTATACCCACTTATTCATGCATTCTTAGCTTACCATTTTGTTAGTTTCCGTATCATTTAATGTATTTTGTAATTCTTTTATATTTTATTTGTAAGAAGCATTGATACATGGATCTTGGGGCAATTATACATATTTTGGGACCATACGGACGCATCAGAAGCACGCCAGAAGAGCGGAAAATGCATAACACATTATTCCAGCAAAATGCCATGAGTCGTGACGCGCCCTTACTGCACATCCTGATGCGCCTGCAGATTTGTGCATATAATTTCCAGATGTTTCGGCGCCGCAGCGCCAATTTGCCAGCGCCGCGGCGCCCTACACCGACCAACAACATCAATTTTAGGGTTTTAACATGCACAAGGACCCCAAGGCTTTATTATAAATACATAAGTTCGTCGAAGACTCAAGAGGGGAGGCTAATATACAGCAAAAAACACAAAACACTTAATTTTAGAGAGATCCATGGAGGAGGATTGAAGAACGACAAGATGAGACGAAGGCAGTGACGTACGAAGATGAAGGGATTCAATTCAGATTTTATCTTCTTGTTTATTTCTTAGAACTCTAATGATTTCCATTACATTCATGACATTATTCTTATATTTTTTATCTTTAGTCATGAACAACTCCTTAATTTTGGAGAATGATGTAACTGATGCTTGAACCTTTGTATTATTTGTTAATTTTGTTATGAATTTTATTTAGTTTATTTGTATTCTCTTGTGTTTAATGCTTCTTGTTTGCTGGCCACAAATTAAGTTGATGAATGTTTAGAATCTATCGCTCGGGAGAGAGGGATTTTGAATAGATCTAGAGAATATAACCTAGGATTTTATAGAGTTCGGGAGAACCTATAGTTCCTTTGAAGTCATTAACATAGAATCACAAGATGTAATGAGTTGTTAATTACTATATTTTTATAGGGATATCAAAATCTTTAGTTAATAATATTTTCACTGTTACTCGGGAGAGTGAGTGAAAACTTATGATTATTGACTTATAAACAATACAACTGAACAAGTTAATTGGCATGACAAATACATAGGGGATAGCTAGGTGAAATCGGACTCTAGAATCTATATCGTATTAGTTCCTCCTATCTAATTATTTTATATTTTATTTATTTAATTAAATTTTTATTATTTATTTTCTAATTAAAGTTAGGATTATGAATTGTAGTATTTAGTGTGAGTGAACACAATCCCAGTGGGTTTAACACTCTTAACTCATCTTTACTAAAACTTGACACCGTATACATGTGGTACGATATAAAATATCGCAACACTAACACCTAACCAAGTAGTCCTCAAAACAATGTCACCCCAGCAACAAACCTGCTTACCTTAAACATCCACAAACAACAATATACCGTGAAAAGTATTGGGATTATCAATCATAAACTTAAGCAGATATAAAACGCATGCATGCACAAGTAGATATCATTCTCCCCATAAATATTAACTCTCCTAAAAATGGAGACATCAAATGGATATCATACGCTACTATACGTTACTACTCCCCATTAATTACTATCTCTTTTTTTGTCACGAAATGACAAAGGATGAAGGTATCAGGAAAAGCAATAGGAGATAACACATGCAAGAGGATATGCAAACAAAACTTACTCCCCCTCACTAACAGGTCCATAAAGTTAGCTTAAAAATAAACTGGGAAGTAAACACTCATAGATATGCAAAACAATTGGTATGCAATGACAATGAGCACACACAAGCACACAATGAGATAAACAATATTTTATCAAAAACTGACTGAAACAGCACTTCAAGCAAAGACAATGATACCCAGTCAGTATTCAATTGTATATGACATGAAACAATATGCATCATTTTAAATTTGGCTAAATACAACACTTATGCATATGGCATAAATACCAAAGCACAACAAGCACTTGCGTGAGAAATAAGTGCACAACGAATCAAGGCTTAAGACATTGTTTTATGAGTTGGACGTAGCCAAAGAAATCCATCTCTTAACAAACCAAGTCCACAAAAATAGATGTTCAAACCCAGCACCACTAGGACCTAAAAAATAAGCAATATTGGTTGCGTGCTATGTTATTTTCCCATAAATATCATGAGCTCATAAATAAATACTCTTACGAGTGAAAAATTTTTGCTTTTATCTTTTGAATTTGGCCCATTGGCTCTTTTGCACTTGAGTCTCATGTACATTTTTTTTTATTTCTTTTTGCTTTTACAAGGGGATAGCAAGGTCATCTAGTCAAAGGTCACACTATTTAGTAAACAAAGTTTGGTAGAGGTTAGATTGCTAGTGCAAAAACTCATACATGCGAAAAAGCCTTGACATAATAAAATCATGTATGTGAGGTGCAAGCACAAGATATACCAAGAGTTTTTATCACACACACATATACATATAGAGCATCAAGAAAAAAAAACATATTATACATGCATAACCATATATCCTACATACCATGGTCACATGTACATGTTTTTCATGCTCGAACAAGCCACGACATTATTTTTGGTCTTTTTCAATTTATATATTTTTTTTTTTGATTTTTCAGTTTTAACACGCAAAAAAAAAATATATAAAGACACACATGGCTTGTCAATATCCAATGGTACGTGGATTTGTATCTCGAGTACAGATCATATTACCGTCCATTCGGAATCAGCTATGAAATTTATGTCCGGGTTTCCATCATATATACCAAGAGACAAATAAAAAAAACAAGACACACACACCCATATGCAGTGAAAATAAATTAAACATGCAAAAATATAAAACACACGCACACACACATGCAATGGGAAAAACAAATGCAACTTCTAGGAAGAGTTACACCAGAGTGCACTCTCATCATGCCTGTTAGGATCAAGGCATTCAGAAGTATATGAGAAGACATCTTGTTTCTTCACCCAAATTTCTTAGGAATCTATTCCACTTGAGAATTCCTAGTCAACACAATAAGTTTCTCACTAAGGAATTAAACTTGTTTGGTTAGTGTAGAAACTTGAGACACTAGATTTGAGGAATCAAATCTAGGTGACACAATTTTAGGCCTCTTCTTTTATTTGTGCAACATGAAGCACTTAGGCCTAATGTGTCATGTCTTGCCACAGTGATGGCACACAAGCACAAACCTCGGATGAGAGCGAGGTCGAGGTTGGGGAATGAGACAAGGAACAAATGGAGGAATAAAATAACAGCACTCAACAAGTTTCTTGCCTAAGTCATGTTTAGGAGGGTTAGACACTACTCTAGATGATGACACCTTATTGCAATTAGGCTCAACACTAATACCTAGCATTCGGTCTAGTTTTCTATTCCCACTAGAAAATACAGACAACTGGGTTCTAGCATTTTCAAGATCGATCTCTAAAGTTTGGACCATATCAACTAGGCTTCTATTTCTCTCCTCCAGGTCATCTACCATCAATAGGCTTTGCTCAAATTTGGCTTGAGCTTCATTCTTTTATAGCTCAACTACTTTCAGCGTCTTATTGATCTCTATATTAGTCTTCTTAATAGTTAAGCTCTCATTAAACAGTTCTATATAAGCTACTTGAAGACTTTCCTTATCTATAGACTCATCGAGAGAGACTTCTGAATCAGCATCATTAACTTCAATATCACTCTCATCAGGTACACTAGCAGTAAATGCCATAAAATTGGTATTGTCTTTAGGAGACTCATCAGAAGTATAGCCACCTTTTGAATCACTAAGGGAAGCTGCCATGACTCTCTTACCTTTAGCCTTAAGGTACGTGGAACACTCAGATCTAATGTGCCCATATCCTTCATATTCATGGCATGGGATACTACGAGGTCTACTATCCCTATCTTTTTTAGACTCTCTCCTGCTATGTCTACTCTCTCTAGGCCTATCCTCCACATCATTATCACTGTTGCGACCATTCTTCTCCAGCTTAAGAAATTTTTTGAACTTCTTTGCAAACATGGCCAGATCCTGATCTGTGAGGGTATCATCATCATCACTTGACGGATTATTAACAACTTCCTTCGTGATTTTCATCGCTACAGTCTTTGGCTGTTTATAACCAGGAAGCTTTCTCTCATAAACCTGTAGCTTTCCTACAAGGTCTTCTAGTTTAAGTTGATCGTCATCATTGCTTTCTTCTATGGCGGTGATCTTGGGTAGGAACTTATCAGACAATGGTATAAGGATTTTCCTAACTATCCTACTGGTAGGGATAGTCTCACCTAGGTTAAAGCTTGAGTTAACGACATCGTTAATCTCAGCGTAGGACTCATCAAAGGTCTCATCATCTTTCATCTGGGTGACCTCAAACCTAGTAGCTAAGTCCTGAAGTCTATTATTTTTAACAGACAATGTGACCTCATGCACAGTCTGCAGAATGTCCCAATCATCCTTGGCTATCTCACACATTGAGATTCTCCTAAACTCAACAGAGCATACAACACCATGTATGGCATTAACTACCTTGTTGTTCATATTGCTTAGCATCAAATTCGTCTTTGTTCCAGGTCAATTTATCTTTAGGGGAAAAGAGCCCATCAACTATAACTACGGGAGGTTTCCATCCGTATTCTACTGTCATCCAGACCCTCTCATCTAAAGACTTAAGGAACTCTCTCATGTGAACTTTCCAATGTAAATAACCTGTGCCATCAAAAAATGACGGACAATTTAAAGGTTGACTACGATCCATAGCTAATGGGTCAAGGATCGAGTTCAGGCTCTTACACCAATTGAAAGTTCATGATTACCCTAAGTTCTGACCCTATGCGGAATTAAACACAATAATCAAGACAAGTCCTAATTACTGTAACTATGGAATTCTAACATGCAACTACAATGTCAACCAATTTAAAATAAAAAGAAATATTAATTCAATGCAAAATATAAATGTAGAAAATAAATAAACATCACACAAAGTCAACACAATATTTTGGTGACGAAGTGGAAAACTCGTGCGAGTAAAAAACCACTCCGGGTATCTCAGCTACCAGCCCAATCCACTATATAGAGAAAAATTTACAGTGATGGTAAAAGACCTATGATGGCAACTCTACTAACTCTAGTACCTCTATCCTGCAAGAACTCGAAGAACTCCTCGAGTCCGTATCCCATGGTTTTCTTCAGAACCTCTGAAGTCTCTAAGCGGATCAACTCTGCAACTCTGAATGTCGGGACTTCGATTGCCAATCTTCCTCCTAGAGAACTCTGAAGGCTTAGGAAGTTGGGTTTGGTTGTGTTGATGATGAATCAAAGAAAGGTTTCTGTGGGAACACAGAAACTGGGCGACGCATGCTGTTCCGGGCTCGCGGCCCGGTTGGGAGTACGGAGTAGCCCGCAAGGCACTAAACCGAAGAATAATGGAGTCACCACCCGATGTGAATCGGGACAAAGATATATGGCCGCACTCACCCCTCGCAAGGGAAGACCTCAAACCGTTGGGTTCAGAATGGTCCCTTACTTATGCCACTTGTAATGAAATGATTTGTGCAATAATTTAACCAAGCCGAAGCAATATATTTCCAAAAGTATTCTACTTTTAGGTTCACATGCATGGAAGTAATCATCATAACGGTGAACATGCAATAGCACACAGCAATCTCATGAACATACTTCAATCATATAATACGGAAAACAAAGAACAACCTAAACATAATGCAAATTCCAAACGCAAAATAAATGACTAATCATGCTTGAAAATGAACAACTAAATAGGCTAAATCATGCTTAAGAACCAAGTAACATACTAACGGCCTAATCATGCTTGAATACCATCTCATGAACACATCAAATAGATAAATACAGGGATACAAATAGTATGATTGATTACATGATACAAGAGAAATCACCTAAGAAACAATTATGCATGACATATGATGAAAAGGACTCAGTTCAGTGTATGCGCGTTCGTGTAGTGTTTGAGAACGCGTTCGAACGGGATATGACCTGATGAAACAAAACACATTCGTGTTCGAGTAGCGTTCGTAAACACGTTCAAACGGTAAACAGAAGGTTCGCGTTCGTATATCGTTTGAGAACGCATTCGAACGGGACCAGACCTGATGCATGATAAAACAAAGGAAATACGTGCGCGTTCAAGTAGCGTTAGTAAACGCGTTCGAACAGTAAACAAAAGGTTCACGTTCGTGTAGCGTTTGAGAACGCGTTCGAACGGGACTGGACCTGATGAAACAAAACACATTCACGTTCGAGTAGCGTTCGTAAACGCGTTCGAACAGTAAACAAAAGGTTCGCATTCGTAAAGCGTTTAAGAACGCATTTGAACGGGACCAGACCTGATGCATGAGAGACAACGCAACACATACATAAATAAGAAAATCCATAATGTAGGACCCCGTGTGCCCGATTATCTCGTTCCCATTCAATCGAGTGTACCTTGTCCGGCGCGGCAAAACATCATGGTAAAGGTAGTCTTCAGGAATTTCACCTCGAATAGAGGACCTTTAATCCACCCTAGTTAGCCCATGCGCATTAGAATGCAATACATGCATGAATAGAACAATGATATGCATAAAGTCAATGACATAACAAAAAGCGAGGCAAAACATCGTGGTAAGGTAGCCTTCAGGAATTTTCCCTTGAATAGAGGACCTTTAATCCACCCTAGTTAGCCCATGTGCATTAGAATGCAATACATGCATAAATAGAACAATGATATGTATAAAGTCAATGACATAACAAAAAGCGCGGTAAAACTTTGTGGTAGGGTAGCCTTCATGCATTTTCCCTCGAATAGAGGACCTTTAATCCACCCTAGTTAGCCCATTCGCGTTACATCACAATACATAGAAAGTAAAAACAATGATATAGGACTTCGTATGCTCGGTTGAACATATCTCACATCCAACCAAACATACTTTCTCTGGGGCGGCAAAGTATTGGCGTAAAGGTAGCCTTTTGGCCTTTTCTTCCCTCAAATGGAAAACCTTTAGACCAATATGCTAAACCCATGCGCATCACATCATCAACACACAAACAAACAACATACAGAAATTAAAATGGCGAAATATAAGATGCGGATAATAAACAATCAAGATAAAATAAAGGGAGATATGTGCCATTTACTCAAGTGGTACGTGGAGTTGTATCCCAAGTACAGACCGCACTACCGTCCATTCGGATTCGGCTACGGAATTTACGTCTGGGTTTTCATCCTATTTACCACAAGAGACGACACATTTTCCCTTTCATTCGAAGGCCATAACATGCATCCACAGACGACTCTCATGCGAATAAAACAATTAAAAAATGAATGACAATAAATAGAAAAAGTGCCCTCAGGTCTAACCTTTTAAATCACCTCTCGGATGTACGGTACACGATCGTCGGAAAGGCTAACGCTCCGCAACTCCTCCGGTTCACTGGTTCACTGCTCTCGTTCGTTGTCTCACTGTTTTGAGTCGTCGTTCTCCCTATTTTGCTGCTGTTTTTACTATATTTCGCTGCTCTTTCGGTGATGTTTTCTGGTCACTGTTTCAAGTATTTTAGGCCACTGTTTTGGGGTATTTGGGGCTGCTGTTTTGGTGATGTTAAGGGCTGCTGTTTAGGGGTGAGTTTCGGTAGTTTGGGGGTGTTCCAGGGGCAGTTTTTTGGTCAAACACTGAATGTTTTAGGTAGTGATTTTCGATAATACAGTGGATGTTTTAGGGGCTGTGATTTTCGGTTATGGAGGGAAGAGGATGAGAGAAAATTCTTTGTTGCTTCTTGAGTGTATTAGGCGTGAATGGTGAGGCTTTTTCTTTGATGTATATACTTGAGAGTTAGGGGGTTCAAGGGTTGGAATAACTTTGTTTTTATAGGCAAATGGGATGGGTGAATCCTTGCTTGACAAGGAAGGGATTTGTGCATTAAATGAGGATTTGATTTAGTGTTAAATAAGGAAAACCAGAGATTGATTGGAGACAAGATTATGCTCAATTAGGAAGTTCATATATTTAATTTGTTTTGTTTAGGCATGATATTTGTATAGTTATGAATATAATAATTTTGATTGATTTTAATTAGGAATGATTTTATTTTGAATTGGTATATGATTTTTAGATTTTATTTAATTTTTTCATGTGTTAAATATGTATTTAATTAATTTGGATGTGTTTTATGGGCTTTGGTGGGCTAATTTGGCTTGGGTGTGAGGCTAGCAGCAAAACCAGAAATACCGACACCGTTCGAATGCCGATTCAAACGCTACACGAACACCCGCAATCTGCTTGATGTTCGAACATGGTTGCGAATGCAGCACGAACGAAAACAGTGAACTTGTGAAATGAATCTGATGACATACTTATTCTGAATTTCCCCTTCCTACGTCCGTTTCTCGCGACTTCCGTGACTTAAAAGATAATGTCTCCCAATGAGACTCATCATAGGGACTTATATGCAAAAATGCAGTGTCTACAATCTCCCCAACTTTGATGAACTTGTGTAATGTGTAACAGTGACAATCCTATCAAAGTTATGCAATGCATTTTCACTTACCTGGCTCGCCAACTGCCACCCGACTTGCCTGCTGTCTCGAACTGAGTTGATGATGCAGTGGACCTCAATCTTGGGACGCGTCCCAATAGCTGCAACCGACAACGGGGGCCTCGACCCTGGGACGCATCCTAATACCGCTGACAAAAGGTGGGCCTCGACCCTGGGACGCATCCCGAAACTGATGATGCAGTGGACCTCGATCATGTGACGCATCCCAATAGCTGCAACCGACAACGGGGGCCTCGACCCTGGGACGCATCCCAATACCGCTGACAAAAGGTGGGCCTCGACCCTGGGACGCATCCCGAAACTGATGATGTAGTGGACCTCGATCCTAGGACGCATCCCAATAGCTGCAACCGACAACGGGGGCCTCGACCCTGGGACGCATCCCGAAACTGATGATGTAGTGGACCTCGATCCTGAGATGCATCCCAATAGCTGCAATCGACAACAGGGGCCTCGACCCTGGGACACATCCCAATACCGCTGACAAAAGATGGGCCTCGACCCTGGGACGCATCCCGAAACTGATGATGCAATGGACCTCGATCCAGGGACGCATCCCAATAACTGCAACTGGTATATGTGTTGACGTGGGCCTCAACCCCGGGACGCATCCCCAAGACTGCTGCTAGTATTGATGTGGGCCTCGCCCCTGGGACGCATCCCAAAACTGTTGCTGGTATGTTGATGCTTCTAATTGGCTTGTCTTTGTCGCCTTCTCTTTTCTTCTTCAAAACCTGTGAATACAAAACAAACACAAAACGAATGGCAAAATGTGTTACGTGTATGTATGCATGCATGAGTTTCCTTATCCCGTCGGGTTAGGCATTCTGCCAAGTCTTCTATTTCTCAGGCAAAATATTGCTTTAATCTGTCCACGTTGATCGGCTCAGTGAACTCGTTACCTTCCAATTCTGACAGTTTCACTACCCCATTTCCCATTACTTTCTGCACTATGTAAGGTTCTTCCCAGTTAGGTCTGAACTTTCCTCTCGAATCTGTCGTCGACGGCCTTGACTGCTTAAGTACCAAATCACCCTTTCTGATATTGGTGGGACGTACATTCTTGTTGAATGCTCGGGCTAGTCTCTTCTGATATAACTGCATGTGATGTAAAGACCTCATTCTCTTCTCATCCAGCAGTGCTAACTGACCAAACCTCTGTGCGGCCCATTCTTGCTCAGGTAACTCTGTTTCTGCTAATACCATCATTGACTGTATCTCCACCTCCACTGGCAGTACTGCTACCATTCCGTATACCAAAAAGTAAGGTGTGGCTCTTGTCGCTATTCTTACTGATGTTCTGTACCCCCACAAAGCATACGGTAGTTTGTCGGCCTAATCCCTGCAGCTCTCTGTCATCTTGGCCAAAATTGTCTTTATTGTCTTGTTGGCTGCCTCGACTGCCCCATTCGCTTGCGGCTTGTAAGGTGATGACTTGTGATGACCTATCCCGTACTTCTGCAACATTGCCTTTGTCTCTCCCTGAAACTGAACTCCGTTATTTGTAACCACATGGTGCGGCATACCATACCAACATATGAGATTCCGGGTTATGAACTTTGCCATCTGCTTCACTGTAACATTGCAGAATGACTCAGCTTCCACCCACTTTGAGAAATAATCTACTGCCACTACTATGAAGCGATGCTCATACGATGCATTCAGTCGAATCTCTCCAATCATATCAATTCCCCATGCTGAGAAAGGCCACGGCTCTGTGTGCGGCAAATGATTCAAATTACCGTGTGTTTGACAATCATGATAGTGCTTTACCATCTTCGCGCAGTCTGTCTCCATGGTTGACCAGTAAAAACCTTGTCTCACTATCTTGCGGGACAGATTCAACCCGTTCATGTGCGGACCACATACCCCGACGTGTACTTCTTCCATTACCCGTTCAGCCTCTTCTTTTCTCAAACATTTCAACTGAATACCGTTTGCTTACCTCTTGTACAGTTCCCCTTTCAAAATCACATACTGGGAAGCTAATTTCTGAATGGCTAATCTGTCTTTTCTACTTGCTCCCTCCGGGAGTTCCCCGTGTTCCAGATACATTTGAATGTCGTGATACCAAGGTTTACCATCGTCGATCTCCACTTCCAGGACTCTTTCCATCTCATAAATGGGTATATTTGCTGTTGTTAGTACCAACGGTCTCATTACTAACTTCTCTGGATTTTTCCAAGTTGCTGCAAGTGTAGCTAATGCATCCGCCATATGATTCTCTTCTCGCGGCAAGTGCTGAAACTTACAATCGGGGATAACCGTGCCAACTTTCTGAGGTGAAAAAGGTAAGGTTTCAACCGTTCTTCTTTCAATTCCCATTCTCCTTGCATCTGTCGGATCACCAGCATCGAATCTCCGTAGACCTCCACGCTCTCAGCCTTCAAGGCTATCCGTGCAGTCAACCCAAAAACACATGCTTCATACTCGGCCATGTTGTTAGTTACTCCGAACGTCAATCTCTTGGCCAAAGGCAAGGTTTCTCCTTCCGGTGTCACTATCACAATCCCAATTCCGGCTCCTTTGTAATTCACTGCTCCGTCAAAGTATATTTTCCATCCCTGAACTGTTATTGCCTGGATCTCTTCATCTGGAAATTCAAACTTATGATGATCCCCTTCAATAGGTTGCAATGCCAGAAACTCTGATTCGGCTCGCCCCTTGATCACTTTGGAAGTGAGGTACTCAATGTCAAACTCTGTCAGGAACACTAACCATCTGCCCAATTTTCCCACTAGCGAAGGCACTGAATGCAGATATTTCAAAGGATTCTCCTTTGCCACTACCTGGATCTTGTAAGATTGGAAGTAATGCCGCAATTTTCTGGATGTCCATACTACTGCCAAACAGATCTTCTCTACTTCTTGATAACGAGCCTCATACGGGAGCATCTTCTTACTGAGATAGTAGACTGCATGCTCTACCCCGGTCTCATCTGCCTGTACCATCATTGCCCCCAGTGCTTCTGATTCTATAGCTAAATACAGTACCAAGGGTCTGCCCGGTCTCAGAGGTTTCAATACATGAGGTTTTACCAAGTATTCTCTGATCTTGTCGAAGGCTGACTGACACTGGTCATTCCATTTCACTGGCTGGTCCTTTCTCAACAGTTTGAAGATAGGCTCACACACTGACGTTAACTTGGCAATGAACCGACTGATGTACTAGATCTTCCCAAGGAATGCTCTAACCTTTTTCTCTGTCTTCGGTGCCGGCATCTCAGTAATTTCCTTGATTTTCTCAGATTCTACTTCTATTCCTCCCATTCCCACTGTATGTCCCAGCAATTTTCCAGATGTCACTCTAAACACACACTTCTTGGGATTCAGCCGCAAGTTGTATTTGTCAACCCTCTGAAGGAACTTCTCCAGTGCTTCTATATGCCCAATTCTTGTCTTTGATTTCACCATCATGTCATCCACGTACACTTCAATCTCTTTGTGCATCAGATCATGGAACAATGTAGTGGCCATCCGCTGATAAGTAGCTCTTGCATTTTTGAGCCCAAACGGCATTACCTTGTAACAATAAGTACCCCACTCTGTGACGAAGGCAGTTTTGTGTTTGTCTTCCTCAGTCATAAGAACCTGATTATACCCTGAAAACCCATCTGCAAATGAATACATGGCAGATAAAGTTGCACTATCAACTAGTACATCAATATGAGGTAGAGGAAAATCATCTTTCGGACAAGCCTTGTTGAGATCTCTGTAATCCACACACATTCTGACTTTCCCGTCTTTCTTCGGCACCAGCACAATATTTGCCAACCACTCATGATACTTCACTACTTCCAGGAACCCCACATTTATCTGTTTCTTAACCTCTTCTCTGACCTTCTCGGCCCACTCAGGTTTCATCCGTCGAAGTTTCTGTTTCACTGGCCTCATATTCGGATAAGTTGGTATCGTGTGCTGGGCAATGCTTCTGTCTACCCCAGGCATGTCCTCATAGGACCAAGCAAACACTTTGGCATATCTGACCAATACTTCTTCTAATTTCTCCCGCTCTTCAGCAATAACTTCACTTGCAATCAGAATTTCCTTGGGGTTCTCAGGCGTGCCCAAGTTAAATGCATTCGTTCTGGTGGAGCTGATATCAAATATACTCAAGTCATGCAAGTTAGAGGAAAAAGACTCGGGCAAATAAGCAAAATGATTGTCTTTATTGCTAATAAATGCGGGAATACACTCAAATAAATCAGGAAGATAAATGTCTTCATCATCGGCAGACACTTCATCCTCCGCAACCAGGTTCTTATCAGACTTCTTATCCTCTTCGAGAGTCAGGCTCTCCAACTTCATCAATTCTTCTTCCCAATTCACTTCATCCACAACTTCTTCGGTCAGCGGCTTCTTACCCAGCATCTCTTGGAAGATCTCAAAACCAGGCACCACAATTCCGTTAACTTCTATTGGTTCGGGCTCACCTTGATACCCTGAAGCCTTTACAAAGCAATCCATCAATTTCAGCCCTTTCTTTTTAACCTTCGGCTTTTCCTCGTCATATTTGTACCCCAAACCCCTCCGAGTAGTCTGTCCTCTAAAGTCTGGCAGTTTTGAACCCTCACCTGGCTCGAACTTCATTTTTCCCATGATCCTAGTTACCTTAGGATCCACCCATTCCTCAAAAGTTGCCGACACTTGGAACCTCGTGAAAGGTTGTATTTCCAAAGCAGCCACAACATTGTCTACCTCAGCTCGAATGGTGACAATCTCTCCCCCATAAGGGAACTTAATCATCTGATGTAGAGTGGAGGGCACGTCCCCAAGCTTATGAAACCAAGGCCTTCCCAACAACAAGGCAAAAATGGCTGGGATATCCAGCACTGTGAACTCAACTTCGTCCTCAATAGGACCAACCTTGACCGCTGCTACAAATGTACCCTCAACTCCTCGCTTACTGTCATCATAAGCCTTGATAGTCATACTAGAGGGATCCAGATCTGTTGTCTTTATACTCAGCTTGGCCAAAATCTTCAACGGGCACACATTAATGGATGAGCCGTCATCCACCATCACACAAGAGGTCCTTTTACCCCTCACTTAAGCTCTGATAAACAAAGGTCTATTATGATTTCTCCCCTCAGCTGGGAGTTCTTCCTCAGAAAAAGTGATTGCCTGCAAAGCCTCCTTTTGTACTGACCCAACAAACATTGCGGGGTTGGCATCCTCCGTCACCACTATCTTGCTTAAGGCCTCAACCATGGCCCGCTTGTGCTCCTAAGATGCACACAACAAATCCCAGATACTCACTTGTGCTCGGGTTTTCCTCAACTGCTGCAGCACTACATCTCCCTCGGCATTTTCTATATTCTCAGCCACTTCCTTACCCTCTGATAACACTCATTTACCCTTCTCAGTCATATCATTGTAGAAACGCCCACTGCGTGTCATCCCCCTTACTTCTTCTTCATCACTACTGGAGAAGTCTTCCCAGAAATTCTGCCCCCATTCTGTCTCATCTTCACTGTTACTATCCCAAATTCCAAGGAAATAGGCTTGGTGGTCAAAGGATTTGAGGACAAGGCTTTCGGGTAGGCCAGAGTTTATCATATAGGTCGGTGGGGGGACATAGTGGTAATTTGGTAGGGGATTTTGGTGTGTGTTGGGGCATTCTGTTTCAGGATCGGGTATCTTTTTGGAGTCTATAAGGTCTTGGATTTCATGGCGGAGGCGGGCACAATTGTCAGTGTCATGGCATTTCTGTTGGTGGAAATGACAGTATTGGCTCAGATTGAGATGTGGTGGTGGAGGGTTGGGAAGTGGTTTGGTCTCCAGGGGTTTCAGAAGTCCTTGTCTTTTTAATTTCTCCAGCACTTTAGACAAGGGTCTCCCTAAGTTGGAGAATCTTCGATTCCGGATGGCAGCAATCTCCGCAGAAACAGGTTTGGTACCTGATGTTCCCCAATAGGCCTCCTACTTAGGCCATAAAACTTTTGTTCTCTGCTTCTTCTTCTTCAATATCCATGACAGTTTCCCTCAACTGTCGGAAGTCATTGATCATGGAGGTCATTCTCCTCAGTTTCCCATAGATGGAGGGCTTGGTGCCCTTGATAATCATCTTAATTTGGTCATTCTCTGAGGGCCGAGTCTGCATCTTTAGGAGCTGGCTTCTCCAGCGGTCTACATACTCTTTGAAGCTTTCCTCCGGCTTCTGTTTAGTGTTCTCCAAATCTCGGAGTGACAAATCAATTTCCAGATCTGTAACATATTGCTTCAGAAAAGCATCAGCCAGTTCCCTCCAATCTTCCCTAATCTTCTTCTCAAGGCTGTGATACCAAACTGCCGGCGCTCCCTCAAGTGACATCCCAAACATTTTCTGTACTTGACGCTTGGATAAACCCACTGAACTTATAACTGAAACATACTGACGGAGATGGACCCTCGGATCCCCATTCCCGTTGAACTTAGCCATATCCGGCATCTTGAACTGAGCTGGAAACTGTTCTTCAAAGGTTATTGCCTCATAATCTAACAACTCTTCATGTTTACCTCTCATTTTGTGGGTAACTGTTTCAACCTGATCCCGAAGCTTCTGAAATTCTGCCTGAGACCCAATCACTCTGCCTGTCGCATACTCTGCCATGTCGTCATTAAAAGCGGGGATATCATCCCCCAACCCATTCGGAGGCTCCTCGCGCCTCACATTCTCAGAATTCCCCCCAGCACGGGGTACAGCCATACCAGCCACAGCAGTAGTCAAGGCTTGCAACTATTCAGTAATTTTGGCGAGACCGTTTTCCAACTGATCTATCCGGGATACCTCGTTATCGGATGTACTCATATTTGTTACCGGTCTTTTAGTGAGTCTTCCTTTTTTCCTAACCCAACAGGAATCTATGATGTCTTTTATAGACATAGAGGGTGTTAACAGGATATATGTATGCATGAGATGAATGAGATGCATGCGATACAAGGAATATATCAATTCATTAAAATTTTCACACAAATCGGCCCATTATCATTATAGAAGCTTTTGGGCTAACTGTCATAGGAGTGAACTCGTCCCAGTTTAAATGGCCCAACAAGTTCACATCTTATGGCAAGAAGTCCAACCGTATCCAAATGATAATGTTCCTAAACACAAACATATAATGGCCCATTGGCGTTTTAGAAGCTTTTGGCCCAATCATCATAAGATACGTTCTTGTCCCAGTTTAAATGGCCCAACAAGCCCATACCTCATGACAAAAGATCCGAATGGATCCAAACGACAATGTTCCCAAACACAAGCATACAGAAATAATTTCTACAGGGTGGCCCATCAACATTTCAGAAGCTTTTGGCCCAATTGTCATAGGATACGAACTCGTCCCAGTTTAAATGGCCCAACAAGTTCGCATTTCTGACAAGAAGTCCAACTGCATCCAAATGAGGATGGTCCACAAGCACAAGGAAATCGTTGCTATAGGCCATACAACCCAGGTCTACGTGTGGGTTTTCGGGAGTGTAGACAAAGACTCTCGCTAGCGAAGGATTGCCCACAACTAGGTCTCCCCACTCAAGGGTTCGAGCGACCAAGTGAGCGCACCTTTTTTATACCTTACAGTACGTGCCAACGAGTTATGGTGTGTGACTGACTGTCAGATGGATTTCCCGTTGTAGATTCCCAGAGGGAGGGTGGAGCGAGGCTCTCTTAAGTACCCAAGCCTCTTAGGCTCTTATCGCTTGGTGACAGGAATAAACAACGAGTCCTCCAAATTAGTCCATCACAATAGGCTACGAGTAAATGATTATCTAGGTGCCTTCACAGCTTTTCCTTATAGAAAGGTAGTGAATGAAGGAAGACACCAAACCATTACCCAGTCTTAAAAGTGCCTTTGATTAAACCATTTTTAACCCACAGTAGACACGGTTAATTAAAGCACAAATCATAATATTACAAGATATTATTTCGGGGCTGATTCTCTATCCCTAGTGGAGTGGCCAGACTGTGGGAACACAGAAACTGGGCGACGCATGCTGTTCCGGGCTCGCGACCCGGTTGGGAGTACGGAGTAGCCCGCGGGGGACTAAACTATAGAATAATGGAGTCGCCACCCGGTGTGAACCGGGACAAAGATTTAAGGCCGCACTCACCCCTCGCAAGGGAAGACCTCAAACCGTTGGGTTCGGAATGGTCCCTTACTTATGCCACTTGTAATGAAATGATTTGTGCAATAATTTAACCAAGCCTAAGCAACATATTTCCAAGAGTATTCTACTTTTAGGTTCACATGCATGAAAGTAATCATCATAACGGCGAACATGCAATAGCACACAGCAATCTCATGAACATACTTCGATCATATAATGCGGAAAACAAAGAACAACCTAAACATAATGCAAATTCCAAATGTAAAATAAATGACTAATCATGCTTGAAAATGAACAACTAAATAGGCTAAATCATGCTTAAGAACCAAGTAACATACTAACGGCCTAATCATGCTTGAATATCATCTCATTAACACATCAAATAGATAAATGCAGGGATACAAATAGTATGATTGATTACATGATACAAGAGAAATCACCTAAGAAACAATTATGCATGACATGTGATGAAAAAGACTCAGTTCAGTGTATGCGTGTTCGAGTAGCATTCGTAAACGTGTTCGAACGGTAAACAGAAGGTTCGCGTTCGTATAGCGTTTGAGAACACGTTCGAACGGGACCAGACCTGATACATGATAAAACAAAGGAAATACGTGCGCGTTCGAGTAGAGTTAGTAAACGTGTTCGAACGGTAAATAGAAGGTTTGCGTTCGTGTAGCGTTTGAGAACACGTTCGATCGGGACTGGACCTGATGAAACAAAACACATTCGCATTCGAGTAGCGTTCGTAAATGCGTTCGAACGGTAAACAGAAGGTTCGCGTTCGTAACCAGACCTGATGCATGAGAGACGACACAACACATACATAAATAAGCAAATCCACAATGTAGGACCCCGTGTGCCTGATTTAACTCCTTCCCATTCAATCGGGTGTACCTTGTCCGGCGCGGTAAAACATCATGGTAAAGGTAGCCTTCAGGCATTTTCCCTCGAATAGAGGACCTTTAATCCACCCTAGTTAGCCCATGCGCATTAGAATGCAATACATGCATGAATAGAACAATGATATGCATAAAGTCAATGACATAACAAAAAGCGCGGCAAAACAATGTGGTAAGGTAGCCTTCAGGCATTTTCCCTCGAATAGAGGACCTTCAATCCACCATAGTTAGCCCATGCGCATTAGAATGCAATACATGCATAAATAGAACAATGATATGTATAAAGTCAATGACATAACAAAAAGCGCGGTAAAACATCGTGGTAGGGTAGCCTTCAGGAATTTTCCCTCGAATAGAGGACCTTTAATCCACCCTAGTTAGCCCATGCGCGTTACATCACAATACATAGAAAGTAAAGACAACGATATAGGACTTCGTATGCTCGGTTGAACATATCTCACATCCAACCAAACATACTTTGTCCGGCGCGGCAAAGTATTGGCGTAAAGGTAGCCTTTTGGCCTTTTCTTCCCTCAAATGGAAAACCTTTAGACCAATATGCTAAGCCCATACGCATCACATCATCAACACACAAACAAACAACATACAAAAATTAAAATGGCGAAATATAAGATGTGGATAATAAACAATCAAGATAAAATAAAGGGAGATATGTGCCGTTTACTCAAGTGGTACGTGGAGTTGTATCCCAAGTACAGACCGCACTACAGTCTATTCGGATTCGGCTACGGAATTTACGTATGGGTTTCCATCCTATACACCACAAGAGACGACACATTTTCCCTTTCATTCGAAGGCCACAACATGCATCCACAAATGACTCTCATGCGAATAAAATAATTAAAAAACGAATGACAATAAATAGAAAAAGTGCCCTTAGGTCTAACCTTTTAAATCACCTATCAGATGTAAGGTACACGATCGTCGGAAGGGTTAACGCTCCGCAACTCCTCCGGTTCACTGGTTCACTGCTCTCGTTCGTTGTCTCACTGTTTTGAGTCGTCGTTCTCCCTGTTTTGCTACTGTTTTTACTGTATTTCGCTGCTCTTTCGGTGATGTTTTCTGGTCACTGTTTCAAGTATTTTAGGCCACTGTTTTGGGGTATTTGGGGCTGCTGTTTTGGTGATGTTAAGGGCTGCTTTCTAGGGGTGAGTTTCGGTAGTTTGGGGGTGTTCAGGGGCATTTTTTTGGTCAAACAGTGAATGTTTTAGGTAGTGATTTTCGGTAATACAGTGGATGTTTTAGGGGCTGTGATTTTCGGTTATAGAGGGAAGAGGAGGAGATAAAATTCTTTGTTGCTTCTTGAGTGTATTAGGCGTGAATGGAGAGGCTTTTTCTTTGCTGTATATGTGTGAGAGTTAAGGGGGTTCAAGGGTTGGAATAGCTTTGTTTTTATAGGCAAATGGGATGGGTGAATCCTTGCTTGACAATGAAGGGATTTGTGCATTAAATGAGGATTTGATTTAGTGTTAAACAAGGAAAACCAGAGATTGATTGGAGACAAGATTATGCTCAATTAGGAAGTTCATATATTTAATTTGTTTTGTTTAGGCATGATATTTGTATAGTTAGGAATATAATAATCTTGATTGATTTTAATTAGGCATGATTTTATTTTGAATTGGTATATAATTTTTAGATTTTATTTAATTTTGTCATGTGTTAAATATGTATTTAATTAATTTGAATGTGTTTTATGGGCTTTGGTGGGCTAATTAGGCTTGGGTGTGAGGCTAGCAGCAAAACCAGAAATACCGACACCGTTCGAACGCCGATTCGAACGCTACACGAACGCCCGAAATCTGCTTGACGTTCGAACGTGGTTGCGAACGCAGCACGAACGAAAACAATGAACTTGTGAAATGAATCTGATGACATATTTATTCTGAATTTCCCCTTCCGACGTCTGTTTCCCGCGACTTCTGTGACTTAAAAGGTAGTGTCTCCAAATGAGACTCATCATAGGGACTTATATGCAAAAATGAAGTGCCTACAGTTTCACCAAACATATCGAAGACATGAGAACCAATGAGTCTTCAAGGTGAAATCAAGAGGGTTGAAAAGCTATCAATGTTTTTGGCTCAAGGAATTGTGTTTCAACACTTGTGAAGATGACTCAATGTTTGTTTATATAGGTAGGGCAAAGGAAAAGAGTTTCCTAGTGTTATTTTGGCTTAAAAACATGTCTAAAGTATTGTACTTATGCAGGGACGTTCGAACGCACTTCAAACACAACTCAAACGTAAAGTTTCTGCCTCAAAACGGTCGAACGCAAATGCGAACGCTACACGAACGCGGGTCGCTGACTGGTTTTCAGGGACAACTTAAAACACTTGTAATTTTCTCGTCCTTTGGCCAAATCATGTGTTCTTTATATGTACGTGATCATATTTGAGTCTACTTTATAATGCCACCGACCTCATGTCAATTGGAGCTCTAAATATTCTGGAATATTCAAAAGAGTAAACATCGTTCGGATAACTACATAAGATTTTGTCCAAATACTTGTCCAATTGCTCCGAGATCTTCAAAACTTGTTACAACTCAATTGAATTTATTTTATCACGGACAATGCCAATAAAAATGGAACATGCAATAGTCCTAATCCAATGGATCTAAAGAATATTACCAACAATTTTTAACTTGCACTAGATCCATTTTCGATGAGTCATCACACCATACGAAATATTTGGCATGCTTGTCATATTTCTGCTTTAGTTAGAGAATCTATAAGGTTTTCTTTACTGGATATCTGTTCAACCTTCGCTCTGGAATGATGTTGTTAGCGCTTGGTTACATAGATTGTGTAACGGTCATAGTATTGTCAAAATGCATTATAATATCAATAGAGATAAGATTATTTAATAGTTATTAATTTGATTAATAATTACACACTTTAATACTATATAATAAATTATTTAATATATAGTTTTTCTACAATTAATGATTATAAGATAATTATTTAAATATTCAAAATTAATTTTAAATAATATTAAGATACTGATAATATCTTTCAATTAATTCAAATATATAATAGGATATGAGATATCCTATTTAAAATTGAATTAATAAAATTTAAATTAAAATAAAAGACCCCTGGCCGAAATTTGTAGAGAAAAAGGGAGGGTAATTTTGGCTTTACACTAGTTAGGGTTAAGCCACTAACAATATAAAGAAATGTTCTTTTAATAGCCATCCTGAGAAAATCATTCTTTTGTTGAGAACAAAAGATAAGAGGCAAATGAGACTACAGTGAGAAAAAAAAAATTCCCTAGAAAAATCTTTGCAATAATTTTATTAGAACCCATTCTCCCGCAATAATTTTATTGGAACCCATTCTTCCGGATTCTTGGTGGCAAGACATATCATGAAAGACCGACTAAAAATCAGCCTTTCCATCCCTATAAGATTCTCACGGCAGTGAGTCTTTTTCCATCACTGCAAGTCAAGGTTTTGGTGTGTTTTCCAAGCTGATGTGTTGTCAGTTTTTGAAGCAAATTTACTAATTACTACAATATAGAGGGCTGATTCGAGAGTATTTTGTGTTATTTCGGTACTGTTCATCAAAATGTAACAATGAACGTTAAAAAAAAAATATTGTAGTGTGAACATAAATTTGTTACTATTCATGAAATTGAAAAAATCTGAACAGTGCATGAGTTACTATAATAGTGGGAGGAAAAAAAATTTCCGATTCCAGGGCCCAAGTACGTTTCCGTTGCATGAGGTGATTTCTCTTGAAGAATTCGTGCGGAAATCACTACATCGGCAGTGGGTAGTTTTACCATTATAATTTGCATGTGAGCGATTTTTGGGAGCATTGATTTTTTAGTGGTGCAATGCATTGCTTCGGTTATGTTGATCATGCATAGGGCTATTTCGAATTGCACAGTTTTCTACCCTAAGCTGTTTGGTGCTAAAAAGTTTAGAGGTAATAACTCTCTACATTGGCGTTGCACAGAGTGAGCTGTTTTGGTGATTACCGAAACTAAAAGAGGACAGTGCAGTTTCCAAGACAACTTTTTTTTCAAGCCCATTTCCGCGCTTCTGCTGCGCTTGGAGATTTCTCTAAAGTGTTCGTGTGAAAATCCCTACACATTGGAAGACGAACTTTATGTATTGAGATTTATGTACTAGAGTATCATGTATTATGTAAACGGGTTATTAATAAAGTATTTATTATTTATTATTATTAATTTGAATTATTTACATATTATAAATTATTATAATACCCTTGATTACTCATGTAGTTTTAGACTTAGAGGGTGTATTCAATTGGGATTTTAAAAGACTATTTTGGGTTAAATAAGTCTTATGGTATTCAATTAAGATTGTTATAATCTTAAAGTTCTTGCGGTATTCCATTAAGACTATTAGGATTTTTTAAATAGGGTTGTCTAAATCTAATAATATTCAATCAAGACTTTAAACAAGTAATAAAAAATCTTATGGTATTGAAAAACTTACTTATTTTGAAGGATTTCCTTATATGTGTAATTGTGTGAGATTTTTTTTAGTGAAAAGTATAAATATCAAACCCTAAAACAATCTCACCCTAACCCATGAGACTTTTGACGTGAGATTTTTTTTTTCCAGAAATAGTCTTTTAAAATCTCAATTGAATACACCCCCCTTAATGTATGACTGTCATACATAAGAGGATTTAATCTGATATCAATAATCTAAAATAGTTTATTAAAGGATAAATAAAGTTGGGTACTTTGTTTGTCGTACATCTACAGTTGTTGTCCATTATATAAATGTATGACGACAATGATCCGATATCATTCATATGGTGACATGAGAGTGGAGACACCTTATATGTAATCATATAGATTGAATCCAAACATAAATGAATTTCTTCTAATATTCGTTAGACAAAGAAATTCTTATTTGTCTACTAGATGCTCATATATAGGTTGTTCTAAATCATAAGTGTAGTATGAACTCCTGCATGTCAGACTATGCCCTTTTATTTATATGGGTGAGGTTGATATTGAATTTTAGATTAATAACTTCATACTTTGGGGACATGGTTCAATGTATAACTGAAACATTTTACATAGACATGAAATCCACTTTTTTTTTTGTGAGAAGTATATTAGTATCTTCCTTAATGGTTGACTTGGTACTTGAACGGTTAGAACGCTCAATTTTTTTTATTACAAGTATTGATTAAATTCATAATAGTTATGAATAACTCGTTCATTATAAAATTAATGATACATAAAGTACAAGAAATAATTAGAGGGGTATAATGGACATTATGACTCAGCTCTAATTATTAGATACTCTGAATGGTCAACTTGTTTGAAATGATTATATCGATGGACATCGATATTATAACATCTCTCTCCGGGAGATGCTACCGGCAGGGAATATACTGACATATTTCTCTGAGCCTCTAACTTTCTGACTATGATCAATACTATTAACTCATCTCAAATCTAAACACATGCATATGGACCATTGCCCGATCTCAACAACATAGAATGCAACTCAATGCTTATAACGGTTTACTTAATAACAATGCAGTTTATAACTTTGTTTATGGACACTTTTACTCAATACAATGACTGATACCATACTAATATCTGATGCATGACTTTACTATGACTCTGACTGAACTCTATCCCTGACTTGATCTGGTGGACCGAACACCCTAGTGACTGCCATCGGTATCCATCCTCCCGAGCTCATCCTCCGAGTAAACCTACAAAACAGAGAAACTGGGAGGGGGGGTTAGATCGTTTACACGACCTATTGAGTGAATAATTTTAAAAACGAAAACTGAAATACTTTACAAAACATTCATTTGTTTCTGAAATCAAAATCATCTTCAAGAAAACAATCTTTTCTGAAATCTATTTCATATCTGAAAATACAACTCTTTTTGTAAAACCATTCTGGAAATCTTTTCTGTCTTTAAAACTCTCAATCTTTCTGTAAAACTGAATTCTTTCTAAAACTTCATAAAACTGCTCTTTCAAAATCTCTATTACAAACCATCATTTCTAAAAACCATATCTCTGAAAATCTGTCTCTGACAAACCTGATGTATGAGGGCGTTTAGTCTCGCTGTCCCCACATACGACTAAACTAGTGGTCTTGGGGCCTTGCGTCTCGCTGTCCCTCGAGCCACTGAACTAGAGCCAGATGTGCGGATCAATGCTATCATCTCGACTCTGAATCTAGGGTCTATGGGCATTACATCTCACTGTCACTCTAGCCCTGAATCTAGGATCTATGGGTGTTACGTCTCGTCGTCCCCCTAGTCATGCTCTACATGTGCACATGTTCTGAATCCGTCAATTGCAGTAACTGTCAATTCTAATATATGTACCAAGTTACATCTGAGGTGGGTTATTCCCTCATGCCTCTAAAAATCATCAAAATCATACTTTTTAAAAATCATTACTTTCTAAAATATTTCTCGAAACATTCTCATTCAAAAACATAATTGAAAGTATACTTGGATAACACTATAAGTGCTAAAAAATAAGTCTTAATTCAAAACAAATTAGAAAATATCAATTTGAGAAAAGGGTCCACTCACTGATTGGAATATGGCTGGCATTACTTTGTTTCGCCGAAGCAAGTTGCGGTTCCTATGATGATCTATAATTGATAAACTTAATTAGTATACAAGTCATGAATTATGCTTGTAACAAGATATAACATGTGTATATGCGCTGATACGAACCCTTAGGGTGGACTCTAACATCATAAGTTACAATTAAAATGAAATGAAACTGTTTCTGTTGTGTCGCGACGTCGGTTTGGGAGCGTCGCGACGTCCATACCAGCAGACTCAGGCAGAGAGCATTTCATGTTCTGAGTCGCGATGCCATGTGCTGAGCGCCGCGACTTCTACACGACCGACCTGAGGCTTCACACGACCTACCCGAGGCTTCCTCACCACCGACCTGAGTCTTCCACACCATAGATCCGAGTATTCCACACTATCGACCCGAGTAGTCCACATGACCGACCTGATTCTTTCTCACGACCGACCTTACATAACCGACCCGAGGTAGAGGGTATGTTCAGTGTGACTCCCTCACGCTCTGACCTGAGGTAGAGGGTATTTTCATAATCTGCGTCGCGACGTCAAGTGTTGAGCGTCATGACGTCACACGCCCAGACTTGAAACAGAGGGAATCTCCAAACTCGACATTGCACGTCATGATACTAGCCTGATTACAGGCCAATATTCAACTCTCCACTGCCAAATTCGAAAATGCAATACCAACACCGCACACTATGACCTTCATACAAGCACTTCTCTGAACTTTAACATCCATACATGTTATATCAGTATCCCACCATCAAAGCACTCTCTAACCTTAATTTAACTCAATATCAAGAATTTCATAATTTTGGACATTTCTTAATAAAATCAATTTCTTAGTTCATTATCCACCTTAATGCAATCACTAGTATGTCATCAACATTAATATAACATTACATCATCAAAACTCTACAATCCAAGTTTTGGGGTCAAGATTCCTTACCTTGAATCATGCTTATTCTTCTCAATAGAGTCCACAAGCCTTCATTTCTAATTTCTAAACTTGGTTTGTGTGGATTCTCTCTATTCTTCTTTAAGATTTCTTGTGAAGTTGCAAACCTTTCTCTCTCTTTTTTCCCTTCTCATGTTTTCTTCATATTCTCAATATTAGAGATGAATGAATAATGTGTCCTATTTATACTATGGGCCAATGGCTTATATTTATATTCTAGATTAGTTCGGTTCTTTCTAGAGGACTCTAAGGACTTAGAAGATATTTAGAGCTTTTGGGCCAAAATGAAAAGAGTAATGGGCTTTTAGGTTGGAAGGGCAATTTCTTTTTATTCCTTATTTTCATCACAATGCAGAGGATCTTGAGAAAGGGTAAAATTATATCTAGTTCTGTTCAACATTTGGAAAAATATTCAACAGAACAGTTATAGATATGCGTCTTATATTTTTGGCAATATAAAATTCATAAAAATCGGAGATCATATGAGAAATTTAGGGCCCAAATACTAAGGGCTGTCTGAAATTGAATATAAACTAAATTCCGTATCGGAACTGCGAGGAATTTATCGAATGTCCAAAAAGCAATTTCACCAGCACAAACACGCCTGAACATGATTTATATTATGTATTACACCATCTATAACATAGTAGTCATCGTAGTAGTCGTTAGAATTACCGAGGTGTTATATTTTCTCCTCTCCTTAAATAAGATTTGTCCTCGAATCCCGTTTTTGGATTTAACTTTCAAGTCTGTCTTGGTTCGGGGACATCCGTGTCTCTTCTACTGTTAACCTCCTTAACTTCCTTTCTGTTCTTCTGCTCGAGAACTCAGTATCATGACTTCTGGGAATCTCTTGTTTTGGTACATCTATTCGATTCCTATAGTTAAAAGTTTTATATTTTTCCGCCTGTTACTTTGTAATTTTATGAGACTAGCCCACACTAGTTTCCGTTGGTAACAAGATATAGCTCGGAAGACCTTGTGGTGTTGAACCAAAAACTCATATCCTTCATTCTTTCATAACCCACGACAGTGAGCATTATTTTTGCTCATTGCCACCCACCATTTGGTGAAATCAAGACTCGGTTTGTTTCGATTTTAATCCATAATTTTTTGTGAACACATAGGGTTGTTTTAGGGCCGTGTTGGGGCTATTTTCAAGTGTAAAATTAGTACTGAAATACAGCCACTATTCATGCATTTCAGGGGCTGTGGGGTGGGGCAGTGTGCTGGGCGCGAATCGAGTCCACAACAATCCAATTTTATGCCGATGTTTGTGGGCTGTTCTGGGACTGTTCCGGGGCGGGAATTTTGTCTAAAATAGAAGCAAAATTTCAGTGGTGGTGCTGGTAACTTTCGGCCACTTAAAGAGAAAAGAAGAAAAAAATTTCAAGTCTGATCTGGGTGCCTAACATGCTTCCGCTGTGCAAGGAACACATTTCCTACACAATCATGCACAACCGGCTCTTGTAAAATCAATCAGACTTGATAAACACAGAAGAATTCCTAAGCTCTTAAATTTCTCAATTGAAATGCATAGCTTCAGCAGCAGTATTGGTAACAGTGTCAACGATAATGTTAGTAGTAGTATTGGCACCATTATCAGCTATAGTGTAAATAGTAGCATTAGCAGTAGCATCAAGAAAAATGACAGCATAGTCTTATAGCGTGAAAATATGTTGCCAAAATTAAGCATCAAGTGATCAGAGCAATACTCAAAAATTGCAAGCTAAGTAGCGGTCAGTCAGAGCAGTTTTACATGTGAGGACGATCTGATAGATACATATGCATGTAATCCTGATGCTATAAGAGGCAATATTATAGGATTGTTACAGCTCAAGCAAGCAGGAATGTCAATACCAATTACCTAGTAAGTAAAAAAAGGATCTTTTATATTCATATCAGGTCATCTGGCAGCAGCAAACACTAGTTCCCCTGACCCCAGGATGATCAAAAGGTACATATGACTTAGATGTCTGCCATTATTAAGAGGGCTTTCTCTACTTACTCGATGTCATGGAAAACTATACCAAGCTGATAAGTTAAGCTTCTGTGGTCATGCTCTTATGGGTAAAGCTCTCTTAAGCAATATACAATGGACCCTCGTGTCTGTCTAGTATAACTCTTAGGATATGAGAATTCCGTCATGTCTTGAGATATACTTGAACTTGATTTGAGACATGCATGGTTGTAGCACTATAAGGTCATTGGTTATACTATAAAAATGCAACAGTGATACGTTAAACATGAATAGTAACAGATATCTCAAGTGATATGTAAGTATTAATATTGTCCTGACAATAGACAATTGAGACCTCATGCTTACAGTATTTGATAGCATGCACAAAATCTTTAAGTGATGTTTGGAAAATCTAACTCATGGCCATGCATAATAGGATAACGAAATCACCGACTCCTCAAAGAGAAAACTCTCAAGCAGACTTTTCCCTTGTCGGCAAACATAAGGGTTTCAACCAGTCAGGAGTAGTGATGCACAAAAATTTAGGCCATTATTACAGTATCAGATTTAGGATTGACAGTTCGGACAGATAGTTGAGACAAGGAATGTTGGGCCAGAAATGGGACTCCCTCATTCATTAGACATGAGCAGAAGGACACCATGACAGTAGTTGCAGAGTACTTGACAAAACAATTTCATGGATTAAAGACGAGAAAATTACCTATTAGTCAAGAATTCAAGTAAGGAGTTATTGAGTATAGTTCATATACTTTTGTATAGTATGTGCATGCATGGCAAGATATATCATGGACGAAACAGAGTTAAGGTAAGACGAAGAGTAAGGTATGCTTACTAGCCATATGGTAAATGGTCAACTTAACGGAGAACTTAGTTATTAAGTCTAATTAAATCTAGACGATACATGATAGCTTATAGCAGAATAAGGATTCACGTACACAATAAATAATCCGCTTAAATCCATGAATGTATGATCCAGCTTACGCAACAAGATTTTTTCGTGTTCTCGAATTATATTATATGAACTCGTGATGAACTACATCCTCAGTCATGACTTCCAAGTCATGAAAGACAAGGTCCAACATGTAAATCACATCGTCCTATGGTAGAATGATAACGTATGAGAGACCGTCTGGAAGTAGTGTGACACAGATGAAAAAGCTGAGTTGGTTATGAGAATGCAGTCCATTGGAAGTTGGCAGGCTATGAAACAACTTGTAAATCTGTGTGACTTGTGCTAAGCTACTCAGCATCAAGGAATCTCAGGTTTAGGCGGCCTCCGGGATTCAACCCCAAATGGGATTCGAGGACGAATCCTATTTAGGGGGAGAATGTAACACCCATAATTCCGACATGTATTCCGATGACCACTCACTTCTTGTAGGTGAAGTAATATTTGATATAAATCATGCTCGAGTGTGTATGTACTCGTGAAATCATTTTTCAGACATTAAATAAATCATTTGTAGTTCTAGAATGAAATTATTTTTCTGTATGTACCAGACAGCCTTTAGTATTTTGGCCATAACTTTTGCTACCAATGCCCATTTTAGTGATTTTGGGTGCATTTCGAAGCTAAGACGACGCCCTACAACTTTCATGTTGAAAACTTCCAAATTAAGAGCAGAACCTAGTTAAAAATATAGGTTTTACTGACTGAACAGTGTAGTGACATTGGTACAGTTCATTTTGACATGTGTTTAAAAAGAATTATTATTTAAATCATTTCAAATCTGCCGTTTGGGTCTAGATACTATTTTCTTTCATCTCCAATTTTCTCACGAATTCTAGACCAATGGAGTGCCAAAAAAAATTTGCCCCTCATTCACGTTGAAAGCAAGCTTCAAGAATGAAAAGTTTGGGCTTCTTGAAGCTCTACTTAAGTCAAGTAAGCTCCTTTCCTCTATTCATTTAATTTTCATGAAACATTTCATGCATATGGCTTTTCCCCAAGTTCGAAATTAAAGAAACCTAGACATAAACTTGATGCAATTGACTTATTTAGCTTGTAATATTGGCTAATCATGCCTTTTAGGACCTTATGACTTGATTTATTTCATTACTCTTGAAATGTCCAAACGTGACTAATGAAGTCACCATAACCGAACCTGGAACAGTGAGAGTATGGGGAGAATTGCGTATTTGCAAGTATTTTAATAATGTTGTTATGTCATGGGAAATAGACTATCATGAATGAAACTTAGATTGTTGGAATTGACAAGCTTGAATTATGAATCTATGGCCAAACCTAATTGATGGAAGGGGGATATTTTTTGGTTTGCTTGAGGAGTGTTTAAAATATTAGAAGTGGAATAGAGGTGTTAGAAAATCTAGGAGAGCATTAATTAGAATATAAGAGATGTATATATATAAGGCCCACCGAGTTTCGAAGAAATGACGGACTAAATAAAATTATGTAATTAAACAAGTTTTGTACATGTTAATAGGTATTTTGTGTGCTAAAAACTCTAGTGCTAATTCTGGATTAAATAAAGTTAAGAGGGCAGTGTGAAATTTGTATGTTAGGCAGTGAGATTTAATGGAATCGCATTCTGGACAGGTCGTAATAAACGGTATATAATTCATAAATTAGATATCTGATTGATGAGCCATAAATTTCTCTGGATAAACTAGACTCATAGGATAACAACATATCCAAAAATTAAATTCTTAGATCAATTATGTGTTTTGCCAAATTTCGTAATGCGGCTGACCCTTAGTTTCACTGGTTACTGTCTACTCTGAATAACCCTGAGATATTTATGTATAACTTGAGTTTCGGGAATCGAAATTGAGATCCATAAAATCTCAGGTAAATTAGAAACATAAGGAGTCATATGGTAAAAATTTCATCCCTTCATTCTTTCCCAATAAGGCACACCAAATTTTCAATGACAGGTTATAAGCAGTGAATTTCTAGCAATAAGATAGAATTTCGAATTGTGATACCCTGACTTACGTAACTCTGAATTATATTCCGTAAAATTTGT